>OX637350.1:222867-822867 GCA_951799405.1 Agapetus fuscipes | reverse complement strand
AATTATAGCTGCCATTGTATCGGATGGTTCAAAATGCACCTGCCACCTAAATAAATAACGTTTTGTCTCCGCGCGGGTTTGACAACCAGATGCGTAGAAATAGATGGATATAGCGACGATGGTGGACAGATGGAGTGGAAATAGACGAAGAGACTTCAAAGGAGTCAATAATTCCATGAACGGGGTCTGGCAGAGTAAACGGTAGTTCGGGGAAAGTAAAAGCGCAGAGGCGGAACATTTTATATACTGGACTTTAAAGCGTGCAGAGCTTTATTTTGGAAATAATGAATTTATGTATAGGTTATGGCTATATTTACAAAATAAATATGCTCGGATTTTTTGTCCCTAATAGTTTTATGAGAAGTGCAGGCAATATTTCAAATCAGAATGTGGTTGTAAATGATGGTAAAAAATTGACTGCCAAAACATTGATTCTATCAGTGGAGTTAATCCCCTTGACAGTATTTGAATATGGTTGATAAAATTTTAAAATTAGAAATAGACAGTTTTGAGGATAAAAAAGCACTGCGATTGGTTGAAAAAAAAATAGATATAAAAAAATATTGACCTTAAAGAATTGTATGTAGGTATCTTGCAAATTAACATTTAAAATTCATTATATTTTATATGGTTTGTGTATGAACTCTGTGAAAATTCATTGAACCTAAAGATGTTCTAGAGATCGAATACTTTCGTGTATATTAATTAAAATAAAATTAATGAGCCCAGTGAAAGTAAAACAGTGTTGTATAATAACTGTTTTAGTTGCATAAAATTGAGTAGAGATTGAAGATTGTAATCTAATCTAATCCAAGTTGAAAAGATGTATAACTTAAAGGATTCACAGACACGTATAAGTTCGCGCTTGCACATGGCGCATGTGAACCTACAACATAAAAACTAAAATCTCAAATAAACATAGCGTAAACGCTGCAAATTTTGCCAAGTATGTTTTATTTTCAAACCGAAAGAGTTAAAGAAGTGATTTCTATTTTTGTTAATAAATTGCACATCTTGATAAAAAATTTACATAGAAAAAGTTGCGTTACGCCTCTGTGGGTCCATTTCTAGCGGCCGTGTCACATGAGAGAGGCCGGTACAATAAATGCAGTGATTAACGCAAAATTTATCGACGAACTGAAGGTCGTTAATTAGGAATATCAAACGAAACGTCGGGAGACTGGCGACATCAAACTCGCATCATATTTCCTAAGACTGTGATTTATGGAAAACAATAAAAATAACGTTGCCAAATCCGTCCTCGTACATTTTGAATACAAATATAAAAAAATATTTTAATTTGTACCTAAGCTTATCGTTGTAAATCATTCAAAATCAATTTAAAATTTACATATATGTTTTAAAATAAAAAAAAACTTAAGTTTAATGTATAATCTTTAATCTAAGTTGCAAAGACACATAACATACACCATTCATATTAAATGCATTCCCATAAGCAGACACGTTCGCGACTACACATGCTGCATGTGGATCTACAATACAAAAATCTTAATCTCAAATGAACATAAGGACTGCAACTCTTGACATCCTTCCCTGAAACAGAGGTGACATTGTCAAAGTGAACTTGATTTACAAAAATGATTTTTGTCTTTGAATTTGCAAATGATTGACACATGCAGAGTGATAAAAAGAGAAGAGAGTGATGAATGGATCTGAAAGAAGCGTTTGCTAGTAGGTATGAATTTAATATGAAGCTCAATCGTTTATTAATCTTTTTAACATAGATTTTTACAATTATAGTAACTACAACGTTAAAAGGATATTATTCTATAATTCGGATATTAGACGAACCGTTATAAGAGAACTTACATTATTCTCGACGTTTCGTTAGACACGTAGCCAACGTCTTCAAGAGACACTGTCTCTACACGATGACTAAGGGTGAACTCAATTAATCGTAAATATTTCAAACGACCGTAATTCAAACTTAAACCAAATAGACCATAGATTATTATTACATAGACGACCGGCTGAACACAGCAGCCGATAGACAGGAATAGAGAGAATTGGAGGAGGCCTACGTCCAGGAGTGGACAGAGAAAGGCTGAGGAGGCAGAAGAATAAACTTAACATAATCAGAAACTAATTAATTCTTTATCAAATTTCTAACGACCTTTATTCATATTAAATATCATAAGAAAACTTTGTGAAAATGATTTGTATTCTCTTCTAAAAAATCTGGTTCCTTCTACATCAAAACATGTCAAAATTTTCTTGTAAATTATCAAATTCAGAGTCCAAAATCTTTATGAAATAGCACCTCACTAGAATGGACAAGCTTGAGCAAATTTCTCCAAACAGCTTCTCTTGATGAAACTTTTCATTTTTACGACCTTAGAATTTCACACTCCATCATAGCGTTTTCCAAAAAATGTTATCAAACAAATTCGCTCATCAGAGGCGCTGTTCTTAGTTTCCGTACATTTTTAGTTAAAACGCTTTTGTTGAATTGTGGTGTAAAGTTTTACACTTGGGGTACAGAGAGCGAAGAGTTGAAGAGGAGAAGTAACTGGCAGAAGGCTGTGGCTGAAAAATACTGGACTCGAAGCTAGTTTTGAAATTTTGAAAAGCGCATATGGGGGTCCGGGTGTCACATGGTAGTTACCGCTCTTGCAGTCACTAAAGAATGCTAGTGCCGGAACAAACAAAAAATTAAAAAAAATCTTTTGTTGAATTTTTTTTTTGATTCTGCTAACAAGGAGAGATTTTACAAATCAAATTGTGAATCTATCTATTTTTATTGATTTTGTATAAAAATCATGTAGCATAAGAGTAATTTGGGTCGTGAGCGATGTCTTACATTAATCAGTTTACAGGCAACTGTTAACGAGAACAGCTGTCAAACCAAAAACCATGTTTTCATGCTGCTTTTTTTGATGTACGACGCTGATATCTATTGAGTCATTTTCGATACTTAATTTTTTTTAAAATATGAATTTATTCTTTTTTTTAGACTTAAAATTTGCTTGAATTATTTGTAATCCGTACCTAATGATATAAAAATACCTACACCTGATGTTTAACCTCTCTTTCAACAATCTCACCATTCTTCTTCTTATTTTGGTGCCACTTATCGAAGATTGACGATCATCATGTCTAGTTTGACCTTGAATGCTGCAGCTCGAAACAGGAATTTGATCATCTGACCATTCATTTCTACAATATTTTTATTATTATTGCTGTAAAGACGAGTTGAATTAAGTTAAGATTGTATTCTTCGACCCAATTAATATTAACACCGACAACGTTTTTAACAAAAAAATCATCAAGAAGAATTGTATTTTTTTTGCAAGTGTAAATTCGGCACTAGTCGTAGAGCGTCCCGCTCCCCTTCGCCCCCCCCACCCTTAACGTAAAATGGCACAAAAATACGAGTATTGCCCAAACTTTACGCCGGGCTGGATACAATTTAAAAGTTCCGGTGCACAATTCCCGCGCGAAATATGGATTCCGCTGCTGGAGGGACAAACGTATTATACAAGACTCCCCCCATCCCTCCCCCCAGGCTCGTCCATGTGGGGGACGCCCACTACGTGCTCGGGAGTATTTGATCCACTGCATGGAAATTTAGCCATGATGCGTGGATTTATCGGTGTTATAAATGGAAATTAAAATATGATTCGTGGAATTTCGGTAATGGTAGTGGAAATTTAGCTATGATACGTGGATTTAACGGTGTTATAAATGGAAATTAAAATATGATTCGTGGAATTTCGGTAATGGTAGTGGAAATTTAGCTATGATGCGTGGATATAATGGTGTGATTCATGTAAATTAAGGTATGATACGTAGAATGTCGGTTATGGTAGTGGAAGTTTATGTATGATTTGTGGAAACTTTCATGCAAATTTAATATGATTCGTGGAATTTCAGGTGTGATAAATGGATATTTAGGTATGCCACGTGGAAACTTTTTTGTGATTCATGGAAAATTAATATGATTCGTGGAAATTTACCTACGATACGTAGATTTATCGGTGTGATTCGTAGAAATTTGGGTGTGATACTTTTTGGTTACAGTTAGTGGATTTTTTTGAATACGTAGAAGCTTGGGCTCAATAGCTGGAAACTTATGTATAATACGAGGAATTTTAGGAACCATTCAAATGTGACACAGGCTTTGATTTAAGGTCCCCCACATGTTCTGGCAAAATCGAGGATGGACCTTAAATATTTGTAGGTATTTATTCAGCATTATTTTTTGATCAAAATATAAATAAAACGATAGGTATGAACGTCATGTTTCTAAATCTAAATCTAAATCTAAGCTGCAAAGATATGTATCATTTGAGATTCATATTAAATGCATTCCCACAAGCAGACATGCATAATTTCGCGCTTACACATGCCGCATGTGGACCTACAATATAAAAAACCTAATCTCAAATGAACATAAGCCCTACAACTCTTGCCGACCTTCCCTGAAACAGGGGTGACATTGGCAAAGTGAACCATTTTTTACACTATGGGTGGTCAGTCGCATACCAACCTATCATAGGGGTACCCTGAGGTCTGCATGCAATACTGCTGTGAATAGATTCAGGGTTCCCTGCAGAAGCAACATGGCCAATTATTTAGATCGTGCCTTTTGCATTGCTGGCCCTGAATTCTTCCTGAGCTGAGAGCTGTGGAGAGTACAAGTGCATTTAAGTCAGGATTGAAGACATGCTTGTTCAGGAGGGGCTATGGCTCTGCAGTGCCCTTGCAGTGAATTCACAAAACAGCACTAAAAATATTGTCAATTTATTATTATTATATTTTGTATTGTTTGTGTATTAACACTGTGAAAATTCATACTGTTATAGTTTAAAATTTTTTTTTTTTATATTTTTGTTTTATGGATTAAAATTTGTCAAAGATTTGTAAGAAGCTTCAATCTTCTTTTTCTTCTTCCTCAGCTTTTCTCAGTTCACTCCTGGGCCTCCTCCAATTCTCTCCATTTCTGTCAGCTGCTGCGTCAGCCACCCTCTGCCTGCAGTTCTCTTGAAGTCGTCCAGCCTTTAATGTTTGTAGTCTCCCTACTCCCCGCTTGAAAATTCTGGGCCGCCACTGGACGATAAAAAGAAAACTTCAATACAAATAGAAAATAATTTTGGGTATCGTTATTGTTGTAAAAATTAGATTTATTCAAAAGATGTAAAATGATATTCAATCCGAAAATATTTCCACAGATATGTCACGTCGCGCACGGCCATATGAGAGCATTTCGTGAAGTCACTCTTCATATTATTATTCACTCCTATTATGCGAAAAGCAATAATTAAACGCATAAATCACACCGTATCAAATGTGTAAATTGCCTCGTAAAGAAGTCTCCATCTCTCTCAATGGCGATGCAATAAATTGTACTAAAAAATCCCGAATCGAGACGAACAATAAATAAATCCGAGCCTACCGGTCCGTTGGAATTCCTTTTGAAGATCTAAGATGGGACTGGGAATCCCAAAAGCGCATAAATCGGCGAGATGTGACATCCATAATGCCTGCACGCACGTATTTTATTAATTTCTGAAATAGCCAACGAACATAATGCGCTCCTTTTGGACTCACAAATTATGTAGGTACAGGACATTTTTATAATATCTAAACACATATCAGTCTTCTTCGTTTTCTTGATTTAGATCATTTGATTTATGGTTTACAAAAATCTTCACATCGGTTCATGGATCCTGGGATGAGGACATACAGCTTTCTTTTCACCTTTTAGGAGGTCTTCCAGCTAAGCGTCGACTTCTTCAACTCCTCAAGGGAGGCCACAGTTTTTATAGAGTTGCCTCCTTTTCTTCCCACCCTTGCATAATTCTTTCAATTCATTAATATCTATCAATATTTTAATTATATCTACTTTTAAAGTAACTCTTTACACCCCTTTCTTTCACAATACACCAATCCGTCACACCTTAATTTTCTTCGTCTTCCTTTTCCTCTTGTCTGCTCTTCACATTTCCTCTGTATAAACTTATTCTTTTCACATGCACAATCTTTAATATTGCAATCTTTGGTATCTTTTCTTATCTGCTTGTTTATAACATTCTGCATATCTCTGCAATTCGTAGATAATAATTTATTATGTATATATTCACACACAAAGGCAGTATGCACCACGGCTCCATGCTAGAATGACGCAGTGACAAAACGGCCCATGACATAACGACACATGACATAACGACACATGACTAAAGGACACATGACATAACGACACATGACAGAAGGACACATGACATAACGACAAATGACAAAATAACACATGACATAACGACACATGACAAAAGGACACATGACATAACGACACATGAAAGAGGACACATGCATAACGACAAATGACATAGGACACATGACATAATGACACATGACAGAAGGACACATGAAATAACGACACATGACATAACGACACATAACAGAAGGACACATGACATAGCGACACATGACATAGCGACACATGACAGAAGGACACATGATATAACGACACATGACAGAAGGACACATGACAGAGCGCCACAGTAACAAAACGACACATGACAAAACGACACATAAGAGAAGGACACATACCACCACGACACATGACAGAACGATACATAAAAGAACATCCCAATGACAGGACATCACATGACAAAACATCACAGGAAAGAACAAAACATCACAAAACAATGCCGTTTCATGCGCCGTTTATAGTATGGTTACATGTAATATTTTTGCTTTGTGATTACATCATAGTGATGTTCTATCATGTCTCGCTACGTCATTTGTTGTTTTGCCACTGTGCCGTTCCACCCTGCCAGCATGCACCGCTAGGCACAGCGCTGATAGTATCGCCTTAAGGCCTATTACCTGAGACACGGCAGATACCCAGCCTCACGGCAGGTACCCAGCCTCACCCCGGGCGCACTTTATGTGACAGCCGCATGCCCGCGGAGACCGGGGATAAATAACTCAGAGTTACGCTCATGGTGCTCTGGATAGTTTATTTGGCGATTAGGCCTACCTGCAGGTAACTGAAAAACATCACCTACAAATTAACATATTTTTCACATCACCCTCCAGACTGAGCGAACCTTTAGGGCAGTGCTTTTCAATCTGTGTGAAACTTTACTGAGGCTCGATGGTAAAAGAAAAAGGCAAGGCTCTTAATAACAATAATCATGAAAGAAGTATGCAAGGACAGGAAAAAGTGGCGGTTGATCTGCAATGCTGATTTGTAATGTGGTTTATTAGTTTGCTACATTTTTTGCATAATATTTTTTTACTTTTTTTGTATAGATTTCTTTTTAAGGTTTTGTTATTTTTTATATTTAAATGTAATTTATTATTCATATTCCTTGACTTATAGGTTGGTATGAGGCTGACCACCCATACTGTAAAAAATGGTTCACTTTGCCAGTGTCACCCCTGTTTCAGGGAAGGTCGGCAAAAGTTGTGGGGCTTATGTTCATTTGAGGTTTGAATTTTATTTGTAATACACAATCAGCATTTGTAAGCGCGAACTACACGTGTTTGTTGGTGGGCGAACATCTGAGAGCTTTGAATGAATATATCCTTGCAACTTAGATTATAGATTATAGATGAGCTCAATTGTCTGGTTGATAGCTCAGTTGATAGAGTGCTTGCAGACCGAGGGTGTCAGAAATGATTTCTCGTTTCGGTGTTTATCTCAAAAGCAAATGAAAATACCGGCAAGGTTTACTCAGCCTTCACGAGAAATGAGTATCCGCCCTCTCAGGAGTTAGGAAACATCCACTTTAACTTAAGTGGTTGGCGTAAGGCCGGTCCCCTAAGCTGTAAAATAAATAGGTTCCATTCGCCACATAGGAAACCCTTCGGAGATAGCGCGGCAAGAAGTTACACTATATTAGCTTAGTTGCGTTTTTTTAGTCGCATTCAAAATGTTTTCGATTGTCTTCGGGGACAACACGGTAAGAAGTTGCCTTACATGTGCATCTTAGTGACGTTAAAGTCCAAGGTCCAAGCCTTTTTTTTTTGTCATCCTTTAAAGCGGTCGCGTATTCAAAAATATTGAAAAGCACTGCTTTAAGGCTTCGCAAATGATTTTTGTCGCCTATCGTAAATATACCAATCTACGTATTTTATTGCTTCCTTTAATCAAGCCCATAGAAATCTTCCGTTCTTTTTTGTGTATCGAAATGGTCTTGATAAACTATTCAACTAATTTTGTCAAAAATAAATATGTTTTCATACTCCCACAATGTCAGTTTTTTTTAATGAAATAAGATTATGTAAACTTCGATGTTAATTCATTATGGGATTTAGAATTCGAAAAGTAGATACGCATCACAGTAAAGAATAAATTTATTGAGAAATCAGTTTTGACTTAAAAAAAAAGTTAATATAGGAAATTAATGAGACTAGAAAAAAATGTGAGTAGCGTATGCTTGTGCCCGAAAAAAACGAAATAGGTATACAATTAAAAAAGAGGCATGAGAAAACAGCGTCAGATTATGTCATAAAAGAGAAATAAGATAACTGCAATTTTTGTTTGACAGTCGTCGTTGAAGGTTGCCTGGAAATTGATTATAACAATACCTTGCTTATGTTATAAGATACCAGCAATGATCGATGACTGTTCGCTTATTTGATGTAGAAAAGAAATTGTGACGTCACACGGTTGGTATGCGGCTGACCACCCATTCTGTAGAAAATGGTTCACTTTGCCAATGTCACCCCTGTTTCAGGGAAGGTGCGCAGGAGTTGCAGGGAGTATGTCCATTTGAGATTTGGTTTTTATGTTGTAGGTTCACACGCGAATGCATGTAATGTGAATGCATGAACAATGAAATGCATGTAATGTGAATCCCCAGTGTTACATATCTTTGCAACTTAGATTAGATTAGACACGGTGTATAGACACAATGCATGAGCAAAGGCTAGCTTATATTTTGTTGTAACTGTTCAAGAAATAATGCTTCATAGATGTGTGACGTTTGCCCTCCAAGAAAAATTGCTCTTTTCAAAATTCGTTAAAAATATTTTGCAAAAAAAAAATAATCGACAACCCTGTTTCCCTTTTCATACGAAACGTGTTAAGCCGCGTTGATGCGATCGTAAAGTATCTCGTGATATTAGGGTTGTCAATTCGTTATGTACGTGCTTCACTCGCGCAGGAAATCTGTCGGTGATTTTTGAAGTAAGGGCACCGGCCGGCGCATATCTCAAACCTTTTTCCTAAGTTATTGCGCCATAAGTCCGAGGTTTTATTCTCAGATTCTATACCGGCGTAGAAATCATGTGACACTGTACGCATTTAACAGATGCAACATATTGTAAGCCCCCCCAGCCCCCCGATAACCGTAAATAATTCTTATTTTAATTTATTTTATAGGGATGCTTTGAGTTGATGATTCGAAAAGATATGGTATGACGAGAGAGGATTTTTTTTCATTTTATTTTAAACCTTTCATACATCAACTTAATACAAATATTTTTTATGAACGAAAATAATAAAGACTTTAATTTATCTGTTTTAATTGCAAATCGATTGATTGAAAGATTTTTAGGCTTGTAGAAATAAAAATTAAATAGAAAAAACTTTGCACGAGATTTTTTGAATTCGTAGAATTATTTTGTTAACAAAATATGTATTTCAGGAAGTAAAATATAGTAGGTAGAATGTGTTTGAAAAACAAAACACAGAAGTCATGATATCGGCAAGGCTTACTCTGCCTTTACAAGAAGTGAAAACCAGCCCCCTCGACAGTCGCAAACCCCCACTTTTAACTGAAGTGGTTGGCTAACCTGTGAAAATAAATGGGTTTCACTCCCCACATTTCTTTGCCGTTTTTGTTTCAACATAGTGTTATGATTGGCGCATCAATTTAATAAAACTTAGATTTAATTTATTCTACACAATTTATTTAAGAATTACCTAGCTTAAACTTTTGTACTTCTCGTGTAATATATCGGGTACTGATGCCTTACAAAGCACTGCAATCCGTATTTATAGGTGACTAAGGGTTAGCCTAGCATACACCAGACCATGCCAGAATCGTCTCGAGCAGAAACTTCGAAAAATACGAGTAGGCACAACCATCCAAATACTTACGTCTAGACATACATATACAAGTAAGTAAAAACACATCACACAATCAGAAGTAAACATACACAGACATAAAATCCTACATTCGTAGAAATATTATATGAATGATATTAAATTTTCATAGCACAGATTCAAGCTCCTTACCTGTAGTTTTACACTGCACGCGTACCTACTGTCCCAATATATATAAATATAAAACACAAAATGGCCGCGTAGGAAATCCACAATGGCCGCCATCAGCGGGGGTCAATCCATGTTATTAAAATAATATTTTTATCACATTTTGTTCGAGAATTCCTCCACACGGACAAATTTATTGCTCCATGGATGATAATGTATACTAAAAAATCATTTATTTTTTGAGTTATTTCCTTTAATCATTATACGGCGACAATGTTATTTATTGAAATGATCGTACCTTTTTTTGACTTGTGGACATTACGTTCCGTAAGTTATTGATTTCTCCATGATGAAGTTTTTCTACCTGGATTTTTTGGAATTAATTAAACGTATTGCTGTCGTTTTGGGACTTGTATTTTTTTATTGCATAACTTCCTGTCACTCGAGAATATAAAAATAAATTGATTGCTATTTATTGACAAAATTTTGTTTAATTTTTTTTTCAATTCTAAGAAAATATTAGCATCTGATTGACTTACAGAAATGTGATTTGTAGTCTAATGGTTAATGCGTTAGACTTGTAGTCATAAGGTGTTTTCACAATGTCCATATTTTGCACTTTGTTCTGTCCTTGCACACATTTTTCATCTCCTCGACGTTCATCACTCTCTTCATGCGTGCTCTCCTCATTTTTTGCAGAATCCACTTATTTCGAATTTCACTTATTTTATCAATCAATTCATTCCATAGTCTTCCCTTTTCCACGCCTACCTTACTTAATGTATCTTTTCAAAAACTGTTGGTTTATTCAGCCTTACAGCAACTGAGTATTGCCTGAAAAATCGGCATTGACTTCCGACAACCTAGCTTGCAGACAGTTGTAGAATTGTCTTTAATCTACGCTGCAAAGATATTTAAGATTACAGAAAAACAGTTCAATTTTCGTGGCTAAAAAATCCGTGACAACGGTTTTTGCAGAAAAACAACATGCGTGTTTCGAGCCGCAGCATCCAAAGTCTAAATCGTCACAATGGCCGCCAATTTTTGATTAAAGTGGCACGAAAAGAAGAAAAAGAAGTCGATTTTTTTAAAACTAAAAATAGATTTTATGGTTTTATGGTAACAGTTTTTAAAATTATGACCAAATTGTTTTTACATTTTTTTGGGCGTTACAAGTCTATCAGTCAGTCATAATACATAGTTATTATTCCATATTATTAACTTACATACTAAATGCTAGAATCAGGTCTCTCCTCCAGGCAGATGGTTCGTTTGCTAGCATTGTTTCGGTGGAGGGGAAATGTCACCGCCTCACACAGACGCCAGTTAATCTTGGATACACCAACTCCATCCACGCGAAATCTAGCGAAGACTGTGTATCACGACAGTGCGGACTGACTCTACATCTTAGGATATGTAATATGAACCGTATAGAATCAAAGTCAGCGATGTAGGATTTTTTCTAAAATGAGATAAATATATTAAAATGATGGGGAAAAGATTTCCTGTGTTTCTATATATTTAATTTATTTTTATACGTATCCTACATCGCTGCATTTGATTCGATGTACATAACTTAAATTTGGAGCTAACATGTCAGGTGAAAAACAGTGCGATAGGTTTATATTTAGGGCGTGTTGTTTCAAGAACAGCTTAGCTACTAGAAACGAACAAATTTTGTTTGGTATACCTACATATTATATTTTGGAAACTATGAGGTCGGAATTTTTTGTAATTATATATTTTTTTCTTCACGAAAAATGACAGTCTTGTATGGAACTTCCGTCCTAACAACCAATATTTTTTTAGAATATCTTTTCCCTAGCAACTCAGCCGGGTGACGCCACAATCTTGTCTATGCTAATTCACGTGTGGACCGGACCTCATTCAATCAAAAAGTATAAGAATTAAATAATAAAGTTTTTCACACATTTCACATAGACGAAATAAATGTGACGTCATACGGACGTGCACTTATATACAATAGAAGATTGAAAATTAAGCAGATTTAACACGAAAACTTATCCGCACAATTTCTACTGAGGAAATGATTTCTTTCATATTTGTATATAACACGATGTTTAAATTGTTGCAGTGTTATTCACAAAGCGTTTGATCCACAGCTGATTCATTGATCATCGTTTTTTTTGTATGGAAAACTCACGTTAGGCAGCGGTTGAGCCACGGATTTGCTGTGTGTGAATACCACCCGTAAACTCCAGGCGGAAGCGCACCAGTCGACGGAATTCCTTATTTCCATCAAAAGTCTAACAATTTGTATTGAAAGTTAACAAGGTGTTTAACTCAAATTTCAATCAAAGAATTGGAAAGTTATTTTAACCTACCGGTGTATGAATTATTCCCACAATGCATTCAATAAAATTCAAATTTAAATTTTCGTCGGGGTGACACTCACAGGTCTAGGCAACCTTAGCAACCAAAAAACAAATGTTCTGCATTTTTGCAAGAAGCATTTGACCTCATTTCTTACTACATTTTTTTTGATTCGGCTTCAACTTTTTTCATTGCTTCTCCTTTTTAATATTATTCTTTGTTGGTCTCTTGAGGTGTGATTCACGCATAAACAACGCTTACCAAATAAATCATCCTGAAATTAATCATTCGATGTTGTTTTATTAATAATCTATACGTATAATCTAAGTTGCAAAGATATATAAGATTTAAGATTCATATTAAATAAATCTCAAATGAACATAAACCCTGCAAATTTTCCTCCCTGACCTTCCCTGAAGTATGGGTGACATTGGCAAAGTGAACCATTTTTTTAACAGTAAGGGCGGTCAGCTTCATACCAACCTATAAGTCAAGGATTAGATTCGGAATATTCCGAATTTCCCACGGCGAGTTGACGTCACAGATATTGGTTATGGCAAATAAAACAATATGCTTAATGTTATATTTACAATGTCCCCCCTGTTTCAGGGAAGATCAGCAAGAGTTGCAGTGCTTATGTTTATTTGAGATTTGGGTTTCTATATTGTAGGTTCACACGCGGCATGCGTAAGCGTGAACTTATACGTGTCTGCATATGGGAATGCATGCGTGTCTGCATATGGCAATGCATGCATGTGGGAAACATGATTTAACAGATTAAAGATGCGCTTAGTTACTCGGTTATGCGATGTCACATTTTTTTTGTTGATATCATATGTGCCGACTCTTTTGTGTAAAAAATAAATGCAACTATTACCAAAAGTTTACCAGTATTGCCAACTGAATGTATGTTTGCACAAACTACGTATATTATTTTGAAGACAGCAGCAGTTTGAAGTCATGTGTAAGGATTTTGATGGAAGGTGCTCTGCTCGCGACAGAAATGTCTGGAGTTGGAACAAGTAGAGGAGACTTCTCGTTGCGAGCGACTGTACTCACCTACTTTTTAAATGCAGTACTGCAACTATGTATATAAGTATTTCAGTGAAGTACTATCTATAATATCTGTAATCTAAGATGCAAAGATATATTGTCATTTATTGCTCATAGTTGATGCATTCCCGGAAACAGTCACAAACTTTGCAACACCTGCCACCTTTCCCTGAAACCAGGGTGGTATTGGCAGTCAGCCTCATACTAACCCATTAGAAAATTTAAGATTAGTTTTATTTGATTTTTTTTTGGGAGTATTGTTTCTGTTTAGGAGGCTAAAAATTAAAAAAAAATTACACAGAATAATGTCAGAAGTTTGTCTGTAACATTGAGTAAAAATTAATTAAGTTGAAAAAATTGTATTCATTTTGAGTCGCGAGAATGTCTTAGAATTGAAATATTTCCTGATACTTCTCTGCATAATAAATAATTATAATAGTCTGTAACGAGATGGATTTGTTTGTTAGGTAAAATGGAACATGAGATTTGAATTTGAATGAAAAGGAAAACAAAAGAATATAAAAAAGAGAAAAAAGAAGCTTGCCAGGCGGGATAGCCACAAGCCTGTGTAATTAAGAATAATTAATATTATTGTGCTGTGGTTTATTGTGTATACATTGTGAAAGGAATAAAAGTAAACATATTAAAGTGGCTGTTATATTATTAATTGTGTCAATCAGCAGGACAGAGAGGAAAAACCCTCACATTTTGGCGCCCAACGTAAAAGAAAAATCTGTAAATGAAATTCCTATGAAGAAAATTTTCTCAAACAAAAACAAATGACATTCGATTCCAATAAATGACATTCAAAACAATATGAAATAATTAAAATTGGACAGATTTATGGTTGTGAAAGCATAATGGAAAGCATCAACACGTTTAAAAGCTATTGAAGGCATCAACTTTTACAATTTAAAACAAGAAATTGCAAGATTTAAAAAGCGGTTTTGAAAATATTGAACGGCTGTTTTGAAAATATTGAAGGTGAGAGAATTCAAACTACCTACATTACGTTCAGAAGAATGGATATTCAAAAATTGAACGTCGCGGGAGAATGAAGATTGGACATGAACCAGTTTGTTTCAAATCAGTTTAGATAAATATATATAGATGGTGTTATATTTAATTTGTATGAAAAAATTTTTTTCAATGAAATGATTTTTTTTAATTGCATAAATTGAAAATATACAGCAAATGACGAAATCTAAAAAAATAAATAATAAAAAGGATTTAGAAAGTAACACAATGGAGTCCATAAATTTTGATCCTCTCAAATTAAAAATATCTTTTAATGGTGAAAGTGAACCAAATGAATTTATAATAAGGTTAGAAGAATTAGCCAAAGTCTACAAATTAAAATTAGATTATTTGGTAGAGTGTATGCCTATATTTTTAACAGATTTTCCGTTAACGTGGTACAGAGCAATTAACTGTGAATTTGATTGGAAAATTTTTAAAACCAAATTCTTACAACAATTTGAAAAATATGACTTTCTTTTTTTTTTTTTTTTTTTTTTTTTTTTATTTATTTTAAAGAAACACAACAGCACATACAAAGCATAAACTCGCAAAAAAATGAAAAGAAAAATATTTTAAGGCCAATAACAGGTTTCGTTAACTTAAAAATTTCAAAGATACAAACAATCCATATCTACAAATAGCAATACGAAGAGAAAAAAATAAACAAAATAACAAGGTTTAAAATAAAACACAAGAAAAAAAACCAACTAACAACAAATAATCAGAAAAAAAACAACTAACAGAGAACAGGTTTAAGAAAAACGAGAAATACATATACATATTTATATATATTATATATATGCGCAAATACACAGAGAGATGAAAGGATGTTTGAGGAAAGGAGGAAGGATGATAAAAGGGATGAGAAGGGAGCTACCTTGATAAAACAGCAATCACACCGTCGAGAAATTTACTTTTTGATAATAAAAATATGTCTAAATCGTTAAAATTATCATTGTAAGTGCTGAGCAATCTGTTCATTATTGAATTTTTAGCATAATTTGAATGATATGTATTAGAAAAGAATAGAGAACCAAGTCTAGTGCGTCTAGAGTGTGGTACACGATAAGTGATCCCCCCACATAGAGAATTAGAATCAATATAGCCATGAATGAGCCCATATAAAAAACTCATGTCTAGGAGAATCCGACGGGATTTCATTGGCATCATTCCATGATGATGAGCGGCAGCACGATGATCATTAAAGTAAACATGTGCCCTGAAGTTTAGATGCTTAAGAAATTTGTTCTGGATACCTTCTAGTCGACGTATATATGTATCATACATGGGGTTCCAAACAGGAGATGCAAATTCAAGAATACTGCGAACATAGGCAAAATACGGTGATTTAACTGCATTCAAATCCTTAAAATCACTGCAAGCTCTCAAGACAAATCCTAGCACTTTGTAAGCCCTCTCAGTGATGGAAAAGATATGTGAATCGAAAATTAGTCCAGCGTCCATATAAACTCCAAGGTCCCTCACTCCGGTTACGGTCTTCAAATAATTATTATTAATCTGATAGTTGTAAGTTAAGGGAATTTTTTTCACTACTTTCCTACTTTCAAAGGAATCTTAAGTTAGAAATTTTAAATATGGTACAAGGTCATGATAATGCATCTGTTTATATTTTAAAGGTAAAATCAAAAAATAATTTATTAAATAAAAGAATGCATGATAAAGAACTTATGGACATAATAATTCATGGATTGTCAGAAAAATATGCAACTTTACTGACAACATCTGAAATTAAAAATACAGAGGAATTATCTACAATATGTAGCAAGTTTGAATCATTTTTCAAATTTAATGAATGTAAGAATTTAAATGTAATGAATGACACAGAAGAGAAAAATGTAATGCAAAAATGCAATTTTTGTAATAAATTAGGACATGATGAAATAGATTGTTGGACTAAAAATAGAAAATTAGATTACATACAGAATAAATGTAGAAGTTTCACAAATAATATAGTATGCCACTTTTGTAATAAAAGAGGACATGTGGAAAGAAATTGTTTTATAAAAAATGGAAATTTTAAAAAACACGCAGTAATCTGTTACTCATGTAAGCGTACAGGACATGTACAAAAAGATTGTTTTGTTAAAAATAAAAAAAGTGATTATACAGACAAAACAAAAATGAACAGAAATATAAATATACAAAACAGAACAAATACGACATACAATAGTAATTCAAAAAACTTGTAGATAGTCGGCCTTCAGTACAAACACAAAAATCAGAAATGAAGAGCTGGCTTAATTTCATTCAAATTTTTAATAAAAATTATCAAATTGCACCACTCATTTTTGCTAAACAATTTGATAAAAGACCATTTTTAACAGTAAATATTGAGAACAAAAATTTTACAGGTTTACTAGATTCAGGTGCATCTATTTCTGCAATCAATGAAAAAACATTTGATTATTTTTTACAAAGAAATTACAAAATTATAAAAACCCATGAAAGTATCTCGTTGGCAAATGGTAAAAATATAAAAATACTTGGTAAAATAAATTTAGAGGTAAAATGTGAAAATCAAATAAAACATGTAGATTTTTATGTTTTACAAGGTTTACAACAAGACTTAATTTTTGGAATAGATTTTTGGATAAAATTTGAATTAGAACCGAGTTTAATAAGTAAAATTACATATTCAAATAGCAAAAATATTAGTGAATTAGGTAAAATTACAAATAGAACTAAATTAACAGATAACCAATTACAGCAATTAAAAACAATAGAAAATGATTTCAAGGACATCTCTTATGAAAAAATAGGCTTAGGATGCACAAACCTCATTGAACACAGAATTCAGACAGAAGGTCCTCCAATAAAACAAAAGTATTATCCACTCAGTCCAGCAAGACAGAGACAGGTTAACACAGAGTTAGATAAAATGTTAAAAGAAGGTATAGTTGAACAATCCAAATCTTCGTGGTCCAGTCCTGTTGTGATTGTAATTAAAAAGGATGGAACGCCTAGATTTTGTTTGGACTCTAGAAGACTCAATGAAGTAACAAAACGAGATAACTATCCCATTCCAAATTTAAATCAAGTTTTAGCAAATTTACGAAATGCCAAATATATCTCTTCAATAGATTTAAGCAAGGCGTTTTGGCAAATTCCACTAGAAGAATCGTCCAAAGAAAAAACTGCCTTCGTCGTACCAAATAGAGGGTTGTTTCAATTCACAAAAATGCCGTTCGGTTTAAAAAATTCAAGTTCTGAAACACAGCGTTTATTAGACAAATTATTTGGACCTAAATTTGATACTAACATATTTTGTTATATCGATGACTTAATTATTATTAACGAAGATTTCAATTCACATTTAAATTTATTAAAACAAGTTAAAAATATATTACAAGAAGCAGGGTTAACGGTAAAATTTTCAAAATGTGAATTTTGCAAAGATAGTTTAAAATATTTGGGATACATTATTGATGAAAATGGATTAAGGCCAGATTCAAATAAAGTCAAGATTATAGAGGAATATCCTTCACCGAAAAATGTAAAACAACTACGAATGTTTTTAGGTTTGGTAGGATTTTATAGAAAAGTTATACGAAACTGCAGTGAGATATCATATCCACTAAATAAATTATTGAGAGGTAAAAAAGGTCAGAACAATTTTAATTGGTCAAAAGAATCTGAGGATGCATTTAATAATTTAAAATTAGCCTTAAGCACAGCCCCTGTATTAATATGTCCGGATTTCACAAAAGATTTTTTTTTACACACTGATGCCAGTAAAAATCAAGTAGCTTCAGTATTAAACCAAAATATCAATGGGTCCGAAAAGCCAATAGCATATTTTTCAAGAAGTTTGACAGTTAGAGAACAAAACTATTCGACATCAGAACGTGAGCTTCTTGCCATTGTAGAGTCAATTGAACATTTTCGATCTTATCTAGATGGGATGAAATTCAAGGTAATAACTGATCATATGGCATTAAAATTCTTGAATAAAATATCAAATCCAACAGGTAGATTAGCAAGATGGGCCATGAGACTTTCACAGTATGAATTTGAGATTGAGCATAGAAAAGGGAAAGAACATACAGTGCCAGATGTATTATCTAGGATTCCTGGTACTAAAGAAATGGAAGTAATAAATTCAAATATTGCAGATCCTTGGTATAATAATATCGCAGAAGGATGTACAAAAACACCATACAAATACAAAAAATTCAAAATGGTAGATAATAAATTATTTAAACTAATAAATGATGATAATCCTTTCACAGAGGAATATAATTGGAAAGAGATACCTATTATAGACAATAGATTAACTATAATAAAGAATCATCATGATAATGGACATGTAGGTATTTTTAAAACTTATAAATACATATCAAGATGTTACTATTGGAAAAATATGTATGCAGATATAAAAAGTTTTATAAATAAATGTCAAAAATGTAAAATGTATAAGCCGAATAATTTACCTCCAGCAGGAAAAATGGAAAAAAGAAAAAGAGTGGATAGACCGTTAAAAATGCTGAGTATTGATTTGATAGGACCATTACCAAAATCAAGTACAGGCTATATACATATATTATCAATAATAGATGTTTTTACCAAATATTGTTGGTTATTTCCTTTAAGAAGAGCAACTACAGAAGAAATAGTAAAATTAATAGAAAATAAAATATTTTTAACAGAAGGAGTACCGCAAACAATAATAACAGATAATGGAAAGAATTTAAAGTCTAATGCATTTAAAGATTTTATGTACTCATATGGAGTACAGAAAATATTTTATACAACTTTATATACTCCCATGTGCAATAATGTAGAGACATATAATAGAACAATAGGATACACATTAGCTATTTTTGTTGAAAATGAACAAAGAAAATGGGATACTTTTTTAGATTCAGTACAAAGCATAATAAATAATACAGTCAATTTAGCAACAGGATACACACCTAATGTATTAGCAAGAGGTAGGGAGATTGTACTAAATGGTGAAATTCATGGTGAAATAGTAAATGATGAAATAGAATCAAAGGAAGATTTAGATAAATATAGAGATATGCATAAAGATAAAATGAAGGAATTAAACACAATATACAAAATTGTAACAGAAAATTTATGGGATGCATTTAATAAAAATGCAAATTATTATAATAAAGGTAGATCAAATCGTGTCTATGATCAAGGGGATATTGTATGGCGTAAAAATTTCATACAATCAAATGCAGGGAAATACTTCTGTACAAAGTTGGCTCCAAAATTTGTCAAAGCCAGAATAGAAAAGAAAGTTAGCAAGATAGTCTATGTATTAAAAGATATAGACACAAATGTTATAAATAAATATCACATCAAGGACATAATCAAATTAGATTAAAAAAAAAAAAAAAAAACATATTTTCATGTGTATGAAAAATTTGAGGTGATGAATGATACGGTGAAAGTTGATATAAAAGTGATCAGTGAAAGAATGAATTATGAAATATTGCATGAATGAAGGTATGAAACATAAATTAAACAAAGTATTAAATATGAAGGTAAAGTTTTTAAAAAAAATTGATGGACTGATAAATTTATTAATTAAAAATAAATTTGAAATAAATTTAAATATTGGGAAAGATGTGATACATGTTTAAAAAAAAAAAGTTATTTTAATGAATTGATTAATAAACTGGTGAATGTTTATTATGTATTGTTATTTGATTATTTTGAATTGTTGAATTAAGTATTTAAAAAAAAAAACACAAATATTTGTTTATAATATTGAATATGAAATTTGTGTTAAAAAAAAAATATATATATTAATTTTAGTATGAAAATAATTGGTATTGTTAAAAAAGGTATTAATGACTGAATAATGTATCAGAAACAGGTTTTTTTTTATTTTCATATTTTTGAAATTTATCCTTAAAATAAAACAAAATATGTGGCGCCAGCTGAGCATTATGATACATTATTTACTCATTGTAAAAGAAAAAAAAAAAATTGGGAATGTTTTTTTTTTATGAGAGGAAGGAGGTGTATTGTAACGAGATGGATTTGTTTGTTAGGTAAAATGGAACATGAGATTTGAATTTGAATGAAAAGGAAAACAAAAGAATATAAAAAAGAGAAAAAAGAAGCTTGCCAGGCGGGATAGCCACAAGCCTGTGTAATTAAGAATAATTAATATTATTGTGCTGTGGTTTATTGTGTATACATTGTGAAAGGAATAAAAGTAAACATATTAAAGTGGCTGTTATATTATTAATTGTGTCAATCAGCAGGACAGAGAGGAAAAACCCTCACAAGTCTACATTTAACTGTATTAAAACAAAAAGTACCTAAATAAAAAAAAAATCATGAACTACAATTTCGTAATTGAAATGAAAAATTTCAAATAAAAATAAAAATAAACCCACTTATATAGTAGATCAACCACTTTATTTTTTATAAATTTTTCAGTCCTTGTATACCAACTTGTATATTTCATTCAGAGTCATAATTTGTGTGTTGTACATACTGTTACGAATTTAGGGTTCAAAAGTCTTTCAATTAAAAATACTGGTCTTCTTATACAGTTGTTTATTTTACACTTTTAATAATTTATTTTCACAAAGATAGTCTCAACTATTCCATTACACTTGGTTTCTGTTCACTGGTTAACTAAGTTCAATGTAGTTGTAAAGCTCGTTGGATACTGGCTCTGCAAGCAACTCGCACCCTTCTTATACTCTTCAAAACAGTACAATCTAGATCTATATTCGCTAGACAGTTCCAGAAAGGCGTAGTAATCATTATTTCTCGATGCTTCAAGTATTTTATTAACTTATTCCTACCCACACAATACAATACAGAATTCCTATAATTATAACTAATACCTACTTATTTTAAATATTTATATTTCGTATTTACATAACAATACTATTATGCGACTAATTCAGTAGTGCTAAACATACGCAAGTTACAAGTATGTGTCTCCTAGTAAATCTGACTAAATGAGCGCGGGAGGGGAAACAGTTGCATACGTGTGATACCTGCTCTAGACACATGCACTCCTAGCAACTTCACCTCTAGTACAAAACTGCACGTCTTAACTCAAGCAAAGCGTTTTATCAAATATATTTGCTTTTCTACTATTTCTTGAGTTGGGACTTTCAGTCTGTGATTCACAAAAAAACTTCGTATATTTTCATGGACCTTGAGATGCGGAAGTCCTTCCACCTTTCCCCCTTTAGACTTACTCGATATGTTCATTGTTCATACTTAAATTAATGGGAAAAATTGATGCTTTATGTGAAGTTAGAACATAATTCTAGTGGCCATTTATAGCTAGCATATTCATTCCTCTTCCTGGTGACTTACGGTGTTATTCTAAAACTAGTGTTATTCTAAAGTGAGTTTTGTAAATAGAGCGGTTAGATTTTCTTCAAATGATATGCATAAAGATTCTGAGATGACGACGTCCGGCTATATTTCCTCAGCTGGTCGTTGATCTATTGGCATCTTATAAGCTAGAAGTATTTAAAGTCCTTTATGATCCAAAATCACCTTCTGGATCTGCTACATCTCACTTTTTCCAAGGTTTTCATATGTGGTCATTGTAGATGCGATCTTGCAATTTTCTGCCTGTGATCATACGAAGAGCTTTTATTTAAGATTTTTTTAGTCGTCTTTTCGTTCTTATTGTATCTGCACATCCTCTTCGTGAACTAACTCTGTCACCATTCCGTTAGAGGTGCTTAGAGCCTCTGCAGAATTGCATTAACTTCTTGCTACCCTTGCATATCTCTTTCAATTAATTCTAATCCATCACCTTTATCGTACATTTCTGTCGTTTAAATTCTTTCTACATATCTAATTTTTGAACGATTTCACTAATCAGATCATTTTTTTGTGCTGCATGCAAATGCATGCAAACTCCTGAAACAGTGCTTCTAGAGAGCGTTTTAACTTCCACACTGTTTGGTAGACACCATGCTTGAGCTTAAGGTTCATGTTTGATACTTGTGCCACAGTTCTGTTTCTGAAGACAAGATGTATCGCGTCTCCTCTCTTGCTTCTTAATATGCAAATATGACACTGCCGCGGATCCCGCCAAGTCTGCGGACTAATTCGCGAAGTGTCTTTTTGGACGGCTGAGAGCAAACCGAGAATTTAAAGGCATTGTGTTCCGTTGGTATTATATCACTGGGTGGTGCAACAACAAATTAACTAGATATGGTTGCAAATATCACATATTGAACTAATTTCATTTTTGAATTACTTTCGTATTTGTTCTTTGGCTTGGTTGATTTGAACCCGACAACTCATAATGTGAAAATTGGTTCATTTTTGGCAATATCACTCTTTATTCAGGATGTCAATGAGAGTTGCAGGGATTATGTTTATTTGAAGATTGAGTATTTTTTTATAAGTAGTTACACATGCAGTTCAATATGTGTAAGCGCAAACCCACACTTTTTTTAAAGATTATAACTTTTTTAACAATCTATATTTTTTATGGTTTGTGTATTAACACTGTGAAAATTCACGATGAGTGAATAGTCGAAAACGTTAGTAGTATAATTTAAAATTTAATATATTTTTAAATATATTATATTTTGTGAAATTAAAAACAGTGTTTAAAATTTAAAAGTGTTATTTATTGAATAACAAACTATATAACAATCTATTTATAATCGAAGTTGCAAAGATATATTTTATTTAAGATTCATATTACGTGCATTTTCTAATAAAACCCAGTTTCAAATGAACACAAGCCGTGCAACTCTTGCCGACCTTCCGTCAAACAGGAGTGACATTGGAAAAGTAAACCGTTTTTTACAGTATGGGTGGTCAGCCTCATACCAACCTAACATAATGAAAATGAATTCCTCAACCATTGCAACCGTTCCCTGAGATACTCATGAAATTTAAAAGATATCAAAAAAATACCGAAATTAAGTGTGGTTAGGTTAATACTAAGTTATTTTATTATTCTAATTTCTTATATCAACTGTTAAAATTCTTGATTTCAGTTGGATAAAAATCGAAGTGAAAGTAGAATTGGATTATTTCTGAATGGAAAAAAAATCATATTTTAAAAGTCAGTGGACGATATTTTGTTTCAAAGTAAAGGCCCTTTCTAGTCGTAATTCTCACCACCATTTTGCTTGGTATCGTAAACTAACGTTATAATATTCCGAGGGTAGTGTTCACCCCTAAAGCAAGGGGAGAAGTGGGGAGGCTAGACTAACATTTGGTTTGCGTGGCGTCAAAATCTTAACCAAGCAACTGAAATTATAGATGCTCGTCAATTTGAGATTTAATATTACATAATTTGCAAATATAAATGAGAAATCAATAACTCCAAATTTTATTCTTATCGTTTTTTGTTTACAACGTATCGTAATAAAAATTTGCTTCAGGTTAATCATCTCTACTGCAAACAATCTTCATTTTGCCAGCCCTGTAAGTGTTTTGAAAAAACAAGCTTTCGATTTTGTTTACTTTTACATTTATAAGTATATTTTGTATCACACGATAATTCCACAAACTTTAGTAATACCATCAACATAGCACAATGCAGGAACGAGCATTCCATATAAGCCACATAGACCACGTAGAATAAAATGAATTTAATCTTAAAACTTAGATCGAAAATGAGCTCTTATTTTCTTTTACCACAAACTATTTTCAAAATTTTCTCGCTCAAATGTAAAGAAAGAAGCATTCAATCTAGAATAAAATTGCCTTTATCCAGTGCACGCGTTTGATTAATAAAATTTGGGACATCAAATCTAGAACATTATTATTTCTATTCAGTCCTTTCTTTCAATAAAAATTCAAAAAGTGAAAACTATGCTATTCAATCCCCTATGTTGTAGAAAGAAATGGTGTCAAAGATAAAGTCTGAGTATTTCTTATATTAACTGAAACCGCTTTCCCCTCAGCAAGTACGTCTGATCGATTATTAGATTGTGTGTGAGGGAAGTCAACAGAAATGCTAAGTTAAAAAAGTACATGCGCTTGCCTGCCCATGCAGAAGGAATGCTAAGGATTTGTGATGAATAACGCGATACAGGTGAATTATTTCACCAAAATTTGTGTTGCGTTTGATTGGAGTTGTTGTGGTTTTCTTTAACACTTGGCTGGATTTAGCCATTGGTTTGGTTAGGCATTCGTTTTTATGTGAAATTCACTCAAATAATTACTGAACTGTTTGTGGAAGATTGTTAAGAATGTTTATTTAATTAATTGGTTCACAAATTTACACCACATTACAAAAATTATAATGGATGAGAGCAAGCGGACATCTTGCTATTGTGATAGTTCGAGAGAGAAGACTGGAAGTAGAATACAGCTGTCAAATATTGACGTGAAGTTGGTAGAAAAAAAACACCATAGACAAAAATACAACTGTATCGTTGGTAGGTATGCTAAATTCTTACCACCACTTCACTGAATATTTTTTGTGGTTTCAATGCAGGAACACTTTCACAAAAATTATACGACTGAGCAAGGGTATTTCTAAATAATAAATATTCAAGGAGCTTAATTTATCTGTAAAGGCCTCATTACAATATTCTCCTCTATATTATTTATAATCTAAGTTGCAAAGGCACTGCACCCCCATGTCTCGCTGAGCTATGCTCTGTCGATGGGACTTCAAAAAGACCACTACGCTCTGCCCTTACTGCTGCCAACAAGGTTATAGTGCCCAATAGAGCAAACACATCAAATTTTGCAGACAGAAGCTTTGCGGTGGCCGGGCCGGTGGCCTGGAACAATTTGCCCATCGGTGTTCGCGCGAACCAGCCTACCACCACCTTCAGAAAGGGACTGAAGACACTTCTTTTCTCCAGAAGCCATGGCGCCCTTGAGATGGTCCTGGACCATTAAATGGCGCCACAGGAAAGAAATCATCCATCATCATCATCATCATCAAAGATATATTAACATTTAAAATTAAAATTAAATGCATGCCCACAAACAGGCACGTGTAAGTTCGCGCTTACAAATGCGACATGTGTACTTAGTTACACATTAAAATACAGACCTCGAATAAACATAAACCCTTCGATATTTTTCAGGGTTTGGTGGTTTACACAGTGAAAGTCCATTGTATATTCATTAAATAAATACACTGTTTAATTCACTTATTATTTCTTTTAAATATGTCGAATGTTTTCGCCTAAAAAGGCATCCTCAGGACAATGACAATGACAAATCAAAATTAAATTCTCTTATATGGGAAGGGAGAGGAAGAAGAAGAGAATTTAATTTTGATTTGTTCTTCTTCCTCTCCCTATCCATATAAGAGAATTTAATTTTGATTTGTCATTGTCATTGTCCTGAGGATGCCTTTTTAGGCGAAAACGTTCGACATATTTAAAATAAAGAATAAGTGAATTAAAACAGTGTATTTATTTAATTAATATAAACCCTTCGTGTTTTGCTGATCTTCCCTAAAATAAGAATATTTTGTACAGTATGGGTGGTCAGTGTCATACCAACCTTCCTCTCTTATTCAAAAAAATGTATGTATAAAATAATATGAAATTGTTATTTTTTCCATAGGTCATGAAAATTGCATTTGAGTCGTATACAATTAAAAGCGTAGATATATCTAGATTTTTTTTTAATACGATAAAAATGTGAAAATAACTATCTGTACTTTCTTAACTTTGCTTACGTGACTAACAAACCTACATACATTGCTGCCTTAGATTTTTTACAACATTTTTTACTATGTTGTAGGCAGTATATTGAATTATAATTGATTTACCACGTATGAAGTCTTTCTCTATTGGGCCGACACTTGTGGAAAACGGGTGACAGGCAGTAAACGTGGTGGATAATAAAATTAAAAAGCTCCATACAAAATGTATGGAAACAATATGATGAGGAGAAGTCTCCGTTGTGACGCTGTATGCAGTTTTCTATAGTACTCCAAGTATTCATATGTTTTTTGCATTAAATTTATGGTTACTTTGACGCCCACTAGAGGTGATTTTTTAGTTACTATATATTTTTAGGTAAACGATATCTATACTCTGGTTTTTATAAAATAATCGTTTTCATAAATGAATGATTGATTCACAGAATGATCTACATAGATTTTTATAATTATAAATAATTATAAAAAATTATAAAAAAAAACACAGAGTTTTATTTTCACAAATTGAGTATTTATTTCAACCTCAAGTACTTTCGACTTATTCACGTCATTATCAAGAGGATACTCAGTATCCTTTTTATAATTATTTATAAAAATGAATTTTCACTGTGTGAATACACAAACTTTAAAAAGTCTGATTTTTATAATGTTTGTCTGTGGTGCAAATTCTAATTAGAAAAGAATAAAAAAATGCACACATAAAAGCTAAGAAAAATAAAAACATTAATATTTTTGATTTGTAAAGATGTTTTCGAATACCAAGAGTTTGGTCGATGGCTCACTTGATAGAGTACTTGCATTTCATGCTGAAAACTCGCGTTCGATTCCCGCAGAGGATGTCAGAAATGATTTCCCGTTTCGGCATTTATTTCAAACCGAAAATAAAAAGTTACCGGCATGGTTATACACTGTAACTATAAACTGTAGCTCCGTCGCCATTCCGCTAGAAGTAGCCAGAGCCTCTGCAGAGCTGCCTCCATTTTTTCCTATCCTTACATACCTCTTTCAATTCATTCATATTCATCACGTTTTCATGCATTTTCGTCTTTTACGGTCACTTCGTATACCCCATTCTTTCACAATCTCCTCAATCTGATCCCTCCATAATTTTCTCGGTCGTCCCTTCCCTCTTTTTCCTTTCACAACCTTCACAAAAAATGAATACCAGCACCCTCAGATGCTGAAAAACCCAAAATACATAATCCTGCAACTTATGCCAACCTTTCTGGAAACAGGGGTGACATTGGCAAAGTCAACCATTTTTAACAGTGACACTTATTATTTTTCCTTATCTGTAAAAATAATTAGGTTGCATTCGGCATATGCGACGCCTTCGGGGGAAACGCGACAAGAAGTTACATTATATGTGTAGCTTTAAGCTTAGTAGTATTTTTTAGAATTTCTCATACACCACAGATCATCACACGTACCTACATGGTTTCTTGTATAATGCATCCAGATGTTTTTCACAGCCTGTCCGTGAGGTTCAAGCGCATAATCTAATCACAGCCCAGAGATGCAGCAAACAAGTCAAGTGACGCTCGATTTAAAGGAATTAAAATGTAAAATTTCATATTAGTAAGATGTATGATAGGAAACGAGCAGTTTTATGTTTCAACTTTCATACAATGCGACATCTTCTTCTTCTAGTCTAATAAATAAAATCGAACGGATCTGTGTATGTTTGTCGTGTATAGTTTCTTAAATTATTAAACAGATTACGATGATTTTTTTATGACTTGTTGTGTACCTACATGTTCTCTTAGGTTTCTGTATAATTATAAAAACTGGAGCAGTAAAGGAATTGAGAGCAGAAATATGCCTGAACTCTTTTGACCTCATGACAGGGAAATTCTTATACTAAAAGACACAACGCAGTGGAGACATTTGAACGGATATCCTGACCACCCTCAAGAGAATGGCCGCACGGTACAATAAGAGCAACCAGACGAGCCACCACAAGAGGTGGCAGGGTACAGCTAGTTCAAGAATAAAACGGAAACATTTTTTTTAATCCTGTGCGGGAGACTCCCTAGATTCTAGAGACTAGAGGTCTATGACACTTTGCATTTGTAGTGCCACAGAGGTGTACGAGATTGGTCGTCGCTACAAAGCGCCAACACTCAAGCAAGACCTAGTTGCTGTAAGGCTGGATGGACCTTTCAGTGACGGGTCTTTGGTAAAGGCTTTATGATTTTTTTCAATCCAGCGATGAGCATATTTAGAAATATAAATGGTATATTTTTTGTGCTCCAACGGGATCCGAATCCACAACCTTCCATTTACGAGTCCGAAGTGTTGCCACTGGACTACGGACCGGTCCAAGATGCCAACAACACGCGGTGTACCTGAGCGGTCACCCATCCAAGTAGCATCCGCGCCCAATGTTGCTAAATTTCGGTGATCTGATGAGAACCGGTACAATTCAATATTAGGATGATTTATTTGGTGAGCGCTATTTTTGTGTGAATCACACCTCAAGAGCCCAGTATGAAGAGAATTAAGTTAAACATGTAACCCATAATATTACTGTTAGTATGCGTTAAGCATACACATTTAATACAGTTTTTACGCATACACGTTTTTCGAAAAATACATTGAAACCAAAACGCTTGAAAGAGGCGCAATTTTAGGTTACATATATTTGTTGGTAAACATCATGGCTGAGTTAACACGTAAGCTTTCGTACTTGGGAACACATGACAAACAATCCCTGTTAAGTCTGGCATTTAATTTGACAAACACTCGCGCTGTCTTTGTGGATGACATTTGCAACTTGCAGATGCTTAATCGCTAACTCCGTGTAAACGAACCCGAAATGGCATTGTAATCAAAACCTAACCGCAAACTACGACCAAGCTTGCAGAAGATTCTTGAGGTGTGATTCACACATAAAAAGCGCTAATTAAATAAATAGATTCATGACTAATTTATCCATACAGCTGCCTGTTTATGGAATGATTTACTGGTATCTGTGTTCCCATACCAATTTAAATATAAATCACCAATGACAGCAACACTATGAAGCTAAAACCCTGACAGAAAAGGTCCATCCAGCCTTACAGCAACTGGGTCTTGCTTGAGTATTGGCGCTTTGTAGCGACGACCAAGCTCGTACACCTCTGCGGCACTACAACAAGTGTCATAGACCCCTAGAGTCTTTAGAATCTAGGGAGTCTCCCGCACAGGATTTAAAAAAAAAAAAAAAAAGGAATGAAAAAGAGGAAGAAAGCATCAACTGATACAAACACTCTACATCACTATTACGAATACCTCTGCAGCACTTCAGTAAGTCAACATCAACAGGCAACACAACACACAACACAACACTACGCAGCAAATTGTTCTGCTGCAAATAATCAGGACATAAACTGCCACACCATTAATACAAACACCTCTGTGGCACTTCAGCAAGTCAACTTTAACAGGCAACACATCACATAACACAGCACTACGGAGCTAACATCCTTGCTATCAAGGATCAGGACATCAACTGCCACATCACTAGCATAACAACACTGCGACACTTCGGCAATTCAACTTTATCAGGCAACACAACACACAACACAACACCATGTTGCTAACAGCTCTCTACAGATGATCAGGATATAAAACATCACATCATAATACAACAACACCTCTTCGGCACTTCAACAAGTCAACTTTAACAGGCAACACAACACTACGGAGCTAACAGCTTTGCTACAAAGGACTAGGACATCAATTGCCACATGACCAACACACACATACATATCTGCGTTTCATAGACCTCTATATTATGTAAAATCTAAGGAGTCTTCGCACGGGATTCGTTAAAACAAAAAGAAAGTATATTAAACCTTCAAATCGCATGAAATCTGGAAAGACTCCCGCACAGGACACCTTTAAAAAAATAGCGCGTAACACAGTTTACTAAGACGCTAGTAACAACTATAGAACGTAAAGTTTACACGTATATCCGGAAAAATTTAGAGTTTAAATTCGCGCTGGCATGTTTAGTGCTTTGCCGCTTTCAGCTCTGTGGAAATATGCTTTGAAAGTTTGCCGGGATTTCATATTAGGAATGAGCCATGTTGGGCGAGTTTCCCTGTCACACAGCGCTGTAAGTCAACGTGGTGTACCGGAGAGTCTAATGGCCGCACACTGTGTTCGCATCGAGGGGAACCTGCTCTCACATTGTGCTGAAATTTATTCTGATGTTTTGTTGAGGTCCAACGGCTTTTAGAGAATATCCAGAGTCATGATAAAAGGAGAGCTGGTGTGAAGGTTAGGATTCTGGATGAAATGAAAGAAGTATGTAAGGTCAGAAAAAAATGGTGGTCTATCTGTAATGTTAGCGGCTAGGGCTAGGGGTTTTTAAATTATAATTTTGTGTTCTGTATTTGTTTTGATGTATATTTTTAGAGAATATCCAGAGTCATGATAAAAGGAGAGCTTGTATGAAAAAGGTTACAACTCTTGATGAAATAAAAGAAGTATGTAAGGACAGAAAGAAATGGCGGTTGATCTGTAATGTTATCGGCTAGTTCCTTGACTTATAGGTTGGTATGCGGCTGACCACTCATACTGTAGAAAATGGTTCACTTTGCCAATGTACACCCTTGTTTCAGGGAAGCTCGGCAAGAGTTGTAGGGAGTGTGTTCATTTAAGATTTGGGTTTTTATGTTGTAGGTTCAAGGATAATTTTAAGATGATTTCATTGAAAGGTCATCTTCAAATTAAATGGTAGATAAACCAAACAAGCACTTGGCGGACGGTATGTAAAATACTTGGGTAGAATTATGTTTTTCCTTTACAGTAACGTTTAAATAACTGCAACTCACCACACTGAAATGACCAAATCCGTTGCAACTTAGAACACTATAACTTTTGTTTTACATGCTCGCATGTCTTAGGGACCCATTGAATTGTGTTCTTATTGGAATAATCTTATCGATCTGGTAGATATGGCCGAGATAACTGCATGTGGTCAACGCTTTGTGAAGACTAAATAGGAGACACAAGTGGGAGAGATTTTATACGCAACGTATTGTTGTTGTCGCTTTTACGATAGTTGCATTGTGTGAGAATTGTTGCAAAGAAAAGCTGTTTACAGGTATATGGATTTTCTTTATGTCTTTCAGATAACTATAAAAATGTAACACAAAAAATATTATAATGGTAAAACGAAGATGATGTTTATTTGATTTTTACAGGACAATGTTCGATGACATTTTTTGTATGCAATTTTTCTCGTATTCAATTTTCATTAAATTATCAATATGTCTGTGGCGTTGGAAAATAGACTATTTCATTTAATGCAATATTTAAATATCGTTATAAATGTATGTTTTGCGATCAGAATTGAACCTAACACGATCCATATTGCCTATAATCTACACGTTTTCTAAAGCTTGGGCTAAAATCTGGAAGTATTTTTTTAATGTTTCTTTTAAATCGCTAGGATGGTCGAGGGGCAAAAAGTTGGCACTCGGATTTGGCGAGACCTTGTTCTATCGACAGTAACTTTGACCCTGGTTTTACAGATGTCATTGCATACACACAAGATTCTGCTTTCGCATGAAGACAACTGGCCAATTCCTCTTCACAAGTCATTTGGAGGCTATAATTTAATTCTGTTACATTTTGTAAATTTAAATACGATTGGCTTTGAAAAACACATCAAATGGATACATGTGCATGCTTATAGCTTCACGAATAGTCCACCATATTTTCTTTGTGATACTTTATTTTACGAAATAATTCGTAGAAAATATAAACGCTCCGACAAAACGGCAGCGCCCCCCGTTTCATTCCCGGCAGCATAATGCTGCTTTATCTTATTCAATAGTAAATAATCATAAATAAAGTGTAAGTGTATTCTTGTACGGCGTCCCTTAAGGAAAGTCCCCCCAACTCCCTCCCCCCCCACAGGTCCATAAATCTGTCACTGGAGTGGCCTGTAGCTTACGCCACTTCTACTCCTCCACCCCCTCCAAACGTCTCGCTCCCTCCCATCCAATCCTAGACGTGACAGAGTGAGATGGAGTCAGTTTTGTACAGTGCAATACTCAAGTAAAAAATTCTTAAAAACTTAAACGTTCACTACGAGGCTCTGTTTTAGTTTCTGTAGTTTTTTTTATTGAGTTTGGACTTGAGTCAGATTTGCACAGTACAAAACTCTACGTATAGACTCAACCAAAAAATGCTTAACAACTTAAACACTCGCAAGTAGGTACTGTCTTAGTTTTTGTACATTTTTCGATTGAGTTTGGACGTAAAGGTTTATGCTTTGGATTCAGGATTCCTCTGGATGAACCCTAGCGGAAGAACCTAATGTTGCTGCTGTGCCTTTTGTTGTGTTGCGACAGTAAATTTGCCGGAGAAACACACAACAAAAACAAGCGATGCAATAAAATCACAGAGACGACTATCTGGGTCGCATTAAATGCAAACAGAAGCCGTCTGCATGGTAGCGATCAACACATTGATTGACCTGAAAAATTTCCGCAGTTAGCAATAGGAGTTATGCAATTTAACTTCTCTCTTATGACCGGTATTGTCAACGTTAGAATAGCGACTTTATACTGAGTGAAAAGGACGCACTTAGGTCAATCGTGTAGGTAGTTTTTTTAATCAGTTTAAAGTCACATAATATGCTAATGTTGAAAATACAGGACCTTAGGCTTGAATCTGCAGAGTGAGAAAAAGAGAGGAACATGTGTGAAGAGAGTGATGATTGTGGTGGAGATGAAAAAGTGTGCGTATTGTACTAACCGAGTTGTAGAGAGCAATAAGTTTATCAAATTGAATTTGTTCTCAACGTCATCAGGAGACGTGTCCCTTCTTGAACTAACAAAAAAGCATGTAATAATAAATTGACAGAAATGGTTGTTCCTTGTGATCGAAGATTGTATAAGATGTTTTCACACACGTCTTAGTTTTAATTATAATCATTTTTTTCCACTGAGGGTGTCAGAAATAATTTTCCGTTTCGATGCTTACCTATTTCAAAACCTAAAATAAAACCCCTGCAAGTTTTACTCAGCCTTCACAAGAAATGAGTACCAGACTTTCGGAAGTTGGGAAACCTCCACTTCAATTGAAGTGGTTAGTGCAAGGCCGGCCCGTTTACCTGAAGCTTCCTACTAAATAGCTTCCACTCGCCACATGCGAAACCCTTCAGGAATAACGCGGCAAGAAGTTGCACTGTAAGTGTAGCTTTTTTTTGTTGCGTTTAATATTCAAATTGTACAATTTTCCGTGTGGCCTGTCCTCTAGCTGGTGTTGCAATAATTAGGTATAGGACGCCGTATATTTAGTATGGCGGCAAATAAAACTGGGTAGCCGCATTTCAAATGAAACTGAAATATTCGCGCGCGTCGCGACCAGCAACTGCTAATGACTAATGAGGGTGAGGTCTGGTCCGAGCCGCAGAGAGGAGCAGCAAACCAAAAACAATGCGAACAATATGCAGTGCTGGCAGGGAGACGTTTGAAGGGTCTAAAAAATATCATGTCTAATCGATAACTTCTTCATCGTCATCTTGGAAAGACAGTGCCTTGCTGTGTCAGCCATCTGTATATGTTAGTTGTCATCCTCTGTAAATGCTAATTTCAACAACTAAGCTACACATATAGTACAACTCCTTGCCGCGTTATCCCCGAAGGGGTCGCACGTGGCGAGTTGAATCTATTTATTTTTAGAGGTAAGGAAGCCGGCCTTACGCCAACCCCTTCAGTTGAAGTGGAGGTTTCTCAGCTTCCGAAAGGGCTGGCAGAAGGCTGAGTAAACCTTGCCGGTATTTTATTTTGGGGGCTTGAAATAAACACGGAAGCGGGAAATCATTTCTGACACCTTGGATGGGATTCGAACCCGAGCTCACAGCATGGAATGCAAGTACTCTACCAGCTGAGCTATCGACCGGACATATAAAGTACTAATGTATCCTCACTTATACCCCCGACTCTCGTCACAACAAGGGAAATTCGCCGAATGGCTCACATTCATCCCTTTGCAGTCGAATAAGTACCTAACATGTATTTAATTCTAGAGAGACTTTACTGACTTTATTATTAACTCGCACAGACGAACAAAACACACAATTACACATTCGTAACACTACATAGTTCATTTCATGTCGAGGAGTTTGATCTGGTCTCCCGTGGCGTGCTGCTCCAGTCTCTCTGTACTGCTAAAAGCAAACCCGTGTGACGCCTAAAGTCGCGGCCTTCGCTCACTAAATCTCCTTGCGCCTAACTATTTATAAGCGTTCCATGTTAGAACGGCACAGTGACAAAACGACCGATGACAGAACATCACAATGACAGTACAATTTCTTCTTCTTTTTTTGCCCCTTCTATCGAAGATAGGCGATCATCATGGCTATTTTGACATTAGATGCTGCGGCTCGAAACTGGGACTTGGTGCTTCTTTCGCAGATTTTTCAGCCACGATGTCCTTCGGAGTCCCTGAGGTCTTCTCCCCTCAATTTTACCCTGTATGATAAGATGACGGAGACGGTACTTCTCATTTCTCACTACATTTCTCAGTACACCACTTTGACATAACATCACATACCTAAAACAGAACATACCATAAACGGCCCATGAAATTTTTTTCAAACCTATAATAAAATACCAGCAAGGTTTACTCAGCCTTTACAAGAAATGAGAGCCAGTCCCCTCAGGAGCTGGAGAACCCCAATTCAACCGATGTGGTTTGCGTCAAGTCGGCCCCCTTGCCTTTGAAAGTAAAAAGGTTCCACAGTCCACATGTGACCCTTCGGGGATAACGCGATAAGAAGTTGCATTTTATGTGTAGCTTAGTTACAATTTTTAATAATCAGTTTTTTTTTTATAAACTTTGCTAAATAATTTATGCATTTGTTTAATTTTCTCATGTTTCCCATGTCTCACTTTGTTGTCATGCCGTTTATGGTGTTTTCTGATATGTGATGTTTTTTCATGTTCCTTTTATGGTATGTTCTGTTTCGTATTGTGATATCTTGTCATTGTGATGTACTTCCCTGTAATTTCTGTCATTGTAATGTTTTTGTCATGCGATGTATTCTCATTGTGATGTAATGCCATGTCTCGTTTTGTCAGTGTGCCGTTCTAGCCTGTCCCCACTTACAAGCGGCTGTTTAGGCGCGCTAGGCCTTCTGCCCCCATAAGTCAGCCGCCCCGGATATCGCCTAACTGTTCGCGCCAAACGGAACTGTGGCCGTAGCATGTCGAAGCTTTCAATGCGTTTGCTTTGCGGGCAATCTATCTTGGAGTATGATGGGAACGTACTGGTTGGTATAAATCACAAGATCCGTGAGAAGTATTTCATAAAGTTCTGAAATCTGTTTTACATGTATAATCTAAGTTGCAAAGATATCTACACCTTAAAGATAAAACTGAGGTGCTTAATCAAAATATAATCTAAATCTACGTTGCAAAGATATGTATCATTTGAGATTCATATAAAATGCATTCCCACAAGCAGACACGCATAATTTCGCGCTCACACATGCCGCCACATGTGGACCTACAATATAAAAACCCAATCTCAAATGAACATAAACCCTGCATCTCTTGCTGGAGTGATGATTTCCGGGATCTGTTGCCGTGGTCTGTAGGAGCTGGAGCTTCCGGACGTTTCGCCCATTTCTACGATGGGCTCCTTCAGCGTGAAGTATGATGATGATGATGATCTTGATGAGAACTGTGATGTCAGTGTGTGTGCACTGAGGGCTTATATGTCTACCATCTTGCTTCGTAGAAGCCCATCGTAGAAATGGGCGAAACGTCCGGAAGCTCCAGCTCCTACAGACCACGGCAACAGATCCCAGAAATCATCACTCCAGCATCATCAGCCGGCCGTGTAAGCCTAAAACTCTTATCCTGCATCTCTTGTTGCACTTTCCTGAAGCTGGGGTGACATTATCAAAGTGAACCATTTTTAAAACCTAATGAATTAAGCGTTTAGCGTCTGTTCTCATCGTTATGAATGCATGTAATTTATTTATATTTTTATTTTAAAAAGTGCGTAGTTAACATACGAAAAAAAAATCAATAAATAATACATTCAGACACATAAAAATGTAATAAAAATATGTAAGATAGCGCCATAAACTCGGCACAATTTAAAAAGATGATTTGTTGACGCAGCATTTTTGTGTAGAGCAATTTATTAGCGAAGATAAATTAATGCAGAAGAAACGAAGAGTTGTCGGTGGACAATAATTTTGTCATTATCTGATAATATATTGTGTCTGTTTGTGGGTTTACGACTGGGAATTCTACAAAATGTTGGCAGTTTTAGCAGGCAGGCGACAATATCAAAAATGAAATCGATACTTGAATGGCTGATGCAGAATAGGCACTAAGTACCATAGTATATTATCTAAGTTGCAAAGATATATTAAATGCATGCCCACAAACAGACACGTGTAAGTCGGGAACTCAGGTGGGAATCGAACCTGCGTTATTCCAATCCAAATATGGTTGTGAAGATTGGTGACTTGACCGGTATTTAGTGTGCTACGTTACCGAAAATGAACGTTAACTCTGACATTAATAGGTACAAAAAAAAACGCAACTAAGCTACACATATATCTACACACAGTGTAACTTTTTGCCGCGTTGTCCCCGAAGGGGTCGCATGTGGCGAGTTGAACCTATTTTTTTTTACAGGTAAGGGGGCCGGCTTAACGCCAACCACTTAAGTTGAAGTGGGGGTTTTTCCAGCTTCTGAGAGGGCTGGTGCTCATATCTTGTGAAAGCTCAGTAAGCCTTGTCGGTATTTTTTTTTGGGGTTTGAAATAAATACCGAAACGGGAAATCATTTCTGACACCCTCGGTGGGATTCGAACCCGAGCTCACGGCATGGAATGCTAGCACTCTACCAACTGAGCTATTGACCAGACAATAAACATTTTAAATGTAAACATTTGATTTTACCAGATTCAATTAATTAAAAATGGCGGCTATTTATTTTACACACTTTATTTCAGTTTCGATTCACGTAAAATGTCAAATTTACACCTACACAATGCAACGGTTGCTTGACTTCTCTGGCCACCGACAGTTTTGGCTCTTAATGTATACAAAAATAAGGATTGTACTCAGATCATTGAGAAGTAGTACATGCGAGACTTTTTAACAACACTCGAACAATCTCGACCAATACAAATATCAAATATAAATTATTCAAGTACCAAACATTTAGATTCTAGAGGCTTGATAGACTTTATCATAGACAAACAAGACACACAATTACGTATTCGTTACAATACTTTATATCGTGTTCGTGTTGATACATTTAAAACAAATACTAAAAAACGATTTCTAGATTAAAATTTGAAATCTTTGTATTGTTACTTTGTGGACTTACTACAACGCATGGATGTACAACGCAGTACCTCCAATATATCCATCACGTTAGTCAACCGCTGCCTACGTTACAGCGTGAACAGCGTAGTCGATAGTCAGCGGCGCAGCTGTCGCGCACAACTTTCCATGTTTATTAGTCACGGAAAGAACATAAATATCATCGGAAACATCATTATTTTTAAATTAAAACAGATACAAAAGCGGGCACACTCACGGCCGGCCATTCTACACCAGTAATTGAGTTGTTTACTCGTGTGACAGCGGTGACCATCCATTGTCAGGGTATGGACAAGAGCAGAACGCTCTCTAATGGGATGTACCATGTCTGTATTAAAAATAAATATTTAAATTTTATTTATTTTATTGTGTATATTCCTTGACTTATAGGTTGGTATGCGGCTGACCACCCATGCTGTAAAAATCGTTCACTTTACCAGTGTCATCCCTGTCTCAGGGAAGGACGGCAAGAGTTGCACGGTGCATGCCCATTTGAGATTTGGTTTTGTGTTGTAGGTTCACATGCGGCATGTGTACGTGTCTGGTTGTGAAAATGCGTTTAATGTGAATCTCCAATGTAACATATCTTTGCAACTTAGAGTAGATTAGATTAGACACGCAAAATTGAAAGAATGAAATTCTTCCGATTTCATCACAAATTTTATTCGTCTTCCTATTCCCTCACAGTTCAGTTGATTTTACCTCTAAATAGACATAATATCGCCACCTTGAAGATTCGAGAAATTGTGGATAAAATATTTTATTGGGAGTAACTTCTCATAGTAAGTGAATTACTCATTATAAACTATTTATTACTCATGAACACCTCTTTGGGATTTTCACACTTGTGTAGTGTTTTCTCTCGTAGAAAATAGGAAATTCATTTATCTGAGAAACCCTTGTTTGTTTGATATGTCATTTATTCAGTTTCACCTTTAAGGTGCCGATTTATAATCTGTGTTTTTTCATCTATAATATAACAGGCAAAGATATATTACATTTAAGATTCAAATTCAATATCTCCAAAATTAATGCGTATTTGATGGCTTTATCAACTCAAATTCAGATACATAAAATTAATGAATAATAAGTCAAGTTAAGTAAATTATAAATACAAAAAACTAGTAATTAGTGGATCATTTTTTATTCTAAATGTGTCTGAGTGATACCATCATTGTATCATTATCAACCAGACACATTAAGAAGTCAGCGCAGGGCTGTCAAGAACAGATAAATTACGGCAACATCATCGTTTTTATCACATATAATATATTTTTTGCATTCTTCTTCAGTTGTAAATCACGCCGATTGTCTCTTCCGAATATCGCACGATTTAATACGAATGGCCGGCCACTTAAAATTGTGTCTCCGCTTTTTAAATTTTCGTAATTTTAACGATGGACAGTTTCATCATGCGCAAACACTCTTTCTTGTCTAGACGTTAATCTATCTACAAATTTATATGACATAAAGAAAACATTTTTTTTGTGCATTAGTCAATTCTATTTTAAAGTTTTTATTATTGTCATTAAAAAAAACAAGTGATTTTTCAGAAAACGTGTGTATAACTTTCGAGGTGGATCATGTGAAATTTAATGTTGATAGGATTTTTTTTTTCGTCATTTTTTATGTTTCATTTATAATGTGTTGGAGAAATGTGAGTGATATATTAATTTGACCTAACGCTGCCCTCCTCACCTGTGCAAAAAACAAGATGTAAGTTTTAGTATTTTCCACAATAACTTCATTAAAATCATTATGTCTTTGATTCACAAAAAAACTTAATATCGACTCATGGATCCTGATATGAGGACATCCAGCTATCTTTCTACCGTTCAGGAAATCTTCCAGCTGGGTGTTGACCTATTGGCATCTAATTAGCTACGATGTGTGCGAGTCTTTCATGACTCATTCTCGAGACATGATCTCTCTAAAATTGACTCCTGTTTGATTTAAAAAAATAAGAATATATCGTCGTTAAAAAGGAAGTAGGGCAAAAGCGACGTTTGTGTTAAAAAATGAGTTATGAATGCTTTCATATTTAAAATCTTTCGCTCTTTCTAATGCGCTAACTCACATAGCTCTACGATGTTTTTGTTGTTGTTGTTTATGCCCAAGCAAACAACTGCGTTTTGAAAATATGTTTTTGGTGTAACCTACAAAATTTTGGCATTTTTTTGTCCTAAAGGCGCTTGTGAAATAAAAGAAAACCTAAAATATCGTAAAACTACAATAATAGGAATGCCAAATAATACCTTTTTTTTTTTTTTTTTAATTTAAGAGCTTTTTTGATAATTAACGATATGATAAAAACTAAAAAAGTTATGCCATTTTTCTACAATCTCAAACATTAAACTGCTCTCCTGAACAATTTAGTTTTTGTCGCTTATGCCCTATTACCTTTTAACCGTCCATATATTGAAATAAAAAATCCTTTTAATTTGATGTTGTTTTCACTGGTACATCATCTAACAAACAAGTTAATAATTTAATGTAAAACTTATGGCACCTTACCGAAAATAAAAACAAATGAACACACTTTTAATGTAAATTTTAGAGATTTGTTCGTTTTTTTTAGTGAGCGCTCGTAACGTCTCAATGATTTTTTTGTTTTTTTTTTTTTTTTTTGAAATACGATCCCGAGCGGTGTAAAAAAAAAACGACTGGGTTGTCATGTAAAAACAGTGTTCACCAAATTTATTTTCTTCTTATGATAATTCCACCGGCCGGCACATTTAAATCATATAGTGAACGAGTTTAAATTTTTGAACAAAATGACCATTGTAATGCCTTTCATGTTTTGTTCGATACTTTGATTTTAAAATGTGACATAGTCTTACTTTTTTAAAACCGTGTTTCGGTTTGTCTGTAAAATACATAAAAGGGATCATATTGTTTTGTGCTTAATTGTATGGAAAATATAACTAAAACAAATGATATGTACTAACACATGTAAATGCATAAAAACATAGTAATTTCTTAGATTTTTTATTTTGGAAATGAACGGAAGGGACCGGTTGAAACGGGACATCTTTCCCTTGGTGGGGATCGAACCCTCGGCCTCTGGCATTGAACGCGTTACATAGACATTGATCGAAATGTCTATAATCTTAGTTGCAAAGATATATTCATATTAAGTGCATGCCCACAAACATACACATTTCAGCTGTGTGCTTACAATTTAAAAACAAAACTTCTAATGAACATTTATGTAGTTTAGAATTTAATTTTCACTCTCTGATAACTTCTAAAAGAGTTATTTACAACATATTTGATCCATAACTGATCCGTGGATCATCATTTTTTTGTATGAAAAATTCACGTTAGGTGGCGGTTGAGCCATGTATTTTCTGTGTGTGAATAACACCGTTTAGAACTCTAAGGATCAAATGAAATATATAATATTTTGAAAGTCTTCAGATTATATATTTTTCTTCACTGTTTGAATTTTAGAGAAGTTGAGATAATTTTCCGAAAAAATATATAATTTTGGAAAAAGAGTAAGTAAGTATATAAGGAAGGATATTTAAAAAGTAAAAAAAAACACCAGCACTTGGAAGGAAAGTTTAATCAATAATTTAGGTAGGCAATGGCTCGTTACAGGAAGGGAACCATAGATAATTTGGGGAGAGAAGTTAAGGGCATATATTACATAAACTTCAGTCTGTGATGGCCCCTGGTTATATAGACACGAGTAAGTAGATAGCTATGCACGGGGATAACAAAATAAAGATTACCTTTCTAGCGTTTTTCCCTCGCAGATAGATTTGAGAACAATCCTTTATAAGATATGCAGTACGCCCAGTTGTGGAAAAACTTTTTCCCACAGAAAAATTTCACATTTAAAAATAACGTGTTTCGGGGATAGGACTTTTAGTTCAGCTTGTCCGTCCTGCTGGAACAGTCTACCACTGGAGGTGAGAACAGAGACTAGTGTTATGGCAGTTTCAGGAAGTTGATTTAGACCCATTTCTTTACTAGAAGTTTTATCAAAGCACCCTTGGGGTGGCTGGTGCAACTAAACGGCGCTAAATAAAACTTACCAATTTGTTCTTATTATTTAATACATTTCCGTAATTTTACACATCAAGATCCTTCTAAATGCTTGATTGTAACTAATGAGCGCCGATCTTGCAAGCAATACAAGCAAGACTCAGCTGCAAGTAAACAAGATCTACGCTTGCCGTCCGCTTTGATGAAATTTTATATCCACAAAATTTTCAACGCAGTGAAGATTGATTTTGTCTGTCACTGATCCCTCGCAGGATCAAACCCCTCTACAGTCTGATAGCGTGTCTATAGCGTTGCCCACTAGACTACGACATTTCCACCAAACTATTTTTGCCTGGCTAGAAACAGGTCTTAAAATTATCAATTAATAATAGATTATTTCATCAATTTAATAAATTATTAAATAATAATAATTATACAATGACACCTGCTGAACCAAGGACAAAGTAACTATCGATAGGAGACGGTGTAGGCGTGGTTTAAATTTGCGCTTGTTTCGAAAACGCAAAAATTTGTCGTTGGTATGGTTGTTACTTAAAATTTAAAATTACAATTTTTTTTAAAGGATTATGTTCTTAAATTAATGTTGTTGGAATTAACATATCTTCTTGCAGCCTTAAACCAATCCAATTTATTAGAAGCATACCTATCTAATGTTATGCACTTGTGTATATCTCGTCACGTTATATACTGTGTCCTGCCGCAACAGGCATGGGTCCTCTCATCTCCCGCAGGCCTCCACATAACTCAGACAGATGCTCGGCCCATAACGAGCCAAGACTTGCCTATTCCAATAAACATGCCACCGCTTCGCCATCACTGCCATCGGTCCGGGCGTATTCTTTGTGAAGCCTCGGTGAATTACTGGATTGAGAGGGTCGTTTGGATGCTAATTTTATTGCCTCGGTTGAGTAAAGACACGATTTATACCAGCTCCGCACCTACCCACACTATCGAGACGCTCCTCACTCCCAAGTACAAACTTGCAACTAAGTTATCGAGTATAATTTTATTTTTTGTATCGAAACAATAAAGCGCCTTGGTGAGTTTTCAGGCAAGATTGGAAATGCTCGATGACTTTGTATTGTCGTAAACATACTTGGAGTACTGTATCGAAAATCAATAGGTGAAAAACGAGAGAGTACATATATGTATAGATGTACAAGTTAGACGTGTTTATGAAGAAGCATTATTAGATTATGAAGGGGTTAGATTTACATTTTGATTTCAAAGTTATCAGAATTATCACAATTTTTTTCAAGAAGTGAGTAGAGCTCCGAAGAAGTCACCCACAGAGGACACGAAACGTCAGCTAAAAGCCTTCAAGAAGTATCAAGAAAGAAGGAAAAGAAAAAAAAGAAAAAACTATGGACCACGGTCAAAACCCGGAACCAAAAAATCAAACATTATCACAATTGCTTTCAAGAGATGGTGATCAATAAATTGATTAAAGTTTTTTCCGTATTTTCTCGAAAACTATTTTGTATATTATTTAAAATCTGTTCAAAGTTGTTACAAATAATATACGTTAAGTAACTCTTTGATTCAAAAGAAAAAGCTAATGTCTAAAATATAACACATAAAAAAACGTGTTTCTTTAAATATTTTTTTGTGGCAATGTTTTAACTACATATTTTTCACATTCAAATGCAGATAAATAATAGATAGATACACATGATCTTTTAAAATATTTATGTCACCCATACAAAAAAAAGCTTTAAAAACTTACTTAAAAATCTAAACTTTCAGTGGATGCAACCGACTTGAGTAAATAGTGAGTATGTATGCTGCGTATCTCATTTTTTCAACACGCACATCTTTAGTTTCATTTTAATTTGATCTTTAGTATCTCTTCTAAATTGGTAATAAGAATTCACGTCGATTTATGTATCTACGAGCATATCAAGAACACAGTGGAACCTTCTAATGAATATAACGCGTATTTTTATCTTAAAAGTAAAACCTTTTAGATACAAGAAAGGGTATGAGAAGGGAAGGATGGTCCTAGGAGGGGGGAAACGAACCTAGACGATGGGGAAGAATGAATGAGGGGGTGGGTCGGAGCATTTTTGTAGATAGGAGTAATTAAACGGGTGTCCTCTTTATCGGGAACATAAATAAAAGGAAGATAAACTTGATATGCAAAACTTTTTCCATGAATCTCTTCAAAATTACGAGTTATTCAAGTAAGGCATGCTTTGACGGCACCGACGAACGTAGCGTGGAGAGCTCCCGGTTTTTGTTTATCGACTCACTGACTCATTAAATGCCACAAAATTTAAAACTATTAAAAATTGTATTCATTACAAGACAACGCCTCTTGTGAGAGTGTAAGTTTTTATACAGTAAAACGCTGTGGTTGAGTTTAAACGTAAACGGGTAGTGATATATTTGTGTATCTTTAAAACTCTCCCAATCGTTAAACTCATTGAGTAACATCGTAAACTTATCGAGTTTCCTCAATAAATAAACAATACAGACTTTGGGAATTTCTTGTGTATAATTATCTAGAATATATTTGGTGTATTCGAGTATTTTACAAGCCAATGAAAAACTAATTACTCTCTAACGTGGTAGGTAATGAGATTTATAGAGAGAAGCTAAAAGGAGAGTGGAAAGAGTTGTGTGATGAAATTCGAAGAAGTAAATTAGGAAAGAAAAAAATGATCAAAACAATGCAGAAGCTTTGACTACCCCTAACTGAATTCAATACAATGATTGCATTAAATTAATCACAGGATTTTTTTATTGAAGTCATTTAAGATACTGTTTTGTTAACCCTGAGAATCTAAAATTACTTTGGTCGAAATCACTTTTTGTAAATATTTTTTTAGCCTTTTTGTTGAGAGTGCAAATAATTTCCTATAAAATAAGTGTCCAATTTTTGGGAAGAAATATTTAAGCCTCCACAATCCAATTCGAAACTCCAATTTTCTCATTGTTTATTTTAAATTATTTGAAACCGTTAACCATAAGGATAATTCTTACACATAATAGTTTCATTAATATTTGTTACATTTATATTTTTGCATAGATAAACATGTCCACAAGCAGACACCTGTAAGTTCTCGCTTACAAAATGAGACCCAAATCTCCCATAAACATAAACCCAGTAGCTCTCACCGACTTTACCTGAAACAGGGGTGACATTGGTAATATTAAACGAGTTATTAACGTAACCTCAAGGTCAAGCAACAAAAATAATGGTGTGTAAAACTGAATTTCCTCATTGATGTTTAAAGAAAAAACAGTGATCATTTCTTCACCATAGGAGGTCAAAATACTATTTCAATTATTTTGAAAAAAGTCATAAAAATACCTCTTAGTACTTCCCTATCCATATTCTTATTTCTCTTTTCTTCATATTATTGTTTTTATTCAACAACGTATTAAAGCTCTTGAATGCATTGGCATCTTTTAATGATATTTTAAAATCGGTTACTGAGAATGTATATTCTTTAATCCGCCTATTAAACAAGCCCAATTAAAAGGAATTCTCTCGTATTTAATGTATCTAATATCAGAGTTAGTTCATCACTAATGACCGATTTAGGTAAAACAAGCTCATATAAAAATGCTCCTCCCAACAAACTTCGAGTACAGTGGTGTACCTCAAGATACGAGTGCCCTAACATAAGTGTGCTTTCGAGCGAGCGAAATTTTGTTTTGAGATACGAGCAGTGTGGCAAAAAAACACCACAAAAAAGTTGCAGTTGATCGTTGACCTCATTCACAAAGGTCCAAGTAAGAAACAAACCTCTCTTCTGAATTCGGCGAAAAGATAAAGACCAGTAAGGAGAAAAGCAGTCTAATCTTATCTAATCTAAGTTGCAACGATATGTTACATTGGATAGATTGGAAAGATAGTTACTAAAATGAAGCATACAGTAGCATTTAAGTTATTTATAAGCTGCGTTTAAGTGACCACTATAACTGTAACTGGAACTCTGTCGCCATTCAGATAGGGGAGGCCAGAGCCTCTGCAGAGTTGCCTCCATTTCTTCCTATCTTTACATACCTCTTTCAATTCATTCATATCCATCACCTTTTTCATGCATTTTCTTCTTTTACGCTCGCTTTGTATATCCCATTCTTTCACAATCTCCTTAATCTGATCACTCCATACTTTTCTCGGTCGTCCCTTACCTCTTTTTCACACTTTACTTGGATATATACTTTGTCAGTCTATCATCATTCATTCTTTCCACATGCCCAAACCATCTCATCACATTCTTTTGTACCTTAACTTTCACATCCCCTTTAAAATTCATTCTTTCTTTACCCATTCATTCACCAAAATACAAATATGTTTTGTAAACTTAATAACAACCAGTTTTTTTTTATGCTTTAACTTCTCTTTTATTATGTTTTTATACAATATTTGTCATTTTTAAATACATTGTTCAAAAACAATAGGGGGTAGCATTTTTGGGGCTGAGACGGATTAATGGCATTTCAATACATTTCAATGGGAAAAATTGCTTTGAGATTCGAGCAAGGTTACGGAACGAATCAAACTCGTATATTGAGGTATCACTGTCTATCCATTTACTGTGTTTCCCTATAAGAAAAGATGATTGTTAAGTTGTTTAGAGATATTTTCTTTTCTGTGTATTTGCCACATTGCTATAGATTGAGGCCCCCTGTGGTTGCCATCTTGGACTTGTAATAATCTCCCACAAACGGTCTTTGCACTCATTTGCTTTGAAAGCTTCTGTAGTTTTACAGATTTTAATAAAAAAATATTTAATGGTTCTGCCTGTTGGGTTCATCGTATTGTACATCTTATTATATTTAAAAAATTGCAAACAGTCCAACGAAATTCAACAAACTATTTTTATTTTTAATCTATAATCGAAATGGCAAAAATATGTTACATTTAAGATTCATAATATTAGATGCATTCCCACAAGCAGATACGTATAACTTCGCGCTTAAACATGCCGCATGTGGGTTTATAATATAAAACCCAATTTTAAATGAACATTAGCTCTGCAACTCTTGTCGACCTTCCCTGAAACAGGGGTGAAATTGGCAAAGTGAACCTTTCTTTTACAGGATAGGTGGTCAGCCTCATGTCAACCTATAAGTCAAGGAATAATTTCATCGTCGTATTGTCAATATAATTCTCTAAATTTTTTGCATAAAATGAGTGGGAAAACGAAGTTCCTTTTACTTATTTTTTTAATGCATTATTAATTTTCTTGACTTAAAGGATGAAATGGTCTGATGGAATGAGTCTGACCCCAATTCTATGGAAATTTAAAAAAAATGAGCATCGAATATAAAAAAAAAATATTATAGTAGATCATTTATGCATTATGTCACACAAAATTTGGAATGTTCACTTACTACCATAATTAGTAAACGTTTATCTATTAGTTGAGGTGCAGAGCGCCGATACAAGCAAGACCCTTCACGTGATGGGAGCCCACAAGAAAGCGTTTCATTATTCTAATCACGTAGGCCGCCGATACAGGCGGCGCACTTCGCCTTTTCCGAATTAGGCAAAGTGTACAGACAATAACAATAAAAAACAACAAAAAACAGCCATTGCTTGCAGATTAAAACGAATAAATTGGCGGGAATGTCGCGGCGGGAAGTGAAGCGAGTTTTCTGGATGCCCGAGGGCGGGGGCGGATCCACGTTCTAACTCAACATTAGCGTCTCACAAAAAATGTATGGAAACTAAAACAGCGCCTCTAGTCAGCATTTAAGATTTCATAGTTTTCTATTAAGTAATTACGGTTGGGTTTTAACGTCAAGTTTTATACGTGATACGAAATAACGGAGTCATCGAGTGTCCAAATTTTTTTTGAAAATTTAAACATTGTTATTCACACACAGCAAATCCATGGCTCAGCTGCCACTTAATGTGAAATTTCCATACAAAAAAAAGATGATCCATGGATTAGCTACTAATCAAACGTGTTGTGAATAATCCTGAAAGCGGTGTCATCATCTGAGAGAACTGCACTGGCTGAGGGTCCGAGAGAGGGTGGAATTTAAGTTGTGTCTCACTGTACATAGGGCCCTGAACGGCACGGCACCCCCATGTCTCGCTGAGCTATGCTCTGTCGATGGGACTTCAAAAAGACCACTGCGCTCTGCCCTTACTGCTGTCAACAAGGTTATAGTGCCCAATAGAGCAAACACATCAAATTTTGCAGACAGAAGCTTTGCGGTGGCCGGGCCGGTGGCCTGGAACAATTTGCCCATCGGTGTTCGCGCGAACCAGCCTACCACCACCTTCAGAAAGGAACTGAAGACACTACTTTTCTCCAGAAGCCATGGCGCCCTTGAGATGGTCCTGGACCATTAAATGGCGCCACAGGAAAGAAATCATCCATCATCATCATCATCATCATCATCATCAATTTACATACATATTTTAGAAAACGTTTTGACTTTGTTGAGTTTAGTTTACTTTTAGTGCTCTGAACACACTTGTTCTGTGAGATGTCATTAAGCACCTCTGCCCACAAGAGGTATTGTATAAATTGTGTCCGTTGTGTGCAGGTATCGCGTTACAAACATGCATAAGTAGTGAATGTTCCACTGCCGAGAGGATGCCATTACTTGAAGCGTCGTGTGATGAATCTTGTGCACCCATAAAATGTAAATTACGGTCGATAGCTCAGTTGGAAAAGCGTTTGCATTCAAAGCCAGAGGGCTAAAGTTCAAACTCTAAAGAAGGTTACAAGAAATGATCTCCCGCTTCACTGTATGTGCAGGTTAGTTGCATTATTTCATCAGTCGACATTTTTCATTACAAACTGAAAAAAAACTTTTGGTGTAAATTTGTCACTATTCCGTTGCGGGTGGTCAAAGCTGAGTTGCTTTCATTTCTTCCTATAAAATTAATAATAATATTGGGATGATTTATTTGGTGAGCACTGCTTTTGTGTATATCATACCTCAAGAGCCCTCTGCGAGCTTGATCGTCGCTGTAGAAAGCGCAAATTTCAAGCAAGATCCAGTTGTTGTAAGGTTGGATGGAACTTTCAGTGACCGGTCCTTGGTAAAGGTTTATGAAATTTTCAACCCAGCGAACAGCACATTTGGAAATATAAATGGTATATTTTTGTGCTCAGCCGGGATTCGAATCCACAACCTTCCATTTACGAGTCCGAAGTGTTGCCACTGGACTACGAACCGGCCCTATGCTTGCATACCTTCAATACATTCTTATTCTTCACCTTCTCATATATTTCCATCTTTTATTTTCTTTCCATGAATCTCATTCCTTCACAATTTTCTCCAGACATAAATTTTGGAGCCTTCAGTATATAACTTTGCGAATCTATCATCATCCATTCTTTATATTAAAAATACACATTTATGTGTGTGCTTTCAAATAAACACAGCATACCTTTTATTTTGAATCTAATACACAATTTACGAAATATTTCTACAAGTTAATATGTAAACAAACAAAATGAAAGCATTACTTTTGAATATGTTGTTTTTTCTTCAAATTCAAATGTATCCTACGCAGGTAAAATGTATCACATTTTTTGAATATTTATAAAAAAAAACCCACCCTCTGTATTAACCTCTGTATATTTACGTTCACCTTTCTTATAAAATCTCACAATATTGTCTTTGGAGCAATATATTTTTCTGAGCCTAGAAAGTGCTACGATAGCGTAGCAACTTTTATATATATACAAGATGCCTGAAACGTAGTATTTGTTGCAAGTTTACACTCATCCAGAGCGTTCAACAAAAATAAATTAAAAATTAAAACGCTTTCTAGGGAGAGTATCTGAGTTTGCATACAGTTTTTGGTGAGTTTAAGGCTGCGTTTTTGTACTTGGGTTGTGGAGGTATTCTGTCCCTGTGTGGCTCCACTGGCAGCTTCAAATTCACGCCAAGAATCCGAATGTCCTGTTTAAAAAACACAATTTCGCGATGGGAGACGTTCAACCTTCCGTAATGACATTTTTTACCCGACGAAACCCGGCGGGGAGAATCGAGCTCAGGCCTGATGAGGATCCATAGGAAAGTGGCGGGAAATGATGAGGAAAACATGTAGATGAAGGGATAAATTATTTTTATTTTTTAAGTTTAAACAAATGTATAGAAGTGCAGAAGGTAAACATTTATACCAAATTTTCGAAATAATGATGTTTATTTTTTTTGTAAATAAGTAGTTTTGTTTCTCGTATTTACTTCTGTCTTTTTTCCGAATGTTCGAAAAATTATTTTTGGTGAGTTTTTGAATAAATGAAGATCTATAATTTATAAATTTTAATTGAAGTAAAGAAAATGTAACAATCTAGAACATATGTAAGTACATACAGTTTTTTTTTGTTGCTTTTATCACATATTTTCATGAATTTTAATTTACCGCAATATATTGTATTACAGATATAGACATCTAACGTCAGATAGACTAAACTTTTTGTACCTTTAAATAAAAATTGATGTAATTTTTTTTGTAAGTAATAATTGTTTTTTTAGTTGCACAAGCTATCTTGGTTTTTTGTTAAAAACTTGCTTCTTTGACACGGTAGCACGAATTTTTTTTTCTTCTCACATTTTCCCCATTAACATATATTCAGATTATCAAATAAAAAAAAAAATTACGCACACACGATTTTTAAACTTTTTTTTATTTCATCATTCAGAATTTCCTTTGAATAGTGCAAGTTGAAAAAGCATCCCCTTCAGGGATGAACGCAAGTGAGTTCACCCTGCATTGTCGACAGGTAGAGCTCCCCGGCTGTTTCGTGGATTCAAGTTAATAAAAGAAAAAGTTATTCCTACCCCCCCATCCCACCCCATCCCACCCTCAAACTACCCCCACCCTCCTCACCTACCCCATTCTCTTACACCCCCCTTGCACCGTTTGTGTAACTCCTGTCGCAGAAAAAACGACGAAGAGGATCGAGGATTTTTAATTCCAGAACTAAATGCTTCTCTCTCCGCGATTGGTCTTTGCATTCCAGCGACTTAAATTCAAATTATTTTGATGCCGTTCAGAATTTAATATTGAAAAAATCCAGTCCCCCTTTTTCGTTTTTTCTTTATTTTTTTTTTGTTGTCTGGAAAATGCGTTTTTCCTTAAATTAAACTGAGAAGGTGAATCTTTAATAAGACTGGTAATTATTATTGGAAAAGTCATTTCTATTCAAAATGTTTCAGAAGGAAATTTCGAATACATATTCTTTGAAAACAAAACAAAAAACAACTGAGACCACTGAGAGGTTTTGTTTTTTTTATCAGATTTTTTTTAAATCATCTGAATTTCGACTTTAGCGATTCTATCAGGGGTATACACAACACACTAGATTCATAGCTGATTCAAGAATCATCGTTTTTTGTATTGAAAATTTACGTTGGGTGGCGGTTTAGCCATGGATTTGCTGTGTGTGAATAACAACGTATAGAATTTGGAGGTCTATGACACTGTGTTAAAGTGCCGCAGAGGAAACTTAAAAGATCTACATGTGCTTGATAAGAGGCGCGTGCACTGGGTAGAGGCAAATACATATATGCACTTTAGAAAAAAAACTTTGACTCGATAACCAATAAGAGATTAATATAAGAATTTTACAGCGAGATATGCAATCGCGCAATATTTTATGTAGATTCAAATACATAAACATAAAACGTACACTTAACGATATTGTCTGTTTAGAATTAGAATTTTCCCCACCCCGTCATAGCTCCGTCCCCTAAAACTTCTGAATACACTTTTATAATTAAAAATATATATATTTTTGCCGGTCTCTTGAGAGCAGTAAAAAGTGTGTAAACACTCCGAAAGCGCTCGAGATATGAAACTCAACACGTGAAGAAAAACTTTTTGCTTTTTTTAATTTACAATTACAATTGTATTTTTTAACTGTAGATTAAAAATGTTTTTAAGTTGAAAATATGATTGCATTTCAGCGACATCACTATTTTTCAAAATTACAAAAAAATAATAAATTATTACAAATGCCAAATTAGTAAGTGAAAGGTCTAAGTGATGGTTAGGACGGGATGATTTATAATGATTTATCAGTCGGCAGAGTTTGGCGGCAAAATGTGGCGGGAAAACGGCAAGGGGGGGTCAGGGTCTGTGCTTGGGGGGAGGGGGTGATGAAAGAGTGAAAATGAGGGGGGCGGAAAGGTCAAAGATGACCAATCCGTCCTCGGTGACACTCTTTCAAATTTGAATATTTTATTAACGCTGCTCTTTATAGGAATTTAAAATTATCATGTGTCTCTACCGGTAGTACGAGTTTTTTCACAATACTCGAAGTATTGAGTATTCGAGAAAAATGTATATGAACTTGAAAATCACCTCTGGCGAAACAAATTTCGAAACTTTTTTTGACAGAGGGGTTTTTCAAGATCACATACATTTTTCTCGAATACACAATACTTCGAGTATTGTGAAAAAACTCGTACTTCGGGTACTGGTTTCATTTTGCGGGTGAAAATGTGAGTGAAGAGTTTATAAACAAATGAGAAATTAAAGATTAATTAAAATGTTAAATGAATCAACTTTTAACAACAAATTTGAATTATATTTATTTTCGCAATAAACAATCGTGAAACTTAAAATGTGTTTTTTTATATTCTAAAAAATCATTATTAAGCCCCCTTGGTTATTTGTACATCGTTATGCTTTACATAAATATTTATTTATCTAATGTTGTTTATCTTTTGTTTCAGGTATGAATCATCTTCTCTTTTTCTTCAACAAACTTTTACAAAGAAGACAAATCGAAGAATTTCTCCATATAAATGTAAGTCCATCAAATCTTGTAATTGTTTTCACATACTGTAATGGACTTTGCAGATTTAAATTGGGCTTAAAACTTATGATGACATACGGCCAGGTTGCTAGGGAAAAGGCAAAACAAGTTTTTATTTTTTATTTTTCACTAAGGACCGTAATCCCATACATGTGTGATTGTGGCTCGCCGAGAATAAAATCTAAATTAAAACTGTCGGTGTTATGGCCGAGGTATATTTGGAACAGAATAACGCTAGTTCGAATCATACTTAGCCCTTAGATCATAACTTCGACCCTGGTTCAACAGATGTCATTGCATGTACACAAGCCTCTGTTTTCCAATAAAGGCAGGCAAAATAGTTTGGTGAATTGCATTCCTCTTCAAAAATAATTGTGTCTATTTGTATATTCAATATAATTACCAACGTGATCTTTTGATTATTAAGTATACTTATAATTTATAATACAAGGTATTCAGCATATTTTTGGAGCCGTCCATCACTGGTCAGTCTCTCCCTAATTTGCTCCCCCTGCATTACTCCTGGACCTCCTCCCCCACCCACCTCCTCCTCCCCACCACCCCCCGAGGGCTGACATGACGTCAGAGCAGCGCGTCTGCTTGCGACAGATCAAAACTGCTTTTTAGCGGGACGTGTGCGGACCGTGATCTCACAGACTTGTCTTATTTGTACAAAAGGGCAGGAGAATAGAAGGGCGCCATAGTAATTTTTTCGTGTCTTATGTGTCAAATCAGATTTTTTACATCATTTTTGTCTCTCTATATTGTCAATCAATTAATCACACATACGCTACTAAGCTTTATATATAGTGGAACTTGTTATTGCGTTTTATTCCGAAGGGGTCGCATGTAGCGAGTGGAAACTTATGTACCGAAGGATTCCGGTTGGTAAGAGTTACAGGGCGTTTATTCATTTGAGATTTGGATTTAAATTTGTAAGTACAGGTGCAAGATTTGTAAGAGGGAATGCATTCAATATGTATTTTAAACGTTCTATAAATCTTAAATGAACAAACGCCGTGTAGCTCTTGCCATTTTTACTTTGAGATTGATTAAAATTCGTAAATATGTTAAACGACTTTAACATAAACTTTTAAAATTTCATCCCTGTTTCAGGGAAGGTTCGCAAGAGTTACAGTGATTTTATTTTTAGACTTTTTAGAATTTGTGTATTCCCACAGTGAAAACCCATTTTTTATAAAAGAACTTATAAAACATAAAAAACAGCGTTTTATTTTAACAAATTGAGAGTTTATTTCACCTCGAGTACTTTCGACTTGTTCTTAGTATTTCTAAATCTAAATCTAAGTTGCAAAGATATGTATCATTTGAAGTTCATATTAAATGCATCCCCACAAGCAGACACGCATAATTTCGTGCTGCATGTGGAGCTAAAATATAAAAACCCCATTTTTATTAATATTAAGTGAACATGTGGCATATTTAAGCTCAAACATATAATGTAGTTGCTGCTTTTGGGCATACATTTAATATTCATCTTCAATGTTAAAATATCCCTGCTTGTTAGATAATAAATTATAAGGAATTTTAAGTAATACTTGGTCCATCTCTTCTCACACAGTTCAATTACTGGGAGGGTTGATAAAAAAGAAATGAAATACGTTTGAGCAATTAGTCGAGGGGAGGGCGGGGTAACTAGTCATGTGTTGATAGGACATGTCAGACGCGTGCTGCCCGCGAACAAAGCTGAGGCTTGCAAGTGACAAGACCTCCCTCACCCCAGTCACCCGTGCCCTACCGGTCAGATGAAAGTGTTACCCTGTATGGGAGGGTTAAAAATTAAGTGAGTTTTGTGCCGTGAATATGCTCCATGAAGTTTAATAATTTGTAATGTTAAAAAATGCTAAAATTTGAAAATGCTCTGTTAGTCGGAAGGTTAAAAAATATGTGGGTTGTAGATGAAGTAATTTAAAAAAAAATGTAGGTTTGCATTTATTAAAAAAAAAAGCTGATGGAAAGGCAAACACCTTCACTACGGCGCAATGTCTCTAAAAATAATTTTACGTGTGTTTAAGCACTTAAATACAAACTGGGTAAATTTAAAGAAGGTTTTAAATACAATGCACGATATTTATACAAAACGAGGATTCATCCAAAAATGTATGGCGAAGATGAGGGTGTCATTTGAGCTGCATATACAAGTTATTGCGTTAATTTTTATACAAAAATCTGATTAACCTTTCAAATCTTTTCGTTCAATTTAACCGCTATCGGGCTTTGTCGCTTTTTTGAATCAGTTAATTTTTTTTTAATTAACTTTGATGACAGATCACTGCAACTCCATCAACCTACATAGCTTAGGTTTCTTAGACGAATGAACTTTTTTCCTACGTACTTTCTACGAGCAAAATGTATCAAAATCTTGTAGTTTTTCCATGAGCACTTCCTTATAACAAGTTCACTAACTATTGGAATATACACCCAATAAAAGGTTTAATCCACGATTTCTCAAATCAATGAATCAGTACTCATTCAGTTTAACTTTACGAAATGAGTGTGAAAGAATGAAAAAGGGGATGGATATGAATGAATTGAAAGAGGTATGTAAGGATAGGAAGAAATGTAAACAGAGGCTCTGGCCGTCTCTAGTGGAATTGAGACATAGGAAGGTACATTTACCTTTAAGGTGGCGATATAGTTCACATGAGGCATGTGCAAGCGCGAATTTGTACGTGTCTGGTTGTGAGAATGCATGTAATGTGAATTACCAATGTAACATATCTTTGCAACTTAGATTAGATTCGATTAGATATAGAACAATCTAACTCGTATGTTAAAATTTATCTTCATACATAATTTTAGAGTTTATTTTCCCGACAAAATAACAACAAAAAATCATTGTTTCTGGACGCAAATGGACAGCGCACAAGACTTCCCCGACCCCCCGGGGTGCTCTGGGGGTGGGTGGGAGAGGGGTGGTGGGTGGTAGGGGGTGCTAGCGTTTCATTTTCACCCTCCTTCGCATTCACGGCGTCGTCCACACAACCCAGCACAGCCTGAGGCTTCACGTCAGGGTCCAGACTTTTCAGGATCGCCATACACTTTGTAGTGTATGAGCTGCTGTCCTTGTATAGGAACGTTTCGGTGGACGAATGTTTTGTTGTTGTTGATGTGGATGATCTAATCTAAACTAAGTTGCAAAGATATGTTACATTGAAGACTCACATTATATGCATTCTCACAAGCAGACACGTACAAGTTTGCGCTTGCACATGCCGCATGTGAACCTATAAAAAAAACCCAAATCTCAATGGAAATACACCCTGCTACTCTTGCCGTCCTTCACTGAAACAGGAGTGACATTGGCAAAGTGAATCATTTTTACAGTATGGGTGGTCAGCGGCATGCCATGGTCAGAGGCATGCCAATGGATGACCAAATATTTTTATGACAAAAAAAGATTAGTAGATGATTGATTGATTGATGATGGATGATTTCTTTCCTGTGGCGCCATTTAATGGTCCAGGACTAAGATACTGCTTGAAATTCCAGTTTTTTTACAAAACAACTTTAAGATTTTTTCTGGTAATTTCTCTGATGAAAATATTTAAAAAAAAATCCGATCTTGGTTTTGCGTACAGTTGTTTTGGTTCACGAGTAAATTCGCACGGCGCATCAATTTCATAAACTGAGGTACAAGAGCTCTATATTATTATTATGCCTAACACACGGGAGTCGTTTCGCAAAGAGAGCCTCTCGCCTCGCCAAAGAACAGAGTATTTAAAATTCCCTTTCAGCGTCGCACACTCCGTGTATGCAACATGGGAGGTGCCTGCTCACACATGCCGACTGTCCCCCATATCACAACCAAAGAGTACACCAAAGTTAAAACGCTCACTAGAGGTGCTCATTACGTTGCCTTGTGTTTTTTTTTAAATTTAAATATTTTCAAGAAAAAAACATGATATCTAAAAATTATAGTAGTGTTATTATTTACAGGCCCAATTTAATAAAATATGCGGTTATTTATTTTAAGATGCGGTTCACAAACAGGGAAGCTCTTGAACTGTGTAGCTAGACGGCTCAGATACAAGTCTGACGCTACAGACAGCTTTTGCCTTTTTCATAGCTGGCATTAGGATGGTTTTCGAATCCCTGAGAACTGGCAAATGCGAGAACTTACTAAAATACTCGAGAAATCTAAACCAATTTAAATTTTTAATCATTTAATTCATAATTATTTAACTAAATAAATAATAATTATATAACTAAATTAGAGACTTCATAGACTCATACATTCACAACAATAGTGTATTCAGGAAAAAGATAAATAAACGTAAAGTTTTTTTTAAATGTAAAAAGAACCAAAAATATAATTGTATTTTATTTTTGATGAAACGCTATGATTGAGTTTTAACGCCCACTTTATACTCAGGGGGCGCATGCCTACGTATGTCGTCTGTCCAGCAGACGCCCACGTCTGTGTGGACGACGTCTCTACGCCCCCTTTTCTCTGCGGCCAAAGCTGTCCGAGACAAAATTCTACTTTGAAAAAAAAAACGGGGCGTAAAGGTGTTGAGATGGTTCAACGCTTTTTAAATAAGCTTTACTACATGGAAAGGTTAATTCTGTAATATTTTAAAATATTTATTAAGGCACTTTGTTATGGCGGATTTACTTGCTCATATTTTAAAGGGAAAGGTGTGTCTTGTATATTTTTGTTAACGTTTGTTTTAATCTAAATTACTTAGATTAAGAGATGTTGGAACACATTAAAGATACGATTGAAGAACCTATAAGAAGAGTTAACACAATATTTGGAGAACGTGCATTTGCAGTTGCTGGCCCTCTGGCCTGGAACCACCTGCCACATCATGTGAGAGAGCTAGAGGACCATGGAAAGTTCCGGAATGCACTGAAGACAAGCAAATTACTGGCATCGTTTGCACCAGCGCCCTTGGAGTGACTACATCATGAAACGGCGCTTTAAAGAAATCATCAACTCATCATCATCATCATAAGATCTATTCAAACTATGTGAGGATTTTTAGGTGTAATATCTTTTTAGAAAACTGAATCGGAACGTTTTTTGCACTAATCTAATCTAATCTAAGTTGCAAAGATATGTTACATTGGAGATTCACATTACATGCATTCTCACAACCAGACACGTACAAGTTCGCGCTTGCACATGCCTCATGTGAACCTATATCATAAAAACCAAATCTCAAATGGACATACACCCTGTAACTCTTGCCGTCCTTCCCTGAGACAGGTGTTAGCTAATCCATTTTTTTGCTGTGCAATAGGAGATTTCTTGCGTTTCTACTTTTCTTTCCACGACCTTTCACTCGGCAGTCCCTCACCGCACACATACGATATTCCTTTGTTGATCATTTTTTGACCTCAAAATTTTCTAGAGTATAATTTAGAGATACCTTGATACGGTTATTAAAATAAGAATCCACTTTTTCAATTAAAGATATCTCTCACTCCAGGTGTCACTCAGCTTCAATTAAGAATAAAAAAAACCAAAAAAAGGGGGGATGTTGATTTATAAGTAAAATCTATCCAAACGCAGCCGCCACTTCAACTTTGGTAATGAGAAGGTTGGCTAAAGGAAGGGGAGGTAGGGTGCTATAATGAATCTACCCTTGTACCCTTAGTACAAAAATTACGTTTCAACTTAATCATAGTGTTAACCAAAAAAATATACAGCTTCTCTAGTAAGCGTTTTACTTTTCATACATTTTCAGGTGCAACGGTATGACTGAGTTTGAGTGTAATTTTTCTACTCGAGGTTCTGGTTTGGTTGGGGGTTTTAGTGGGTGGGATTTTTAAGGGGGTGGGGGTGGTCTGTCGACGGACGTGCCCGCTCGAAAGAAAAAGTTTTAAAAAATATTGCGCACTTTGACTGACTAACTACTTCATTTGTACGGAGGGAACCTTTGTATCGAATGATTGCAGGCGAAAGTTTCGTCCATGTCAGCTTGCAAGGAAAACGCTCCCATTTACTAAAGGTATTTTCTGTATAGATGTTGTTCGATATTTCCATCAAACCTGTATGTTAAGGTATGAAAATTGTGGAGTTTTGCATCAAAAAATGAAAGTTATACCTATAAAAACCTTTCAGTTACATCTTGTTGTTTAGCAAGTGCCCTTGGAGGAATAATCTTTACGAAATAGTGTTATACTAAATCATAATCATCAAAATTTTGTTCGTTTGAGGTGCGATACCGCAAGTAAACACCTGTTTGCTTATGGGCGTGCATTTGATATAAACCTTAAATATCCTCCCAGCTTAGACTATTGATAGATATGCACGCGGTACGCGGTTTGGGAAATAACATGACTTTCCATCTGAAACAAAAAGAAAGAAAGAATAACAATTAACAGATTTAAATAAAATAAAATTATTAAAGTTAACAGTGAGTTTTATTTATGAAACAATTATTTGATAATTATTCGCATAAATATAAAATTAAACTGAAGAAAAATACAATTGAATGGAGTAATGAATCAAAAAAATAAATAATTGTTTGACGTGATGGTATAACAAACTAATAACGTTTGAATCACAGTTTATCTAAACCTTATCGTGGTCTAGTTATTTAACGTGCCCTTACAAAATTTAGAGAAATTGTTCAAGTTTCTTAAAACATGGATTTTTTCTTTCATCCATCATACGTTATTTCAAATCAGACCAATGACGTAATTGATCAGTGAAAGGACGCCTGTTAAAAAAATCTAAAAAGAAAGGTTTCCACTCATGAGTTTTCTCTTTGCGTTATTTACTGACGTTTACCTTTGACCTTTCATATACTCGGAGTTGCATACCTGTATATTCTGTGTACACGTCCCTTCCCATACCCCGTATAGACTCTTTGATGCGCCGTCTATTTATTTGCTTGATTTTTGTCACCACTTTTAACTTTCTGAACGTACTAGCGCACATCATTCACGTATGAGTTTGGTTACTTAGATTTTCGTGTCTTATCATGAAACTGGAATATGGACTTGTAACAAATACCATATACTACAAAATCGTGACGTAACAGGGATAGGTTGCTAGGAAAAAATATATTTACCACCTTCAGGTTGTGTCCTTCTGCCACCTTAAGCTCTATATACACCTATACTTTTCATCTTAAAACCGCCCATAACTTGTATGAGTATTCTATTACCACTTTTAGTCTATATTCTATTGCCGCATTTGTTTATGTTCTATTGCCACCGTAGATTTTGTCTTATAGCCACTTACAGCTATGTTCTGAAGCCACCCATATCTTGTACAAGTATTCTATTACGACTTTTAGTTTATGTCTTATTGCCACATTTGTTTATGTTCTATTGCCACCGTAGATTTTGTCTTATAGCCACTTACAGAGCTGTGTTCTGAAGCCACCCATATCTTGTACAAATATCCTATTACCACCATTAATTTATGTCCTATTGCTACATTTAGTCAATGTTATATTGCCACTGTAGATTTTGTATTATAACCACTTACAGCTATGTTCTAAAGCCACCATAGCTTGTCTTATATCCACCTATAGCTGGTGTCCTTTATCCTCATTTTACTTTTTGCCCTATAGTCTATAACCACGTATAGCTTTCGTTCCGCAGCCACCTTTCGATGTTTCCCCATCGCTTGAAGCGTCACCCCTTTGTCGACGCAGGTAGCAAACGTGACGCCAAAGTTTAAAAAACGAGCGCTTTATTTAAGGCAGCCGAGCGCGACTGTTGGGAGCTTCGTTTAAGCTCGCCTACCCAACTTTCATATGCAAAACAAAACCCGTAAAAGCACAGCATACGGGCAAATAAAAGATAAGTGAATTTGCAGCCGAAGTGATTCTTTCAGCGATCACTCCATACATTTTTGGCACTTTATCTTTGTTATTTACTTTAACGTCATGTATATTTTCATTTAAAAAAAAGCTAGTCTGTTGTAACTGATTCAGTTAAAAATATAGGCATTCGCATGCCATTTTCGTTTTCAGTTTTCAAAAAACTAATCTCAATAAATTTACCATTGTTTCCACAACCAAGCTTTTAAATAGTCAGGTTGATAGCTCAGTTGGTAGAATGCCTGCGTTCCATGCTGAGAACAAGAGATCTATCCTCACTGAGGGTGTCAGAAGTGATTACCGTTTCAGGGGTTTTTTTCAAACCCAAAATAAAATCTCAGCCTTCACAAAAGATGAGTACCAGCCCCCTCCCAGAATTTGCGAAACCCCTACTTCAACTGAAGTGGTTGGCGTAAGGCCAGCCCCCTAACTTGTAAAAGGTTCTATTCGTCACATTCGACGTCTTCAGCGAAAACGCGGCAAGAAGTTACACCATGTATTAAACTTAGTAGCGTAAGTGTTATGGTTGGAAGCGATTACCTTTGGTTCCAATCAAACGTGGTACCTACGACTCCTACGAGTTCTTGAAAGACACGTTTTTAATTATCAATTCCTTACTATTAGTTTTCTTGTGCATAGCATAGCTATTCAAAGTGCAGCTGTATGCACTTACTGCATTAATAAAGAAAGTGGAACCGAGTGCTCGCCGGGAAGAATGGCCGGGAGACGTCTGTCTTATGAGATGTACTCAATTCCGCTAAGCACACAGCGGCGTCAATGGCAGACAGATAAGACGGGGAAATTGGCATGTTTCTGTTCCCAGAGAGCTGCAAAGGCGGCTGGAAGACGCGAGCATAGTTTTTGTTGGCTGGCTTCGAAACTGAGCTCAAAGAAACAACGAATTTTGTAATAATTTTAACACTATTTGGACACTTGTACACTAGCGTATAAAACCTGTGAAAAATATGACTAAGTGATATGTTGGATATCAATACAAGTTAGCGCTTATCAAAGAATTCCGTAGATAGAAAATCACATTTATTTTTGGACACAAATCATTATAAAAGAATTTGGCAGATAGCACTTTAGGAGGCGATTTTGGGGATATCAAATTCCTGAATGAATCACGAAAGACTAGCACACATCGTAGCTAATGAGTGGCACAATAGGTCTACGCACAGTTGGAAGAGTTTTTAAAAGGTGTGAAGATAGCTAGACGTCCTTATCTCTGGATCTATGATTGGAAATGAAGCGTTTTGTTATATACAGATCTAAAAATCAAAATCAAGAAACAAAATATGCAAATCTGTGGTAATTACAAATGCTCATGAAAATCAGCAATACAAATACTTCAATGTTTTTCATAAATCTAAATACGGACAGATGAACAACTTTGTTATTTCCTACCTTTACGTGATTTTGAACTCCTTCCTTCAGATGTCTGCTTCCTCTCCCAACCTCTCCATTTCCCCCCCAGGTACGGGGCTCCTGTCTGTCCCGTTTCCGCGTCTCTCGTCCGAAATGACGTTTGTCTCCTGCATCAGCTCTCTCAGAAATATCTCTTCTGTATGTACCTACACGAGATATAGGTACTGTAAGAATATGTTATCTGACTTTAAAAATGTAGGAACAGATAGGGAAGCCAACTGGATATAAAATTATTTCGTCTTCTTTTTCTTGATTCAGATCTTTCAAACTGTGATTCACAAGAAAAATCTGAGATGAAGATATCGAGCTCTCTTCCCACATCTTAATAGGCCCTCCAGCAGGGGCGTGCATCCCATACAGACACATGAGCCTAATAGGCAATACATGGCAAAAAACCATTTAAGCTTCATATTAAGATTTAATATTTAAGTTCAATTGGAGCCATAGTTGGCACTATAGTAATTTCTAATGTTTTACTTTAAAGGAACGGGAGAAAATATGTATTGTGAAATGTATTTGCCTATACCTTATGCACGCGCCTGTCCTCCAGCTAGACGTTGACCGAAATTAAACTTGTTACCTAAAATGAGTGCGTGTCTGTTATAACTCATTCTGAAGACATGATCTCTCCAAATTTGCTTTTTCGATTTGTTCCATCTGGATATTTCCTCTATTTGACAGTTATTTTCGTATGTGGTCATTCTGGATGTGATCGCGCAATGTTCTGCGTGTGATCATTCTATGAACTTAAATGTCAAATGTTCTGATTTCCGTATTGCTCTGGTTCGGCTTTCGATATTTTCAATGTAACATCTTAAGGAACTCAAATCCAGGGACTCCAATAAAAGCCTGCTCCAGCTGCCGCGCAGAGCCATGAGGACGGTGTTTGGTGACCGAGCCTTTGGCGTTGCTGCTCCGACACCTTGGAATTTTCTTCCTGCGACCCTCAGGCAGCTGAAGACTGAGGCAGCTTTTCGAAAAGGGCTCAAAACCTATTTTTTCAAAGACTATTACAAAGCGCCCTTGCAGTGACTCAGTCACGAAAAGGCACTGTACAAATGTTATTTATAATTATTAATATTAACATATGAAGTCATGCAAAGGACCGGAAATCTTTATTGTTGTCACCCTTGACGTTCACCAGCCAAAAAAAAAACATCATCTTTCAGAGCACTGATTATAGGAGCAACGCAGATGAAATTAGTTTTTTTTTGCAATGTCTTTCGTTTACTATTTTTCAAGTCCTTCTCAAGAGCTAAACAAGTATTTTGATATTACTTTGAATGTATATTTTTAGGATGAAGGACATGTTTTGTCAATAAAAAAAATATCTCAAAATACCGTTTCGTTTCATGGACATTTCAATCTCAAATAATAATCTGTCGGGCCGTCAACCCATTTCGTGTCTGTCAGGCGTCCATCTTGTCTGCGCTAAGACGCGGCACTCGCCGGGTCCGCACGGACAAAGCCGATCGACGTGACGTGACGTGACATGACGTGACGTGACATGACGTGACGTGACGGAAAATATTGACGTCCATGTGGGGAGTACAAGTGACGGGAAAAGTTTCAGCGCACCTCGAAATTTTTCGATACTTTATTTATTTTCTGAAACGATTTTAAATCCCGAAAAAGTGTCACAGTTTTTGAAGCCATTAGATTCAAAATAATTGATTTTAAAATATGCACTGCCACAAAACAAAATTTATGAATCATATTCGACGTAGGGGTCGAACGGACAAGGCAGTGGCATTCGAATGGGCATTTTTGAAAGAAGCAAAATAGTTTTGTGCACTCATGCCAATGTCACCCCTGTTTCAGGGAGGGTCGGCAAGTGTTGCAGGGCTTATGTTCATTATGTTCACATGCAGCATTTGTAAACGTGAACTAACACATGTCTGTTTGTGGGCATGCACTTAATATGATGTTTTTAAATGTAAATATATCTTTGTCACTTAGATTAGGTATAGATAATAGGTATACACTCATCATACTGGTATTATATTCTTTTAGAAAAAAAAGAGCAAACCATTTCCCAAAAAAAAACGCATCCTTTAATTCATAGCTAGATTTCATAACCAATAGGCAGCTCTCCCACCCCCTCCTACTTGCATTACTTCCCACCCTCTTCCCCCACCGTCCTTCCTACTTCCAGGGTTTCCACATCTCACATCAGTGACGCTCCATCTGTCACAGACAAGGTGCTGGAAGTGCACTCTGGGTATCACACATGCCAGAACCACTGATGATGTATTTTTAAAGCTTATCACTTCATTTTTTAATAAATTCTATAATCTATAATCTAAGTTGCAAGGATATATTCATTCAAAGCTCTCAGATGTATGCCCACAAACAAACACGTGTAGTTCGCGCTTACAAATGCTGATTGTGTACTTTTTTTAAGAAAGTTAAAAAAATATACAATATTTTTTTGCTCGTAATACTGTTTATTTTCTTTTAATCAATTTTCGTAATCTAAAATCTAAGTTGCAAAGGTTTATCACCATTGAGGGCTCATATTAAATGCTTGCTCACAAGCTGACACATCTAAGTTCGCGCTAACGCGTGCTGCATGAGTACATAAAAAATAAACCAAAACTCACACGAATGTAAACTTTGAAACTACTGCCCCTTTTTCCTGAAACTGGGGTGACGTTGGTAAAAGTGTACCAAGTTTTTGCAACATTGGGAGTCAGCTTTATACCAACCCATAAGTCAAGGAAGCTGTGTGTATGCAACAGATAAAGCTGCATTGAAAACATTGTCTTCTATCTTTATTTGCATATTTTTCTATACTTACTCAAGTGTCTTAAATTTTAATCCTGAAATATTGTCGTATGTTCTTTGTCTTAGTTGATTCTTGCTTTTTTTGGTTCAAAATGACGTCGTTTTTGTTAGGAAAAGTTGATGGAAACGTGGTCGGCAATACTTCAATTATGAAAACGACAAAGGAAAACACTTGAAAAGCGTCGCTGCGGGTCCGTCTCTCTCTTGAGAGGTCAGTCGGTCTGGTCACCCACCTCCCCTCCCTCCCTGCCAGCCTTGCTCTCCTAACCCCCTTTTGTGGGGTGCCTCCCCGTACCACCCCCTAGTTCTACGTCTATACTCTATAATGTCACATGACCTCATACCCTTATAGGTAGTTGCATTAGAAGTTGAAAGACTTGTATCAAATAATAGTTTTAAGCTTTTTCATCCCTTTCATGGCATTTTCAGCCTATCACAGACATGGGCGAAATGCTAGTTAGGTCTAGCTCCAACTTTAAAAGACCACAGTAACAGATTCTGGAAAAAATTAAAATGGCAAGAATGACATCAATTGATTTTTTGGGAACTCTTTGCAGAAGTCTTTCGGAATCCTGTGGAAGTTTCTCTGGGTTTCGTATTATTTGGAGGTCTGGTGTTGGTGATATGATGGTACTTGATGTGTTGATAGTTTTTAGCAGGGTTATAGCTTATTATTATTCCTTGACTTAAAGGTTGGTATGAGGCTGACCACCCAGACTGTAAAAAATGGTTCACTTTGCCAATGTCACCCCTGTTTCAGGGAAGGTCGGCAAAAGTTGTGGGGCTTATGTTCATTTGAGGTTTGGATTTTATTTGTATGTACACATTCAGCATTTGTAAGCGTGAACTACACTTGTTGGTTTGTGGGCATACATCTGAGAGCTTTTTTTTTTTTTTTTTTTTTTTTTTTTTTTTTTTTTTTTTTTTTTTTCAAACAGTTTTTATTTATTTATAAATAAAATACAATATGATACATAAGAGCATAGAAAAAACCAAAGAAGAAAAATAATATATTACAAGAAAACTAAGTCAAAAACAAGATAAAACATGTATGAGCAGAAAAAATAAACTTGAAGCAGCAAAAGCATAAATACATAGTGTAAGATTTAGCAAACATATAAAACACATAAAAACAGAAAAAAGAAACAAAGAAGCTGCAAAAACATAAATACATAGTGTAAGATTTAGCAAACATATAAAACACATAAAAGCAGAAAAAAGAAACAAAGAAGCTGCAAAAACACAAATACATAGTGTAAGATATAGTATACAGGTATATTAAAATAAGTATAAACAGCAGAAAAAAGAATCAAGAAGAACAAAAACAAAAAATGTGTAGTGTAACAGATAATAATATATACTTTAAATGAATATATCCTTGCAACTTAGATTATAGATTATTATAGATAGCCACATAGTGTTGTTTTGGCTTTGTTTTGAGACACCGGAGGAAAATTGCAATTGATAATGGTTTTGAATACACCACGAGAATGACGAAAGACTGACGAAGAGAGTGTACGCTGCAACTATGAATGGAAGCCGTGGTAGGGGAAGACCGAGGAAAGTATGGATAGATCAAATTTCCGAAATAGCGAATGAATGGGATATTCAGAGTCATAACAAAAGGAGAGAGTGCATGAAAAAGATTATGACTCTGAATGAAATGAAAGAAGTATGTAAGGACCAAAAGGAATGGCGGTTGATTTGCAACAATTGCGGCTAGGGAATTAATTCTAAGTGTAATATTAAGTTTAATTTTAATTTTACTTTATTTTAATTTTAATTTGTAATGTGTCTCATTATGAATTTCTGTATATCATTTATAATTTTTTGTGCTCCTTGACTGATAGGTTGGTACGAGGCTGACCACCCGTGCTGTAAAAATCGGTTCACTTTTGCCAATGCCACCCCGGTTCAGGGAACGGCGGCAGGAGTTGCAAGGTTTATGTCCATGTGAGGTTTTCTTTATTTGTATGCACACATGCAGAATGTGTAGGCGCGAACCTACATGTGCCTGTCTGTGGGCATGCATTTCATATGAGCCTTAAATGCTTACATATCCTTGCAGCTTAGATTATAGATTATAGATTATAGACGATCAAATTAGGATGTAAACACAGATATCGTTAAATCATTAGTTAAAAATTAAAAACAAAAATCAGGGTAAGCGTTCTATATAGTAAGGTTCTGTCTTCTCTCAATGCAATCGTTATTTTTCAGGCATCGGAATTGTACGGGACTCTCTCGGAAAGGTATTGATTAGTACTTCTGTCTGAAGCGACGAGACAGGGCGGTCGCCTGGGTGTAAGGTGGCTATAAGACTACCTATCAGGCAGTAGTCAGTGAATAGTAGACAGTAGACAGCGGTCAGTGAACAGTGGATAGTAGACAGAAGGTGATGGACACTAGACAGTCGACAGCGGTAAGTGGATAGAAGATAGCTGTTGACAGTGGAGAGAAGAAAATCGACAGAAGATTGTGAAAGTAGACAGTAGATTTAGATGATGGATATTAGACAGGTGAAAGCGGTAAGGGAATAGAATATATTTGACCGTGGAGAGTACATAGAAAATTGTCAGAAGATTGTAAAAGTAGACAGAAGATAGCGGTCAGTGGATAGTGGATAGCAGACAGTGCATAGCGGACATTAAACATGAATCAATGGACAGTGGAAAAAATAATACAGCGGACAGTAAAAAGTAGAAAGTGGATGATTATATTATAAATGTGTGTTTTTTAAGGAAATCTTTACACGAAATTCTCTGTTTTTCGGGTCCTAACCGCTTTAACAAAGTTTTGGTTAAAATCACTTAGACAAACATAAATCAGGATTCAGGTATATTGATATCTTGTATGTAGTCTTTGCGAGGTAACTGATCTCAAATATTTATTAATTAATGGTGCTTTTGAATCTGGTACGAAAATATGAAAGATCTTTTATAACTATAAAATTGTAGGATACTCTGTTAAAACGTACAAGTTTGAACCTACAAATTGGACTCTTTAGGCGACTTGCCAATCACTTTTAACCACTTAGCAGATATCCTCGTCTGCAGCAGCTGTCAAGGGTTGCAAGGTGGCTGGAGAGGTGGCTCAAGAGGTGGTTTGGGGGGTGAGAAGGTGGCCAGGAGCTGGTGACAGGGAGACGCCTGCAGACAGGGCGGACTGACGGCTTCACTCAAAACTGCGCCCGTTGACAGGGGGTGGGTGAGGTGGGTGGGGGTGGCAAGTGGGTGGGCTGCAGTTCTTCAAGACGCGCCGCGTCTCGGATTTGAGATTCTGTTTTTTTTTCACCAAGGAGATAATTGGATTCCTTTGAGGACTCCACTGATTAATTTCTGTTGAAAGATGAACTTAAGAAATAGTTAAGTTGTCTTGCAAAAAAATGTTTTTTTTTCAAAGTTTAACTAAAAAATAAATAAATGCATCTTGATTTACAGAAAAATATCTACGACTGTAAAATACTAACTGAGCTTGCAAAAGCTTTTGTAGTATGCCCAATATATTATACATGGTGATTTAAATGATTTTTTCGGTTCACTTTTGCCAATGCCACTTCGGTTCAGGGAACGGCGGCAGGAGTTGCAAGTTTTATGTTCATGTGAGGTTTTGTTTATTTGTATGCACACATGCAGAATGTGTAGGCGCGAACCTACATGTGCTTGTCTATGGGCATGCATTTAATATGAGCCTTAAATGTTGACATATCTTTGCAGTTTAGATTATATATATTCTATTACGAATGTGTGATTGTGTGGCTGTGTGTTTTTACTTGTGTGAGTGTGTCTGTGTCTCTAGATGTAGGTACTTGTATGGTTGCACTTGTATATGTTCGACATTGTGTGAGTAGTAGCTCGAATACTCTGAATAGAATATTCTGGCATGTGCCAAAATAACTCTTATACACCTATAAATAGAAGAGATGATGATTATTTTTACAGAATTTCATGATTACATTGTATCTTGTCTTGTTTTGTAAAAAAGTTATTAATTGTTTGTACAGAAATTCCTGAAAACTACCTACCATAAAAAAAATGCTGTTTTCGAAACGTTAAAAATTTACATTACGTCAAAATATATGCAATATTGCGTGAAATAATTCCCGCAATATTGCCTGAAATAATTCCCGCAATATTGCCTGAAATAATTCCCGCAATATTGCCTGAAATAATTGCCGCAATATTGCCTGAAATAATTCCCGCAATATTGCCTGAAATAATTCCCGCAATATTGCCTGAAATAATTCCTGCAATATTGCCTGAAATAATTCCCGCAATATTGCCTGAAATAATTCCCGCAATATTTTTAGTGCAGAAGTTATTGTTTCAAATGATTTCATTATAACAAAGCAGAGCAGAATTGCGACGTTCGCATGCGGGACCGTTGAAAAAACTTTTCCCTCAACAGGCTCCGTGCAATTGATTTCGTTGGAAATTGTCGCCGTTAAGTCAGCTAGTGGAACCGTTTCAAACTACTGGGTATTCTCGCGAGTTTCTGACACTGGGTCTGGTAAAAATAATTAATTTAAAGTCAACACTTGGTATCGTAAAAATTCTTTAAAAAAATCCTAGGAATCAAGACTACGTAACGCACCTGCAAATTGCTTAGTTCCAATATATCAGTTTGTAATATTTAAATGCTGTGATTTGCTGATTAGATTTTGTAGGGTTTGTGTATTGATACAGTGGAAATTCATATTATTTAAAAAAAAATTTTTTTTTTCTAAAGCGTAGTTTTATTTTCACAATAATATTTTCTACCTCAAGCACTTTCGACCTTCAATACTCAGGTAATGACTCTTGATAATGACCTGAGTATTGAAGGTCGAAAGTGCTTGAGGTAGAAAGTATTATTGTGAAAATAAAACTACGTTTTAGAAAAAAATAATTTGCTGATTAATTGTTTAAATGATCGTTGTTAACAAAAATTAAAACAAGTCTTATAGTCGGTTCTGCAATTCTTTTGCTATAAGAGTCTAAAAGATTTTTTTTTATTTTGACAAAATTTTGTTCACGTTATTTTGTACGTTTACCTTGAAAATTTCCTGTGTTTATTTTCTTTACAACGGAAAGTTGTTTTCCGTGTACAGGAGTATTATTTTTGTTCATTCTTGATGGTATAACGTAAAAAAAAATCTGCATTTGATCCTACTACGTCAAAGCTGGTAAGTGAATGCCAATCAGTGTGTTACAACTTAGATTTTTTACTCAAAAAATTAGGTCAATAATGTTCGGCGTGTAGACAAACAGTCTCAATTCTTTGTGGATGGAAAAATATAAGTAGGCTTCAGTCAAACTACATTTTGCCCGAGTGGGGGTACTTTTAGCAGGTCCAGCTCAAAGAGGGGAGGGGGAGGGGAGCGGGTTTTTACCACCGTGGGGGGTTCCTTCAATCAAAACTGCGCCCTGAGTCGGGGGGAGGGCCCTCTCTTTTACCCAGATTGGGAGGACAACCCCCCAGATCAGGGGGAGCGCTCCCACATCTCACCCAGATCGGGGGGATTGCCCTCCTTTCTCACCCACATCGGGGGTTCGTCCCCCTTTTCCTACCCACGTCGGGGATGGATGCACTTTTGTTCTGAGGTGGAGCCTTCATTTTGAGTTCAGCGAGACAGACTGTCATATAAATTTATAGCTCACGTTTGTTTTTTTAGACTCTTTGAGAATGGACTGCTTTGTTTCCGTTTTATTAGGTGAAGTTATTGGATTCGGTATTTTTGAAATGGTCTCTTTTATAGAACACACGAGTAAATCGATATTCAATTCTTCATTCAATGGTTAATAGGTAGGAAAATGTGATAACAAACTTTGTTTAGAAACAATGTTTGTTATCATTTTTTAATAATTAAAATGGAGTTCTACAATGTTTCCGCTAAAACTTTTCAAAAATTGGTAGGAAAATGTTTTTAAAAAAAAAATATATATGCGTGTATAAGAAAAACAGGGTCGAGCTTTTGTTATTATTGCAATGAAGAATATTTAAAAAAAGTCAGTAATGTATTGAAATAAGAGGATAAATTGCATTGCTGTTTAAAACCTACGCAAATTTTAAATTTTCTTAAAAAAAGGGCAAAGCAAACAAGGCAAAAATTAACAATGAAATCAGATTGAAGCATTATTTTCAGTTTTTTCCCGCAACAAACTTTGATAGAATTCAGAAATAAAGTTTTTTCTCCTCATTCAACCAACGCCAAAGTATACATAGAATCCAGTTTGAAATTGGCTTATTTCACTCAAGCAACCAGGTAGAGGTACGGTACTATATGTATACAAAAGGAGGAAGTGGTATTCGCCTGCAGGTATAATATTTAATTTCAATAGCTGTGCATTCAGTAAAAACTGGGAGGGCTGCAATTAGTTTTTTGTTTTATTATTTCTTCGTCCGCTCCGACTCGGCTACTTTTCTTGCCAATTTAACAAAACTAATGTTAATTTCTCGACATTTTATTGGCACGAAGCATGCAAGAGGGTTTGTATAGAAAACTACCCTCCGCAAAGGAAGGGCGGGTTTTTCTACCCGAGGGGAGGTTTTTGCTTTTCAGCGTTGCATTCCGCGAACGACTGATGTAAATTTTGCTGCAAATTAATTTGTGCTTTTCTGATGAATTGATAAATATTGCATTTGAATTGACTGCAAACTTTCGGGCAACTTTTTTAAGTAAACTTGCCACGAAGTCGGTAAACCTAATGGTTTTTTTAGATCGATTTTAGTTCATTGACTTATAAATTGGTATATGATTGTCCGCCAATACTGTAAAAAATTGTCCTGTTTCAAGGAAGGAGACAAGAGTCGCATCTATGTTTAATCTATAATATAAGTCGCAAAAATATTATTAACATTTAAGGCTTATAATCAATGCACGCACACAAGCACCCACGTGTATGTTCGCGCTTACACATGCTGCATGTAAACTTAAAACAAAATATGTCATATGAATATAAGCCTTGCAACTCTTGCTGCCTCTCCCTAATACTTAGGTGGCACTGGTATAGCGTTGAGTTCAGCCTCATATCAATTAAGTATGATTTATATTTTTTATGGACCCTAGCAGCATGTGTAATCACGATCTTACACGTGTCTGAATCAAATTTGAATCTGTAATATTAATATATCTTTGCAACTTAGATTATAAATACACTGAAGTTTTGTAGGCAATGCCATGAAACTATTTAAAAAGTTTTCATTGCAGTACAGATGACTCGTTTTGAGACGATCATTATTAAACGATATGAAGGAATGAATAGCTTTGTGTTATGGTTTGATGTTATGTATTGATAAACTTACCAAATGAGAGTAGGTAGATTTTTTTACGACTAACTTTTACTAACACAATCTTAAAATTTTTCTCGGGTTGTGTAGCCATGTTCTATCGGAAGTTTGTTACACTTTTTTGTTACACTTTTTTCCGGACGTTTCGCCCATTATCTGCGATGGGCCTCCTCAGCGTATTTTTTCTTCAGGCGTTCTGACTTCCTTAGCACGGAACTGTCAACGGCCTGTGGGTTGGTTATTGTTAACAATAACCAACCCACAGGCCGTTGACAGTTCCGTGCTAAGGAAGTCAGAACGCCTGAAGAAAAAAAAAAAAAATACGCTGAGGAGGCCCATCGCAGATAATGGGCGAAACGTCCGGAAAAAAGTGTAACAAAAAAGTGTAACAAACTTCCGATAGAACATGGCTACACAACCCGAGAAAAATTTTAAGATTGTGTCAAGTGCCGGCCGTGAAAGCCTTAATGTACAACTTTTACTAAGCTTCATGAATCGAATAGTATAGTTTGTAAATCTTTATTTTAGACAGTTTCCCATTAATTTAGTCACAGGGTGAACTGAGCCTGCTTTGTACAATGTGTTCAACTTGGCTCCATGATAGAACGCCACAGTGACTGAACGACACGTGACAGTATAACACATGACAGAATAACAGATGACAGAACAACACATGATAGAACGTAACAATGACAACACATCACATAATAAAACATCACATACCTAAAACAGAACAGACCATAAACGGCACATGAAAAAACATCACATGTTCTGTTTTAGATATGTGATGTTTTGTCACAGGAATGCTTTTTCATGTGATGCACTGTCATTGTCATATTCTGTCATGTGTCGTTTTGTCACTGTGCCGTTCTATCCTGTCACCGTTCAACTTTTGTTTGGGTTGGGGAAGGTGGCCAAACTTTTAATGTTCGACGCGCTTCGGCTCTCTTCGGCTCGTCTCGGCTCGCCTCGGGAATGCATTCAAATTGCCTCTATAGACTTCACATTTTTGTACTTCAAGTGAAAAATGTTAAAGCTCAAATAATATAGTGTGTAATATAGCTAAAAAGATATCTAATCTAATCTAAGTTCAAGATATGTTACATTGGAGATTCCATTGCATGCATTTTCACAACCAGACACGTCCAATTCGCGCTTGCACATGCCGCATGTAAACCTACAACATAAAAACCAAATCTCAAATTGACATACACCCTGCAACTCTTGCCGTCCTTCCCTGAGACAGGGGTGACATTGGCAAAGTGAACCATTTTTACAGCATGGGTGGTCAGCCGCATACCAACCTATAAGTCAAGGAACCAATTTTTACTAAGTCAAGCGTTATTATATAACTTCATTCTCAACGATTCGTTGGTGTCGTAACCAAACGTTGCCAGGAGACTCCCTTATTCAGCAATGATTAAGAATGAACTGACAACATCAAGGGTGTCTTAGGAACTTACACCACCAGCAAAATATATGAAAATACCAAAATATTACCTAAAATTCTATTACTAGTGGATAGTTTAGTTTTTCACACACTTTTTTATAAAGCGCAATGTTCCAGCAGAGTTCCTTGACTTATAGGTTGGTATGCGGCTGACCACCCATACTGTAAAAAATGGTTCACTTTGCCAATGTCACCCCTGTTTTAGGGAAGGACGGCAAGAGTTGCTGGGCGTATGTTCATTTGAGATTGGATTTTTATAATGTAGGTCCACATGCGGCATGTGTTAGCGCGAAATTATACATGTCTGCTTGTGGGAATGCATTTAATATAAATCTCAAATGATATATATCCTTGCAGCTTAGATTAGATTAGATTAGATTAGAATGTTTGAGTGTACTCATATTTTTTTTCGTACTTTGTATTCTGTAATGTCACGTTAAGGGGGGATGCGACATTTCGCCTACATGATAATTTATATCAGCGCCAAGTACGCGCTGTGCTGAAATGTCGCCGGGCAGGGAACTTAATTGCGTTTTGTTGTGTCGGTTTTTGTTGTCTGGAATTAATTAGTGATTTGTGAATCACGACAGGATTGTGCAGCTGAAAAGTTGCACTGAAAGTTGTTATGCAATATTGCAAATGGGTAAGACACGATTGCTACAATTGCCTCATTTTAAGCATTTAAATTTACAGAACAAGAATAAAATGGCTGCTGATGTGTAATGTAGGCGGCTAAGGCCAAGAAACAATTTTCATTTTTGTAAAAGTCTTGTAGATTTTTTAGTGTTTGTTTGTTTGTATAACATGATGTAATTAATTGCTTGTATTCTTTGACTTGTAGGTTGGTATGAGGCTGAACACCCATACTGTAAAAAATGGTTCACTTTGCCAATGTCACTCCTGTTTCAGGGAAGGTCGGCAAGAGTTGCAGGGCTTGCAAACGCGAAATTATGCGTGTCTGCTTGTGGGAATGCATTTAATATGAATCAAAAATGATACAAATTTTTGCAACTTAGATTTAGATTTAGAACTCAATTCTTCATTGAAATCTTTTTTAATTGCACCCAATCGCATTTCCATATTTTTTTCGATATTTTCAGTTTTTGGCTTGTTTTACAGCTCTCTTTCTGCTCGTTTTTATTTACAGGCAAAGAGAACAGCTTTACGCCAGCTTCTCATTTTTTGTGAAGTCTGTACTCAGCCTGAAATGATTCCCTGTTTTTCTATTTATTTCAGACAAAAAACCGGAATGGCTTTTTGGGGATGTGACTTTCTTCTTTTGGCATTGAATACAAGCATACTACCGACTGAGCAATCGACCAGATAGGACTTAGATAGATAGGTAGATTTATTTCAATAAAATATAACACAAAAATTGCAAAGCTAATAGGTTTAACGATTTAAAAACATACCAACAATATACATAACTTAAATCTGCTTAGCAGAAACGTAAACCTCTTGTCGAAGCTGATTCTCACTCAAGTGAAAGATATTAACCCAAGAGGAGATCTCATTGAGCATGGCCATTGCCGTCCCTACAGTCATAACCTTATCTAATCTAATCTAATCTAATCTGCAAAGATATATATCATTTAAGATTTATATTAAATGCATTTCCACGAGCAGACATGTATAATTTCGCGCTAACACATGCCGCATGTGGACCTACAATATAAAAACCCAATCTCAAATGAACATAAGCCCTGCAACTCTTGCCGTCCTTCCCTGAAACAGGGGTGACATTGGCAAAGTGAACCAATTTTTACAGTATGGGTGGTCAGCCTCATACCAACCTATAAGTCAAGGAAATGCTAGAAACCAAAAACCGGAATAGGGCCGGTCCGTAGTCTAGTGGTAAACACTTCTGACTCGTAAATGGAAGGTTGTGGGTTTGAATTCAGGCGGAGCACAACAAATATACCATCTATATTTGCAAATACGGGTAAATTTATTTAGATAAACTTAAAAACCTTCATATCTTTGTACAAAGTCTATCATTATGTAATTCCATCATGTACCAAAGTAAAATGTTTTGTTTACTGCAGACATACAAATAAGTTTTTCTTCGCAAAAAAGCTCACTAGAAAAACTCACATATCCAATCTAAATTTATCTAAGTTGCAAAGATATGTTACATTGGAGATTCACATTACATGCATTCTCACAACCAGACACGTACAAGTTCGCGCTTGCACATGCCTCATGTGAACCTACAACATAAAAACCAAATCTCAAATGGACATACACCCTGCAACTCTTGCCGCCCTTCCCTGAGACAGGGGTGACATTGGCAAAGTGAACCATTTTTACAGCATGGGTGGTCAGCCGCATACCAACCTATAAGTCAAGGAACACATATAACATGGTATATACTTCTAGGAGTACGAATACTTTTGGGAGGAATTTTCTTTTCGCTTTGAAGGGTGTATGCAAATGTCCTGCCACTTGTAGCGGCCATCTTGAGGGTGAGAGTTGGCACTTTCTCGCTAAGGGTTGACGGCTTAGGCGTCCGCTCGCATTCCATCGAACTGGAGGAGATTTAATAAACCTAGCACCAGAGGAATGTGGCGCTGGGCTTTGGACATCTCCTGACACTAGACTTTGACATTATCAGTGTTTTATTTGCAATCCTTTCGTAAGAAATAGACTCTTAAGTCGAAACAATAAGTGTATAAGTTCAATAAGCATTCAAATACTCAGTTCAGATAGTGGCGGCTAATCTGCAATGGTGATTTCTAATGTTGGTGTATTAATTTGCTACATTTTTTGCATAGGAAATTTCTGACTTTTTTTGTATAGATTTCTTTGTAAGGTTTTGTTCTTTTATGGGTATCGCCGTCGAAATTTGTACCTTTTGTCTTGTGCGTGTGTCCCCTAATGATTTTCAGCTTTTTCATAAAAACTGGTGAACTCTACTGAATTCTAAAATTATCAGAGTAAAGTAAATAAAAAGCGTATCGAAATACAAAAAAAAACTGCAAAAAGCATTAAGTGGCGATGTAATTAAAAAATAAAACAAAAACGCCTTTTTTCCATTCCCATACAAATTTTACATGTCCGCAACCCGGTTTTGACCCTTTGATGGCATGATACGATCAAAATAGTCAAACGTTTTTAAAGTTGAGTATTTTTGCATATACCTTAGTAACGTATCTTTCATTTTCTGTACTAGCCACAATAATATTTACTTATTTAAACACGAAATATTGATTGCTAAGGGTTGTCTCCATTTTTGGCTCCGAAATTTTTCTTTTAGTATGTTACCAATTCCATTGGAACTGACAAAAATCTTGCAATCTTAAGTATTTATTCACGTATGGTAACTCTTTGATGTAGTGTGGACAACACAAAAAAACTCATTCGATACCTTCATTTTCTTTTGAGAACGTTTACATCAAACTCGGGAATTTGTCGTGTGTGTTTTGAGTGGAAGTTAGCTTGGCATTATTAAGGTATGTATTCGAATATTTTGTCAGTTGTATATTTTTTACTTAGATCCATTAATTCTTCTAATGATTGTATGTTTTTATCATTGCTGACAGTATTATTTTTCAAATGGCACAAGTTTAAGGTAATGTCGGGCGGTTTTTTATTTACAATCTTTACCGTATGTTACCAGTATTAAGGTGTATTCACGTAGGTTTAAAAAAATACACCTACTTACCTTTAATTTATGGTTGACTAACAAATAACATTTACGTACCTAATTGAAACATAAAACTATCTAATCAACCTTACTACATGCTATTAATATTTTAAATGCACCGTTTGATGTTTGTTATTCAAAATAGCAAAAAGGTTTATTCCGTGATCTGTGGGCTAAACGATTAAATGAAATTTGGACCACAGAGGTACCTAATTTTTATATCGGTGCTGGATACTGTGAAAAATGTACGCAAAAAAAAACATTGCCTATATCTATCTAAATCTATGATAATCTATAATCTAAGTTACAAAAATATATTGCATTTAAGACTTTAAGTTCGTACTTAAACATGCTGCATGTGAACCTAAAATAAAATATAAAACCCAATCTCAAATGAACATAAACCCTGCAACTCTTGCCGACCTTACCTGACACATAACTGTTGGTAAAGTGAACCATTTTTTACAGTATGAGTGGTCAGCTTCATACTAACCTATAAGTCAAGGAAACTTATTGAAATACAATAAACGAACGATTTTAGGTATTTATTAAATGTGCGTATTCATATTTTTATTAAACATTCATAGACAAACAACATTCATATTTATAGACATTCAAAATGGTGCTCTTATATTTTTTACTGAACAGTGTTTACGAACTGCTATAAAATCTTGTATTCGTCGTCGAAAAAAGTAATGAGATACCGAATTGTAAAAAAACCTAATTTTTCGAACCTGTCCGTCATTTTGAATAGACCTTAATTTAACTCACGATGTTTTCGTTTTCTTGAATCTTGCCGGTCGACAGTTATGGTACAAATTTAAACGGCGTTACCCTTATATATTTAAATGTAATTTTTTATTCATATTCCTTGACTTATAGGTTGGTATGAGGCTGACCACCCATACTGTAAAAAATGGTTCACTTTGCCAATGTTACCCCTGTTTCAGGGAAGGTCGGCAAAAGTTGTGGGGCTTATGTTCATTTGAGGTTTGGATTTTATTTGTAAGTACACATTCAGCATTTGTAAGCTCGAACTACACTTGTTGGTTTGTGGGCTTACATCTGAGAGCTTTAAATGAATATATCCTTGCAACTTAGATTATAGATTATATTATAGATTATAGATACAATTTATGAATTTTTTCAGCGGAAACTTTGTAGTACTAATTTTTCAGAAATTTAAAAATATTATTTAATTCAACTTATTTAGAAATAAAAAGAATCAAACCGGGGTTTTTTTTCAAATTTTCTATGGTTTGTGCCCTTACGGAGTGAAAATTAATTTAGAATTAAAAAAAAACTTTCTTCATACAACAGTTTTTTTCACATTTTTTGAGGTAGGTACATTTCCCAAGCGCTATGGACTTTATCCGTCCATCTTCAGAGGCTAACTAATATGTTTTTAAGACTGTATGTTACGAATTTTTTTTTCAGAAAAGTTAAAAAATACTAAAAAGTATAAGACATTTTTATAAAACCATGCACCATTTACTAGAATAGAATGGTATGATGATTAATTAAAATAACTTCTCTTTCAATTTTCATTTAGCGATTTCTTAAAGAAAATTTAAATTTACTTTCTTGGTTGGGTTTCTTTGCCCCGACAAAAGCTTTACTCCCTCCCTTCTCCGTCTTACATTTCCTTCCCTCAGCATTCCCACAGTTTCTCTCTCCTTCCTCGATTTCACGCTGATCTCCAACATTTGAATATAAACTACCAGCAGGACCGGTGGCTCCTTCAGCAATATCCCAGTCAGCCGTCACGCTGGGAAACCAGGAGACGACAAGGAATTTGTGCTGACGATTTGGAAAAGTACACCCTTGTTTATGGGAATATCTTGAACCTTGATTTGAATATATTGATCTCCTTGGGACTAAATGTTGCCAGTCTATAATATATAATCAAAGTTGCAAAGGTATATTAAAATTTAAAATTCATATGAAACAAACACGTGTTACATTGCCCTTACAAATGCTGCATGTGTACTTACAAATTAAAATCTCAATCTCAAATAAACAAAAACTCTTAAATTTTTGCCAAGCTTGCCTGAAACAGGAGTGATATTGGTGATACATTTTTTACAGTTTGGGTGGTCAGCCTCATATCAAGCTATAATTCAAGGAATAAATAAAACATAAGAAAAGGAATCATATTCAAACAAATAAAGGAATATATTATAAAGATTATATATTTGATGATTGATTTATATGTGTGAATCACACCTCAAGAGTCCTCTGCAAACCACGGACGCTACGGAATCCTAATCAGAAGGTCGTGAGTTCAATTCCCAACGGTGCACAATGATGTATTGACATTAAAGACTAATTTTTTATGCACGCCCACAGACAGACACGTATAAGTTCATGCTTACACGTGCTGCACGTGCATTTATAAAATAATGACCCTTATCTGAAATTAACCTAAACTCTGCAACTTTTGCCGACCTATCTAAAAAGGGGTGACATTGGCAAAGTGAACCACAACACGCAAAACACAAGGATGCATCCGATGACTTTGAAACACTATTTTTCTGTTTCCATCCCCTTCGGTGCGCGGAGTATTGTTTCAGTGGACTAGGGGTGGACTAGGGGTGGACTAGGGGTGGACTAGGGGTGGACTAGGGGTGGACTAGGGGTGGACTAGGGGTGGACTAGGGGTGGACTAGGGGTGGACTAGGGGTGGACTAGGGGTGGACTAGGGGTGGACTAGGGGTGGACTAGGGGTGGACTAGGGGTGGACTAGGGGTGGGTTAGCGTGCATCATTGAATAAGCAATGAGCCGTGGACCCTCGCTTGTTTGTTTTAAACTGTTGCTTGTCTTGTACCTGCCTCCTTACAATACATCTGACAATACTCCCAAACAACTGCAAGTTTTTCACAGACTTGCGTTGTATAACTTGCACTCTACTTTTTCAAAGTTCAAGTCGTGAAGCGGAGTGTGAAAGATGTGAAATAAACAATACAAGTTGTTCACATAATATGAAGAATTTAGACCATAATCTGAAGGTAGTGAGCTCGACTATCATCGGTACACAAAAAAATAATGTTTAGTGTAATTTACAAGCTCAGATGGTTGAAAACTCACATCAACGTTGTCAAAAATGATATCTCGTTGCGATGTTTATATGAAACCTAAAATTAAAATATCAGCAATGTTTACTCAGACTTCATAAGAACTGAGAATCTGCCTCTCCGGAGCAGGGTTATTCCCATTTAAGTTCAAGTGGTTTACCTGTGAAACTAAAAAAATGAAAAAATGCACATGTGACTCCTTTGGCATTGCACTGCACGTGCAGTTAAGTTGTGTTATTTTTCAGAAGTTTTCGTTGCTCGGGTTGCTCGTTGCTTGCGGCTGACCACCCATGCTGTAGAAAATGGTTCACTTTGCCAATGTCACCCCTGTTTCAGGGAAGGTCGGCAGGAGTTGCAGGATATATGTTCATTTGAGATTCGGGTTTTGATATTGTAGGTCCACATGCGGCATGTTTAAGGGTGAACTTATACGTGTCTGCTTGTGAAAATGCATATAATGTGAATCTTTAATGTTACATACGTTTGCAACTGAGATTAGATTAGGGTGTTAAATTGATCTTCCTTTATCAAAGTCATTCAATTCAAGATTCAATCAGTCTCAAAGAAACTAGGCTCTATTTCCTGGCTCTTGAGATATGATTCACACAAAAAAACTTCTTCCTCTTCTTCATCAACCTTTCTCAATCTACTCCTGGACGTAGGTCTCCTCCAATCCTCTCTACTTTATCAGCTGCTGCGCTTAGCCATCCTCTGCCTGCAGTTCTCTTGATTTTGTTCAGCCATCTCAGTTGGGCAACTGGATGATAGACTGGACACAAAAAAACAGCGTGATGTTATTTGAATGAAAAACCATACTTAGTTAGATATCCACACCTATAGTATATCTACATGAAGGGTTGTTTAGTGGTAACACTAGGGTTGGGCAAGCAGGAGAGGGTGGAGGGTGAGGGGGTGCACTAAAACGGGTCGAAGCGCATTTCATTCAAGGTTTACGACTCGATTCCGGCTACAATGTTGATACACTCTGATGCGCAAGTACAGAACATTGCTCAAACTACCCTAGATCTCGTAAATAGAGAATATGTATGAAAACTGCATCACTCACTAGAGGCGCTGTTGTATCTTCCATACATTTAAATATTTACGCGATCGTGCTTGTTTACACTCTGTTTCGCAAGTACAAAAAATTGATCAATCTCGTTTAGATTGCGTAAGTAGAGAAAATGTATCAAAACTATATCACTCAATAGGAGCGCTGTTGTATCTTCAATATGTTTTTATATTTACGCGATCGCGGTGAGTTAACGCCATATTATATTATACTCTTCGTGCACGTACACACGTGCTGTCCTCTAAACCAGCGGTTGCCAAAATGGTGGTCCGCGAGAAAATTTCGGTGATCCGCAAAAAAATGTGGAATCTACTTTTAATTGTTTTGTTTGTACAATTTTTTTTTTTTGTTTATTTTATTATGGTTTATTACGAGAAATAAAGCTTTCATAACTTGGTTCCTATTAATAGTTTCATTTTATTAACTAGATACATTTTATGTGTTCTTTGATCACATTTTTTTTTTATAAATATATTTAACACTTAAAAAATCCTATTAGTGGTCCGCGGGATTTAAATTATGAATTAACTGGTCCGTGAGGTCAAAAAGTTTGGCGACCGCTGCTCTAAACTGTCAGCGGGTATAAAACTTTTCACCTGCACTCAACTGTACAGCGTTTTATCAAAAGTCTATGAAATTTAAAACAGCACTACTAGTGAGCGAGTTACATTTTCAACACTTTATAAGACGCTATATACTAACAGGTCATTTTACACAACAGGCTTCATGCATTTTGCATACATGCAGCTTAACATGTGAAAAAATGATTATTTTTACATGAAAAACCCATACTGTAAAAAAAATATTTTGACTTATAGACTGGTATGAGGCTGGCCACCCATCTATAATCTAAGTTGCAAGGATATATTTATTCAAAGTTCTCAAATGCATGCCCACAAACAAACACGTGTAGTTCGCGCTTACAAATGCTGAATAGTTACTTACAAATAAAATCCAAACCTCAAATGAACATAAGCTCTACAACTTTTGCCGACCTTCCCTGACACAGGGGTGCCATTGTCAAAGTGAACCATCTTTTACAGTATGGGTATTTTTTATTAAAAATTTTTTTTTTTTTTTTTTTTAAAAAAAATAGATTTGTGAAGAGGAATGCAATTCACCAACCTATTCTACCTGGCCAGAAACAGGTATTAATATCATCATTTAATAATTCATTATTGTTAATTATTAATGAATTATTAAATAATAATTACCCAATTACATCTGTTGAACCAGGGTCAAAGTTAAAGTCAAGTGACCCAAGCGGGGATCGAACCAACGTTGTTCCATTCGAAACACGCTAGAAAGATCAGCCCTCTTGGCCCACGCGGCTATAACCCCGACAAATGGGTATACCAACCATACTGTAAAAAATGGTTCACTCTGCCTATATCACTTGTGTTTCAGGGAAGGTTGACAAAAGTTGCAGGGCTTATGTTCATTTGAGGTTTGAATTTTAATTTGTAAGTACAAAGCATTTGTAATCGCGAGCTTACACGAGTCTATTTGCGGGCATTCATTTAATATGTATCTTTAATCTACTTTATCTGTGAAACCTAAATTATAGAAAGAAAAATTTTGACTTGCAAATAAATTTTTTGAACCATTCATTACTCCAATAATAACTATCTGTAATTATTAAAAAATTCAAATGGGTAAAACATAGTTTTAATTCACTTATGTTTTACTTTAACTACGTTTTACGCATTTGAATTTTTTAATAATTAAAAATGGACTTTAACTGTGTTAATAGATCAACACTAAAAAATATAACTATCTGTTATTATAGAGTTATCTTCAGATAAAATCGCTGTCTATTTCACATGGCTTTGCAGAAAGAGTTGGCAATTGATTTCCTCACTTACTAAATCCTATCATTTCATCACATCTGTCACCCAGCATCCTTCCAGTCCGCACACTGTCACAGCTCCATTTAATACACCGTCTTCATTCTCCTCAAGAAAGTCACACAATAATACACAGTTCGGTGACATGTTAGAACGGCACAGTGACTTAACGACACATGACGTCACGACTAATCACAGAACGACACATGACATAGCTACACATGACATAACGACACATGGCAGGACAACAAATGACAGAACGACACATGCCAGAACGACACATAACAGAACGACACATGACAGAAAACACATGACGTCATGACACCATGACAGAAAAACACATGCCATAACGACACATACAGAGCAACGCATTACATAACGACACATGACAGAACGACACATGACAAAACAACACATAACATAACATAACATAACAACACATGCCATAACGACACATTACAGAACGACACATAACATAACGACACATGCAGAGCAATGCATTACATAACGACACATGACAGAACATACCATAAGCGGCCAATGAAAAAATATCACATGACAAAACATCAAAAAACATTTACTTTTCCTATAATGAGTCCTTGGCTTATAGATTAACTTAGGACTACCTAACTTACATGTAACATTAAACGCATCTATGCCTGTGATGTGTTTTCATGTGTGATCTATGGTATGTTTTCTTTCATGTATGGGATTTTTAGTCTTGTGGTGTTTTGTCATTGTGATGTACTTTCCTGTGATGTTTTGTCATAGTTATGCTTTGTCATGTGATGTGTTCTCATTGTGATGTAATGCCATGTGATGTTTTGTCATGTGTCGTTACGTCATGTGCTGTTTAGTCACTGTGTCGTTCTATCATGGAACTCTGCGCCACTTACACCCGTCCTAATAAAAAGCTGTCAACACACTAGGGTTTCACTTAAAATGTCTCGTAACTAAAACTCTCACCAGGAGTGCTTTATGCTTTTTTTGTTGAAACGCTTCGGTTGAGTTAAGACGTGATGTTTTAGGCTAGGGGTGGACATTGTGTCTAATCATCCTGGACTAGCAGTCCCCCGTCTATGTGCCTGTCGCGCTCAAGCTTGGGAGTCTGCCATCTATGCATCCCTCTCGTCTCGGAGTAAAATTGAGTGACACTGCTTTGCTGTGTAGGAGAGAAGTTCTACACTGATGGAAGGTGATAAGTTAGGATTTATTTAAATTTTCAGTTCGTAGAGTGCTTGCATTCCATGCCGAGAACTCGGGTTCGAATCCCACTGAGGGTGTAAGAATTGATTTTCCGTTTCGGTGTTTATTTCAAACCCAAACCATGATGGTTTACTCAGCCTCTACAAGAAATGAGAACAAGCCCTCAAGAGCTGGGAAACCCGACTGCAACTGAAAGTGATTGGTGTGAGACCTGCTTTCTTATCTGTTAAAATAAATAGATCCCGAATCGCCACATGTGACCCCTTTGGGGATAAAGCAGGCAAGAAATTACACTGGCGGTGCTATTCTTAGGCATTTTAGTCGTCGGTTGAGCCCACGCTTTGACAAACTAATGATGCAATTGTATGAAGACCTGTCAATCCAAGATGGCCGCAAGTGAACAAATTCGGTAGGTAACAGTGGCAAAGGGTGCCAACAACTCGATTCCCATCGGCTTCCCTTTTAAAATAAGGCAACAAAGTAGTTAAAAAATTAAGCCAAAAAGTAAAAAAATATATTTAAAACCAAAAAAACATTACGTACGAATTACATTTCTAGGAGTCTTTAAAATTGATGGAAGTTTTCTGTTATCTTGTATATTGTCTAAAATTGATTATATAGCGATCCCGTGTTATTGTCTATCACTAGCTTGTCAGTACAGAATAATCCAGGAGGGTGTCTAACGCCCACTTCGCCTTGGGCGCTACCCCCCTCAGCTGTCGGTAACAGAAGGGACAGTCTTCACTTGTGTCCAGCGTCCTGACGCCCCCTCCCAGCTGGGGGCGGTAAAGGAGGGGGAGTGGGTGGTAAAAGGGGGCGGTCCCCAGGGAGGCGTTGTGACCATCTAAATGCATACCGTGCTCCCGACGTGTTTGTCTGCTAAATAAACTTTTGATGAAAAATAATATCGGCAGGGTGCATGGAGGTCTTTTATGATGTTCATACAATTAGGCAAATGGAATAAAATGATTACTATCAAAAAAGTTTTGTGAAATGGAGCATTTTATTTTTAAATCAAAGAAACCCATTTGATAGAAAACCATAAAATGAACGTAAGAAATCTGCACAAAAACTTGGCAGAAAAAGAAAATAAACTTCTACCGCAATTAAACAGCATTTCAAGTTACCAATACTTTTTACATCGAAATTAGTAATTAGTTGGACTAAAAAAAAACGTAATTTTTGTTTTGTGTGTACAAAAATTGTTAATTAATAAAAAAACAATTTGTTATTTTTGTTGTTGTTAGTAATAAAAAGCTATTACGTTTACTATTTTTTTTTTTTACTTTACAGTAGGTAACATTTTGTCTAAAAATCAAATTATCAGCCGGTCGGTAGTCCAGTGGCAACACTTCGGACTCGTAAATGGAAGGTTGTGGGTTCGAATCCCAGCGGAGCACAAAAATATACCATTTATATTTTCAAACATGTTCTTCAAAAAAAAAATCATAAAACCTTTACCAATGACTGGTCACTAAAAGGTCCATCCAGCCTGACAGCAACTGGCTCTTGTTTGAGTATTGGCGTTTTGTAGCGACGACCAAGCTAGTAAACAACACCTCTGCGGTTATAGACCCCTAGAGTCTCTGAAATATAAGGAGTCACCTGCACAGGATTTAAAAAAAAAATTCTCATGACTTCCTATGCGTCCATTGAATTATCGCATTCTTGAAAAAAAACCTAATTTCCACATTCGATTCCGTACGACTCAAATATTCCTTGCTGCCTGTGCTCCCATGTCAGCATTGGTAATTTTTAGCTAACCTTATTAGAAGCTCCATACTACAAAAGCACCCACATGTAAACAAAAGTTCCGTGGAAAGCTCTCAGCCTGAATTATAATATTTTTCGTGTGCCAAACGTCGTTTGAAAAGTGGGCGGAGGTGTTTAACGCCCCCCAGCCAGAGGGGGCGGTAGAAGGAGGGGGTGGGTGGTAGAAAAAGAGGAGGTAGCGGTAGAATATGGAGGTAACCAAGCTGCATATGTACAATGCAACTTTTTTCTGTTTTTTTTTGTAACCTATTTATTTTCTCAGCCAACCTTGTGCTGATTATTTGAATTTAAATGAGGTTTTCATTTCTTCCCGAAGGTACAGGTTTTCATTGATTTGAAAAGCTTGCTTAATCTGAGATATGGGGAATAAAAATACTTGTGATATTTATAATCTTAGTAGTGAGGATTTCACGCACGACCTCAAGTAAACACGTGTAAATTTACGCTTAAACATGCTGTGTGTGTACTTCCATAAGAAAAGCTTAACTTTGAATTCGCTTTTTTCTGAAAAAGAGGTGGCATTGGAAACAGTGAACATTTTTTTACAGTATGGGTGATCACTATTATTTTATTTTAGCTTACACATTTTAGTTTACTATATTTATTTTAGCACATTTTAGTTTAGCCATACAATTTGTTGGCTTAGCAGAAAAGGCGCCTCCTGAAGACATTGGCTACGACGCTAACGAAACATCGAAAAATGTTGTTCCACAGCGGTGCGGCATGTTTACAAAAAGTGTTACCATTTGGAAAGTTTAACAATAAAGTTTTTTGTCTTTGTAAGTATGTCAATCGACTGTAAGTCCAGTTAAAATCTTAGAAGCAATTCATTCACCACAACAGGATTTTTTTCTTGATATCCTCGGTAGGAATCGAACCGTGGTCTTTTGATTGTATTAACTAAGCCATCGACCGGACCGAAGATTGGACGTAGAGTGTGGAGTTTGGTAGAAAGTGGAACGAGGGGTGGTAGAATATGGGGGGGGGGGAGTTAGAATAGAAAAGGAGGGGGGGGTTGGGAGCTTGGAAAATGGAGGGAGGGGGGTTGTCCACACGTCCAGTTGCCATCACGGACAGATCAATGCGGGCCAAGGCAAGAATGAGACGACAGATGAGAGACAGCCACCCCCACAGCGGGTGGGAGAGAGACGCCGTGCTGCTTAGTGTCACCTGCACTTTTCAGTTGGTGCACGTGAGCAGCTCGCACACAAAACCAAGTGAAACGTTAGAAGATTGTTCTATTTGATACTTTGAAATTAAAGTTTTAATTGGAAGTTTTTAAGTTATCACAGGTAGACATGACGTGTAAGTTTGCGCTTACACATGCTGCATGTGTACCATAAAAATAAACCTAAACCTCACGCGAACATACAAAATCTTGCAACCCCTTTCCTTGCCTTTCCCTGAAACCAGTGTCAAAAGGGAACAAGGTTTTAATAGCATGGAGGCCGCAGCCACATACCAACTTATTGGTCAAGATACAGACTATCTAAATCTCCCTTGTTTTAATGATGCTTGTACATATTCATAAATACCACAGTGCATTCCATATCGAGAGCTCGGATTCAAATCCCACCAAGGGTGTCAAAAATGATTTCCCGTTTTTGTTATTATATCAAACCCAAAATAATTTACCGGCAAGATTTACTGAGTCCTCACCGCAAATGAGTACAGCCCCCATTTCCACTGAAGTAGTTGGCGTTAGGTCGGCCCCCTTACCTGCAAAAATAAATAGGTTCACTCGCCACATGCGAACGCAGCAAGAAGCTACACTATATGTGTTGCGTTGTACGTGTTGATATTTTCGTTTTATATTCACGTAAGCTTTGCACCAGGCCACGTCTACTAGGGGTTGGAAAGTGGAAGGTGAGAATATGGAGGTGGTGAGGGGGAGGGTGGTTGAGGAAGGTCCGGCGGTTATAGGGGGTGGGGCAGGTGGTTAGGGGGTGGGGCAGGGGCTAGGGGGTGTCTGCCTGTGATCGACGTTCTTCTACGAATGAAAGAACACACAGAACAAATGTGTATTGAGTATTTGTATCTAATACTCGTATGTATATACACAAGGGGATGAAATACATCTCTGTTGTGTATTAAGCTACGTGTATATGTACGTACACATATTATGTAAATTTGTGTATGGTTTTAAATTGATATTGGAAAATTGCTTGTGATTAAAATATATAAAATAATGATAATAGCAATTGGACAATTTTAAATGGCGCCGTTTAGTGGCACTAGCCACCCTAAGGGCGCTTAAATATACTCTCATTTCATGAGGATTATTTCCGTTATCATGTACTCATCATATGAATTGGCAAAGGTAGACAAAATTGTGACGTCACACGGCCGGGTTGCTAGGTAAAAGGATAAACAGATATTTTGTTAATGGTTGATAAGGATTGTCGGTGTTATGGCTGAGGGGGCCAAGGGGGCTGATCTTTCTAGCGTGTTTGGAATGGAATCTTTCATTTAAAAACATATTAAGTTTTTAACCCAGAGAAGAGAATATTTAAAAAACTAAATGCCAGTTTGTGTGCTCTGCTGAGATTCGAGCTCGCGATCTTCCTTTTACGAGTCCGTGGTGTAGACTACTAGACTACAAACCATAATATGTTGATGTAACATATTAATAAAATTCAATTTACACTTCAACTCCATGTAGCATCGAGTAGGTGATGTGAGTGAAAGCTCCACACATAGTGAAACATACAGAAGCTTCTAGAGCTGGCTCTGACGTCATCTGTCACGAGTCACTATCAGACGCTGCATCTTTGAGTAGTTGCAGACTCGAGCTGATGGGGAAATGCAACATCATCCTGTGACGTCATCGCAAGTCTGTACTACTAGGGTGCAACCTGTATGTGTGTTACACAACCCTTAGGCCAGTCGGGTAGTGCAATTAATATCCACTGAAATTTGAATGGCAAATTTGTATGTTTCTTGTTTTTATCAAATAAATAATTAATTTAAAAATATTATTTTGATAGTTCCATTGCTAATTGTGAAGGGTTGGATTAAGAGTCGAAGGTGTCAAAACTTGTAAATTTTTGCATTGATACGTCAAGTCGATTCGGTATACGAAAGCTATCGACTTTTTTAGTATTGTTATAAGTAAGAAAAACACACACTTACTAAGTCGACCATTTTTCCAGATTGAGTGCGTTACCCCCCTCCCTCCACCCCCACAAATTGATAGTAAGTTAAGTGCAATTGATAGCACACTTGCATTTAGAGTGGAAGGTTGTAGTTCGAATCTGGAGATGCCAGACATGATTTCCAGTATTATTGTGTTTTTGTTTATTTAGAGGTCTAAAAATGAAAAGTTTTTTTGAACGTTAATTACATTTATTCAGAACGTGTTTAGGTACTATTCTTGCTGTTGAAAAGAAATACCATTTTTATGAAAGTTCAACTATCGTTTGCATCTTCAGGTGGTGGTCGTGGATGGAATATATACTCGCCGTAATCTAAAACAATATTTTTTTGTATTTTTTATCTTTTAAGATGAATAATTACATGAATGCTGCTACAATCTTCTTTTTTTTATTCAAACGCTTCTATATTCCTTCTTTACCATGTTTACAATACAAACTCATGGTTGCTTTCTGTGTCTTCCTATTTCCCCAACACTTCATTCTAATAGTCCATATCTGAGCTGAGGAATAGCATTTATCGTCGGGAGCTCGTCTTGCACCATTCCCTCTCCAGGATATCTATGCGAAGACGCCGTTTCAGGATGTTGCTCTATTCAAGCAGCCAACATTGCGATTCTTGTATGCCATTCTTGAATGCTGGTCCTTGAGCGTCCACATAAAAAAAATATTTGCCAATGTAGATCGATCAGTTGTTAGAACGCGTGCATTCAGAGTCAAATCTCTGCAAAAAAATATTTACCATTTTATTGAATATCTAGTACAACAGTCATCTCTGGTCCGGGACAGGTACCAAAAAGACTGTGTGACCAACTTGATTCTGTGTAAAGAAGAGCAATGAAACTGATTGATGATTCTACTCTCACAGCCAACCTACATTCTCTCGAGCACAGAAGTTTCAATGACTTGGTGCTTTCGTTCAACCATTGTCGCAGGTTTTTCTGCCACGATGTCCTTCGGCGTCCTTCTGAGCTCTTCTCCCCTGAATCTTACCCTGTATGATAAGATGAAGGAGACTGCATATGGTTACGATTTTAACTTTAACGAAACTGCAAATATTAATTTTAACAGAATTTATTTTATATTTTGTATTGTTTGTGTATTAATTATTAGCAGAATTTATTTTACATGGTTTGGTTCACAATTTATAAAAATTAATAACCCCTGCTTATTTGTCTTCACGGCAAAATGCTTGGAGCGACTCATTTCTCTCAGCAGCATTGCAGTCCTTGTATTTAGGTACAAAAGAGATCTTTCTTGCATATTCCAGATCATTCAATCTCTCGCTCATACCAGACCGCCGTTCTATATACCTTACTATTACCATATATTTTTTTTTGTGCACAACAGGTTTTCCTTATTACAGTGCACCCTCACACAGACATTAACAAGCTGGGATGAACTCTTTAACTAGGTCTTTGAAAGATTCTAAATTAATGTAAAATATGTCTATGTCAGTGGAGTTAATCAGAGTAACACTCCGAGCTAAGGCATGTTGTGCCATGACGTGCCATACGGGACAGCGGTACATGAAAAGGTTCATGCCGTCTTCCCCGGCCGTAGTCATCTGGCACATAAAGCTTCAAATTCTCTAACAGGGTGGGGCTGTCAATTAAGCGATCATGGATCAAACTGGACTATTACACACATACTATTCTACCTGTACTGACGCACGAAGGTACTCCAAGCTCGTAACAATTATAATACCTACCCTCATAAGTTACCGAATTTTTAAGTCTCCTTTCATATTTTGTGTCGATTCTTTGAATGTTGAATGTTTTAATGTTTGAATGTTCGTGTGAAGGCTACATTAGCGTACCATCTCTCCTGCAAGGCACTCTTGCACCCCTTCGGTGCACTTTTCCGAGGTAACGACCGCTTCTGTTTCATTGTATGGAAATGCGATACGACTCCGCGCCAGTCATGTGATGCCCGCACATTCGACGTGCTACGTCACGACGCAAACTGCACTTCAGTACTCGTTGCCGTGCACCCTGGATATTTCCTGCAGGATGTATCTAGCTAATACAAGAGCACCTTTGAAAGTGAGAGAAACCATAGCAGTGAAGTACTCACAGAAAAGCACTATGAAAGAAACATAAGAATTCTGATTATAAAACATTGTTTAAGCTCTCTGCCATTAGGTAAATACATTGACTTTTAGGATACATATTTGACAAATTAAAAACGTGGTTAATTTTGAAGGGACAAGAAGAACAGATGGCAAAGAATGGCGGTAAGAGTTGCGGGGTGTATGTTTATTGAAGATTTGTTATTATTTTTTATTTCGTAAGTACCTACACATGCGACATGTGAAAGCAAGAAATTAAACTTTTCTGCTTGTGGGCATACATTTGAATCTGAAATGTTTATTTATCTGTGCACCTTAGATTGTTGGTTTATTTTTTTTTTTTTTAAATGACGACCTAGATTCATATTTCAACGGAAGTGTTTTACGGCGTAGAGCGTTTCTCTAGGGGTGGCCAAAACGTCTACAAAGTTTCTTTCCCTTATTTTTTGGCGCATTTTTTCCGTTCACATCAATTGAACCAGTTGCGTGAATTGCACTTTTTATTCACCTAGGCTTTTTTCTAATTACCATAATCGATCAAAAGAAACTTTTTTTTCGCTATTTTTGCAAGAAACCTTTATTCTTCACTCAAACCTAGGCACTCTGATTTCACCAAGATTCAAACCAGCCATTTTACCGCCCCCCTCCACCCCTTCCTTGTGCACCAAGTAATTTGACGACGTAAATCTTCAACTGTTGGCTGCCCCCGGTTACTTCTGACTATGCACCCCCCCCCCCTTCCTGTCTTGTATTATTTTTCTGTTTTCACTTCTCTCCTCCGACCGTATTTTCCTGCCCCTCTGGCCTGTATAAAACAGTGAGCGAATTCCCCTCAATCGCGAAAATACTAAAAATGTATGAAAACTTATTCACTCACTAGGAGTGTTGTTTTGTATTCCATACATATTTCTGTTCACGTAATAGAAAGTTAATTACGTAATGTTTTTTTACTAGGGGTACTGCACTTTGTACTGTAGACTACCTTTAAATAAGTAAATAGTGAAAATGTACGAAAACTTATTCACTCACTAGGAGTGCTGTTGTGTATTCCATACATCTTTCTGTATACGTAATAGAGAGTAAATTATGTAATTTTTATACAACGGGTACGCCACTCTGTTTGTACTTTGCTTTCAGTATAAAACATTGCGTAGACTCCCTTTGAATACGTAAAAAGTGAAAATGTGTGTAAACTAAATAACACACTAGGCGTGCTGCTGTATCTTCCATACATTTTTATATTTATGTATGTCATGTTTTGTGCTCGGGTTACTGTTTGTACTGGAAATGTGTTCCAATTAGTGCCCGCCCGTATATGACTTGCATACATGTTTGCCAAAGTTATACTGACCTGTGTAAACAAGCATTTATGCACGGAAACTTTTTAATGTATTTTTTTTTTAATCTCTTTGCTGTGTTTACTCTGCGAAATAATAAATAAATTAATGTTTTAAAATGTATAAGAAACAGCGTAAAATAATGAAAATCTTGCTTAGTTGTATTCATTTTGCTAGATTTTATTTTTGGTTGAATTTATGTAATATTCTGACAGCGCTATAGTCAGGCAGGCCAAGACGATAGCTTTGACTAGTGTGTTTGAAATAAAATCAACGTTTTTTTAATGTCATCAGACCCCTTGGCTTTAATTTTGACTTTCGTACAATATTTTTCATTGGTTATTGTAAATCAATAATTAATAATAATTATAATAAAATGTTGAATTTTTCTTCAATAATCTTAAAACCATTTCTTGGCCATGCAAAGATAAGTGAATTACATTCCTCTTGACCAATTTATTTGTACCAAAAAATACCTATGTTTGTATGTATAATCATGAATAGATTTATTTGTTATTTGTGTTTATGAAAAATAAATTGAATTCAAACCACAAAATTTGCATGTGTATTGTTGCACACAATAACAAAAATGCGCTCAAAGTTTCATTCATTCCAGATTTTCCAAAAGATTCAAAATTCTGAATCAAATAAAGTGAAAGGTTTACGTTTAAGGTGGAAGAGCTTTTGAATTGCGATCGCAAATATTCCCGGCAGCGCGTCCCGGCGGCAGAACGTCACAACTGCCCGCCCGTATGCGGGGAGCGCTGCAACCCGCGCCAGCTAGAGGTCTTATTGCTGGCAGATTCGTATCAAGTCTATCTCATTCACAAGCGACGCTAAATTTCCGACATTATCTCGAATAATATTCATAAATTTCGCTACGTACCAAACATTCCGGAGCGCGCGGATATTTCTCATGCGAGAAATAAAAGTCTGAGTGCGGCAGTGACTTGTGTCCCTTACGTCGAGGCCGTCACGTACCTCGTAGCGATTTATAGCTTTATTCCGCATTTCCTTCTGCGTCTCTCTCTGGTTCAATTATTATAAATATCAGTGAAATGTGGGTCAGATCGGTCGTTCAAATGAATGTCCTCAGTCGGCGCCCGCTGGTGCTTCAAGATGCCGCCCCCCTCTGCCTGCAAGCGCCCCCCTGGAAAAAGAGCTTCTAGGGAGGGCGGTGGAGCTAGTAAGGGGTGGTGGCGACTAGGGGGGCGGTAGAGCGACACCCGTCAATCGATTGTCAAGCAGGAGACGCTGCGCCGGAGCGAGCCTTGGGCGGACTGGGCGGTAAAGGGGGGGCGGTCTGCTGCACTCTGTACCGCCCCCCTGTCGGAGAAAGAAGAAGTGCAGTGACGGATGCAGGTGGATAATAAAATCGCACAAAAAATCTGTTTTTTAAATATGCACTAAATTGTTAGAAAACTTAGTTATTGTAACGAAACTATTTTATGAAATTTTGATCATTTCGTCTGCTAAGAAGATTGGAATGTTGCTAAAGAAGTCTATTGAAGATGCATTTTAGTTATATGTCTAAGATATTCTGTAATTTAATATGTCTTATTAGTTTGCTTCCTTGATTTACTTAGGTAGGTATCTACATGTTGGGATGAGATTTTGCATACTACTGAAAAATAGTTAACTTTTGCTAACGTCACCTTTTATTCCCGTTAACTTAGCAAGAGTTGCAGGGCTTATCGTAAACGTAAGCTTTCACGTTTTTGATTGTGGGTATTCATTAAAGACATATTTTAAATGTTAAAATCTTCGTATGAAAATCTTTAAGCATTCATGATAAATATACATTTTTCGTATCAAGTATGATTGACATTTTTTTTTTGTCTGAGTACATCTGTGTTCCTCGGTAGGTGGCGGCTATGCAGTGCACCCCCTCAGACGTCAAACGGAACCCAGACGCTCCCCCCCCTCTCCTTCCACCTGCCAACACCCCCACCCCCTCACCGCCGGTCACCAATCAATATCTGTGGATGATTGATATGCCCACCGTTCCTCACATAGACGCCTCGGCTGCCTGATGGATGGGAGACATTCTTCATGATGAGTACCATCTGCAAGTCCTGGCCATACCACAAGACGCTTTTGCGTATGAGGCTGTTTGCCAACCGGATTATTTGCCTACCAGAAATTTTGGCCTACCAGAATCATACTGATAAGAACGTATGAGTTTGTGTGGACGTGAGCCTAGGCACGCTAGTTGGTGTGTGTGACGTTGCTGGTGTAATGTGGATCGATGCTCTAGTTCCATCTACTAGGAAATATCACATGCAAGAATCGTCTCTGCCACTCATATAAATACGAGCAAAGATTATGTGGGACATACAGAGTTGCTTTGTCCATTGTGACGCGAAGACCTGTAAGCAGAGAGTGAAAAGTGTACAGTATATTGTAATCGATTTTGTAAAAACTATTTTTGAAAAAGAAATTTAAATTGCAATTTACTCATAAAAATAACAATACTTCTACTCTTAGACCACCATACTTTTTGCTTACTCTCTCTACCAGATGTTTTGCCTACAGAATTCTTTGCTTACCAGATTTTTTGACTATGAGGCACTTTGCCTACGAGACTCTTTACCTACTAGAACCTTTGCCTATCAAACTCTTTGTCCACTAGAGCACTTGTCCATCATAAAATTCAATTATCACACTTTTTGCCTACTGCACTTTTACCTATCGCATCCTAGTGATTATTAGCGTGCTAGACCCTTTGCTTACCGTATCTTTTGCCTACCAGACTCTGTACCTAACGTTTGCCTACCTTACTCTTTGCCTACGCTTTCCTCTGCCTACTCCGAACGCTGGAGAGGCGATTACCGTGAAGTGAAGTCAGAAACTTCAATCAAGTCTAACTGTTATGTTATCAAATAAATATTCAACGAACGAGGGCGAACTTAAAAACGGAAAAGATTTTTTTTCTAAGATCGAAATATTTGGAAAAATAAGGATTAATATTTTCTGTTCTATGTTTGAATCGCTTAAATTATATGCAATCGAAATTGGTATATTTCATCATTAATCTAGGTTGTAAAGAAATATACAAGTCCACGGTAATGAGAACATGGCCCCTCGGAAGCAGAAAACCCCTTACTTCAAGTGTTGTAGTTGGCGTAAAACACACCCCCTTACCTGTAAAAATAATTAGATTCTTCTTGAAATAAGCGAAAAATTCATGAACAACAAGGATGGAAGTTATACTAATAAATAATGAAGTTACACCAGATTACTTGTAGAAGACGTCTTGTAGAAGATCGGTCGATAGCTCAGTTGGTAGAGTGCTTGCATTCCATGCCGTGAGCTCGGGTTCGAATCCCGCCGAGGCGAAGGTGTCAGAAATGATTTCCCGTTTCGGTGTTTGTTTCAAACCCTAAAATAAAAATGCCGGCAAGGTTTACTCAGCCTTCACAAGAAATGAGTACCAGTTCTCTCGGGAGCTGGGAAACCCCCACTTCATCTGAAGTGGTTGGCGTAAGGCCGGCCCCCTTACCTGTAAAAATAAATAGGTTCAACTCGCCACATGCGACCCCTTCGGGGATAACGCGGCAAGAAGTTACACTATATGTGTAGCTTAGTTGCGTTTTTTTTTTTTTTTTTTTGCGTTTTTTTTATACGTAGGTATATATACCAGTGGCGAAGGGTGCCATAAAACTCGATTCCCATCGGCTTTCCTTTTAAAATGAGACAACAAAGTAGTTAAAAAATATAGGCACAAAGTAAAAAAAATACATTTAAAACCAAATAAATAATACGCATTTTTTACCCATTGTTACCAATTTAAACAAAATATAGCATAAAAATGTGAGAATATTCGGGGGCCGGCATCGACAAAAGATTTTTGAAATATTGGATGGATAAACAAAAAATAAATTGATATAATTTATTCGATGAGAAAACACTTATCGAGCGCATATAAAAATAAAATGCGTTTTTTACGGGCCCTCAAAAAGACGTTAAACGTCATCGTGTCAAAGCTCAACGTGAAGGTCTGTGACCATAAAACCATCCACCTGAAATTCCTTTCAAACATTAGTCGCATAGAAGCAAATACGTCAATCTAAGATGTTTACAAAAATGAAGAAAATGTATAGAAACACAGGAAATTATCTGCTCATCATTTCTATGTATTATTTCATCTTTTAATTGAGTTCTAGATTGCCGGTTTTGATTCTATCCGACCCATATTGTTATTCCCGTGGAAGTTTCAATTAAATAGTGCTCCTATTCTTTATGTGTTACCAACAACACACAATATTTATTTTTTAAATAATTTATAGACGTTTTGCAACAACATTTTGTTGTAAGAAAAGTTGAACTTCACAAAGGTAGGAGCGATAAATTTTCAAACCTTTGTTCATATTTTTGTTCATTTAAGTCTTTGTTGAATATAATAAAAAGTATATAATTATGTTTGCTCCTTGACTTACAGGTTAGCGTGAGGTTGACCACCCTCACTGCAAAAATTGGTTCACTTTGCCAGTGTGACCCCTGTTCTAGGGAGGTTACAGGATGTGCGTTCATTTCAGATTTGCGTCTTTATTTCCTAAGTACACATGCAGCATGTGTAAACTTTCACGTGTCTGATTAGAGTATGCATTAAATATGAATCTTAGTTTTTTATACATCCTTGCAAGCAGTAGCAAACCTTGAAAACAGGCAATATATTGTTGCCTTACTTAGTAATTAAAAGCTTTATAGAAGTTATAAGATGAGATAAAAATGATCTTGTTAAAAAATAAACTATACAGGGATTTTTTCCCATAGGATGCTGTGGCAGTTAAGGTGCATACCGTTGATACGTGTTCGATCTTTAGGTTTTATGACGTCGTATTTCTTTTTTACGTTTCTGGATGATTTACGGGTGTCGAACCCTGAATGTATTGACAACCCTTCAACACTTAACACTATCTTGTAGACTACAGCTACTTTAAACGAAAAGGTGGATAAATAATGTTTTTTTTTTTTTTTTTAATATTTAAAAAACTTTCATTTGATTCTTCTTTTCTTTCTCTTTTTTAAAAAAAAAATCCTGTTTCAACACATTTTGTACTGTTAGCTCTTTCTTAAACAAAGCTTGACACATATTATTGATAGAAATGTATCTATTCCATTCGTAGGTATATTTTTTGTATCAAAAAAGAATATGAAACCTAAATTCGGCGTAGTTTATATTTATTTCTAATATAAGGTAAAATATTATTAGATTCAAAAGAAATTTTTACGGTCCTTACATACTTCTTTCATTTCATCTAGAATCATAACCTTTTTCATAAAAACTCTCCTTTTATTATGACTTTGGATATCTTATTCATTCGCTATTTCAGTAATTTGGTCCATCCATATCACTTTTTCCATCTATGTACTCTTGCAACGTATACTTTGTATCAAGTATCATGCGTTAATTTTATTTCTTGAAAACAATATAATGACATAAAATCCCATTGGCATACTTTTTTCATTTCATGCAGAGTCATAACCTTTTTCAAAAAAGCTCTCCTTTTATTATGCCTCTGGATATCCCATTAATTAATTATCATATATTTATTTTATTTCTCAAAAAATAATAATTAAATAAAACACCATTGGCATGCTTCTTTCATTTCAGGAAGTTATAACTTTTTCATAAAAGCTCTCCTTTTATTATGACTCTAGATATCCCATTCTGTATCCCACCCCATATTAATCTTATTTCTTTAAATAATAATAATTAAATAAAACCCTATTGGCATACATCTTGAAAGTACCCTTCAATGCCAAGTATTTCCGTTTGAAATAAGGCTAATACTGGAGGTGGAATAAAGCCAGGGCAGGGGGTGGTGGTGGGTGGAACAAGGGGAGCGGGGCTTTACCAATTGTCACAAACAATTTAGTTGCGTATCTATCAAACGCCTTGGCGGGTTGAATCTCGTCTGGCTTTGATGTCTGCCAGAGCAAAGTTGAATTCAATGTGCGAGAGTAGGAGTTTATAATGCCCTTAGTTAGGATCCCGCGTGTCACTGAGGATGGAGAGGAACGAGGAGTGATGGGCGGGATGGGTAAGCTGGTTAACTGGAGGAGGAAGAGCCTCCGAGGATAATGACGCCTGGCGGAAGACGAAGAAGATATTGTGTGAGAAAGAAAGAAAAACGGAAGAGTGAATAAGGATATAATTTGTATTTTTTTTATACTTCTAAATATGAGTTCATAAATACATAAATTTCTGTCTTAATTACTCAGATTTTAGAAAATTTATTCCTTGTCTTTGTACGCTATGAGGCTGACCACCTGTACTGTAAAAAATGGTTTACTTTGTCATTCCTGTTTCAGGGAAGGTTAGCAAGAATTGGAAGGGTTTGTTCATTTGAAATTAAGTTTTTATCTTGTAAGTTCACATGCAGTATGTGTAAGCAAAAATTTATACGTGTCTGCTTGTGGGAATGCATTTAATATGAATCATAAATGTTATATCTATGCAATTTTTATTATAGATAAAATAGTTCCATGACACTTGTTGGAGTGCCACATAGGTGTGGGTGTTATGTATGCGGTTGATGTCCTGAACCTTTGTAGTACGACTGTTAGCTGCGTAGCGTTGTGCTGTGTGTTATGTTGCCTTTGTTTTGAGACTTTGAAAAGAAGTGACGACACGGTTTTGTGTGATTCACTCCTAAAGAGCCCTCCACTTGTATATAGAGCTTTTTATCAGAAGATTTGCAAGTACAGTTCGATAATCCGAACAATCGATATTATGAACACTCCTGTCCCACTATTAGTCCGAATAGTAGAATTTCTACATTTAACCTTCTCGTAGATAATCAAATACATTTGCAATATAAAGTTTTACATGCTTGCAAATAAAAATAGTTTTAATGTATTAAAAAAGATGACAGAAAATAAGCATGAAGTCATGTAGAGTCTCTGGTACATATTCTAAATAATAACAACTATAGATATACATGTTAAATAATTTATTTCAGCATTGTTTACATAAATCATTGACAACATGATTTTTGGATTTATTTTCCTACTAAAAAATAATTGACAACTTGACCGAAAAAGTACCAATTGATTTTCATATAAAAACGTAAAATAATTATTCCTGGCGGTGAGTTAGTTGCCACTTTGAGTGAGTCGTAGCGCTCATCGGTTGGCGTTTTTAGTGCAGGTAGTAAAAAATATATTTAAAAGCCTGTAACAATAAAAACGTGCGATATCCGAAGCGTAAATGTCGCCTCGTTCTGCTCGTAAATCAAGACAGAAGACGAGAAGTGCAAAGGAAAATGCATTTTAATGAAAACAAAGCAAAAAACATTCTTTATTTGAAATGTGTTTATTTATTTATGCAATTCGATGTTATATTTGCTTTTTTACGATCTTTATTTTTGTAAATTGAAATAAAAATATTGAGGGAGCTAAACTTGACTTTCTTGCTTCATTAAATATTGACGATCTATTGCTTGATTGGTTTTTCTTAATAATAAAGTATTTTAAACAATAAAGTATTTTAAATTTGTAGTACATATTTAAGTGAATCATTGTTTTTTTTTCACGTCAAAGCAAAACATTGTCCCTCATATAATTTTGCCATAAAAGTTATTTCAGAGTAGCCTTTTTTTGACTTAATAATGTTGTTTTTAGGGTTCTAATGTTTTGAAAATTGAAAATATTGGTCTTCTTTAAAACGGCCGGAGATTTATTTTAAAGTAATTAATTTGGTTCACAATTTATTTTACATAACACTTCGATAGTTCACTTTCGCTGACTTGGCCTGTAAAGGCTACGAGTACTTTTAGACTGTCCTACTTGCAGGCGATTTACGCCTTATATACGTATAGCAATGGCAATCAAACATTCTAGCCTAAAATTCGTCTGGAAACGTCTTTGATATTCCAAAGCTTCCAATACAATTATTACTTATGTATATAATAGTTCCTTACTCTAGGTACTTAATAATAATTCATCCTACATCTAGAGTCTATATACACCAAACCTATTAATTTTGTTTATACCTAAGTACTATTTACATAACAATAAAGTATTACATTACTCTAAAAAAACGTTATCATTTTAATTTAAAATAAATCACCTATGTGTTACCAATTGTAATAAATAATAGATTAACAAACTTTCTTGTAACATAATTTGTTTTCTACTTCATATACTAAATCACGCAACTAATCAAGCTGAAACCCTTTACGAAGAATGGAATTTAATTTGCTTGAAAATTTCATACAAATAAATTATTGTATGACGCACCCCCTTCCTCCATCGCCCCATACATTCTAGCTTGCTTTATGCTTATTACCGTACAGAAAGATCTACGAGTATATCCTAATGCAGTAGCTTGCAACCTTTTATCAATCACGCTTACACATGCTGCATAATGTGCTTACCAAACCTGATCATGCCAACTTACCAAATCATGCTAATTTTCTCGGAAACAGGGATGGGACTGGCAAATGTGAAAGAGCCCTTGAGTCAGCGAGAAATGGTGCTGATAGTTTCGCTGTCAACTACACACCAGTGGCGAAGCGTGCCTTACAAGCCGGTTCCCATCGGCTTCCCTTTTAAAATGACGTAACAAAGTAGTTAAAAAAAATACGCACAAAGTAAAAAAATGCATTTAAAACCAAAGAAACAATACGTATTTTTCCCCCATTGAAACCATGCAGTATACTTTATTATCATTTCTGACTCATTTTAAACGGGAAACCGATGGAAACCGGCTAGTATGGCACGCTTGCAGTACACACTAATTTTGGCTACCGTACATTTCGGATTGAGTGATATTTACCACCAGGAGTAAAAGACAATATTTTTTTATGAGGATTTTGAAGGTCCGCTTTTTTATTTAAGTCTTATTTGTAATAGAGAGAGCCCTTGAGTGTGAGATACATTACACACAAAAACGGTGCTCTTACACATGTAATGTAAAAATGATTAAATAATTATCCTCATTCATACAACCAAGGCATTTCTCATGATGCATTTTTGTATTTCATTTTAATTACAGGAAAAATAGAAAATAATACTCGCTCAAGCAATTTATGGATAAAAAAAAAAGAGTTCAATTTTCCGGATTGCAATGCGTGTGATTTTTACGGGAAATACTATGTTTACACAAAAAGTTCTCTAAATAAAAATGTTTAATTATTGCAAATTCGTTCATTACTTCCAAACTTCTATTGCTTGGTAATGATCTCATGAATGTTTGCTGCGATACTTTCCTACAGAATATTTTCAAGATTCTCACAGACCATCGGTTGAGTACCACTGCTCTACAGCCTTCCTTCTGTATGGCAACAATCAAACATAAACAAAATGTTTCAAATTCCGCGCCAGATTTTGACAAATTTATGTAAGTGCTCTAAGCGGGTAGGTATTGCCCTGGAACTTTCCGGGGGTCGGGGGTAGCTCAGGGCGCAAGGAGGGGGTGGGGGGGGAGCTACTGAAGGATTTACTGTGCAGCAATAAATTTCCCAGCTCGATCAAAAGCGCAGTTTATTGAATGTCCATGTTTCGTTTATTTACCGTTGTAAATTTAGAGGCAAGATAAATTCAGTGAAGTAATGTAATGAAGATTGTTTTCAATGTGGAAAATTCTTTTTCATCGATGGCGTTAAAGCCCATCTCAAGCGTTTGAACTTCTCGTCCTCTTAGTGCTTGTTTGTATATATATATATTTATCAGGCTTATTTATTTTTAAATGCACATGATAAGAGAGCGCCGTTTTTGTGTGTGTCACACCTCAAGGGCCCTCCGATCACGGATAAGACTTTTTGAAAAGGTGCGTCTTGAGAGCTCCGCGAAATATGCCCATAGATTTGGAGTTCTTCACTCCGGGTGGCAGTCTGTTCCACTCCACCGGACCCGCAACACAGAAAGCACGGTCTCCAAAATTTGTACGGATCTGACGGTGCGGCTGAACCAAATTGATTGCACCATCGCCCGCATATCTGAGTGTCTGCCTCCTCACACTCATCTCAACAGGCGAAATCATGTCAGTCAGATAAGGTGGAGCCACGCCATTGATGGCTTTATATACCATCAGACAAACACGGTAGACCACCCTCTCCGGGAAACGAAGCCAGTGTAGTTTTTTTAACAGCGGAGTGATGTGAGCGAATTTGGATATCCCGAATATGAGCCTTGCTGCTGAATTTAACACAGATTGAAAGCGGTTGAAATGCTTCTTTGGCTGTCCACTATAAAGCGTTGAGCAATAATCAATCCGAGACATCACAAACGCACTCACCCATCTGATGTCCATCAGAGATCATTTCATATGAGCAATGTTTGTATGTTTACTGGAAAAATGTTTCTATATATATAAAACTATTTATAGAAACTTGAAATTGATTTTAAAAACATTTCATACAACTCTTACATTATCGTGTTTTAAATTTTTATCTTAAATCAGACTGTGTAGAATGTGATTGTTTAGACAACTTCATTGAAAAGTCATCTGTGTATCAAATGGTAGATAAACCAAACAAGGACTGGGGGGGCATGTTCCGTCTCAAATTCCTCCAACACTGTTCTCCAAAATTGAAAAAAAAATGGGAGAAGTATAATGAATGTTGTTTTGGAGGCTTGGATTGAGAAGCTGTATAAACTACCCTTGTCAATCTGTGATCCTCTCATCACGTCAATGATCACAGATCACCTCCCACCTCCCCCACAAGACAGCCCCCCGCAGTTTATCACACCCTCAACCCTCCCCCCGCCCCCTGTCTAGCTGGGGGAGACGCCAAGACGCCACACTGAAACCAGATTTATGTGTTTACTGAATAAATCAAAGTTACCCTTCCTTACGTCACTGCACCAGCTCACAAGTATACAACCTGACGTAACGTTTCATCAAAATATTATTAAAACTAAAACAGCACCACTGAAGAGGGTTTGAATTTTCACACATTTCTTTTTGCTAAACGATGTGATTGAGTTTTAACTTGACTTTTGAAATAAAGCTTCAAGATTACGAGTATATTCACATTTTAACTCAACCCTACCAAAAATTAATGGAAATTGAAACATTTACTAGAGATGCTATTTAAGTTTTGATACATTTTTTTATAAGCGCTAAGGTTGAGGTTAAAGGTGACTTCTAAGAAACACATAACGTTTAGACTCAAACATACGAAAAATCAATGGAAATTAATGTGCTCAATAGACGCGCTGTTTTAGTTCCCTTACATTTATTTGGTAAACGTTTAATTTGAACTATTAATGTAAGCTCAATGTATGTAGCAAACCAAATATATGTAAATTTAAATGCACCATAGAGGCGCTGTACTCTTTTTAGTTGATATGAACGGTAGAGTTTCGTACTTGGTACTCAGACCTCTCACTCTACGCGAAATTATGTAATTTCGCATATTTCATATTTTGCATGACAACTCTTGTCGCATTCTTTTGTTGTGACAAGATACTGAGAGCGCTGTGGGAGGGGGGGGGTGTTGTGGGGGTAGATTGGGGGGGGAGGGGGGCCATGAACTTTCTTGTTAGCTTGCAGGGTTACGAAACACTCACCTTATATATGGGTGATTGTGACCCCAAGCGTATGTAGGTCTCTGCATTTTGGACATAAAAAACTGAGGTGTAAAAAATTATATATTAGTGTTTATTTCGATAAAAAAAAAACAGCGGTGTGTTCCTAATAAAACAATAAAAATGGAATTATTTAGGTAAATAATAACTAGAAATAATTCATAAAGAGACAGGTTAATAAAGTCAAACAAAAAAGAAAAGAATTAAAGTTCAACCATTTAAAGTTACTGCAACATCAAAAAATACTAAAAAAAAATGAAAATAAGTTTTTTAAAACGAAAAACTGTAGCCACAATCATTGCAGATCAACCGGGGGCCAACCTCACGCCAACCACTTCAGGTCAAGTGGGGGTTTCCCAGCTTCTGAGGGGACTGGTCCTCATTTCTTGTGAAGTCTGAGTAAACCTTGCCGGTATTGATTTTGGGTTCAAAATAAGCACCCAAACGGGAAATCATTTCATATACCCTCGGTGGGATTTGAACCTGAGCTCTCAGCATGATTGCAAGCACTCTTCCAACACAGAAAAATGTTGATAATATGACACAAAAAGTAATTAATTCGTTTGATTGATAATTTTTCGTATGCACTTTACCAACCCTTGTATACTGAGGGGTCGTAACTAGAGGGCGACATCTTAATAAATGAAAACTTTTGTCTTCAGTTCAACAACAAAATTACATCATCTGCAGATAATTTATTCTACAGTTGTCCGCCAAGAAAAACTGCACTGCAAGTACAAAACTTTACATTCATACTCAACACACACATTTTACTAAAAACGTAGAGAAACTAAAACAACGCCTTCACTGTGCGTTTTAATTTCGATACATTTTCGACCAAATGCTAGAGAATGAAAGTAAAGTTTTAAACTGGTGACATATCAATTAGAGAAGCACCCTCTTAATGAAAGTGCCCTCTACGCTTAACTTATATCTTATCTTTAGATAAGCATACAGTTTTCATATCTAATGGAGATAATTGTAGAGCTAAGAACATCTTGGCAAGGAGCTCAAATATGTGAAAAATTTATAAAACTTTGCTAGATCTAATTTTTAATGAAGACACAAAATTACTCATTCTATAAAATAAACGAAAATATATTTAGTAATCGTGTATTCAGATTTATTTGACTCATAAAATGGTATCAGACTGACCACTTATACTGTAAAAATTGTTTCACTTTGTTAAGATCACCTGTGTTTCTAGGAAGGACGGTAAGAGTTGAAGCATAGATTATAATGTATACGATATATTTTAAAATAAGATAAAAGGTTGCATAGAAGACACAATATTGCTTGCATATTTTTTTGCGCATTTTTCCTTGTTAATCAATCAATAATCTAAGTTGCAAAGATACATTGATATTTAAAGCTTATATTTGATACAAGCACATGCAATTTTACGATTACACATGGTGCATGTGTGCATACAATACATACAATCACATATTAAACCTCACGTGAAAATAAACCTTGCAACTCCTGCCACCTTTCCTTGAAACCGGGGTGGCATTGACAAAATATGATATTTGATTATACAGTGATATATTTAATCATGAGAAGAAATTAAATCTTTATTCTTTTCACTACAAAACTTTGATTAGTTAAGTACCCGAAAATCATAGACGGTAGAAATCCTTGATGTATGGCTTTCACAATTATTTCAACTTAAAGAAATAAAAATACCAACAATGGCGCATATAAAAGGCATTATTTTAAAACATTCAGCGAGAGCATAAAAGTAGAAAAAGGTGTATGGAAATCAGAAATAATACACGGTAATAAATTAAAAACATCGTAAACACATCCCATGTAAAAAAGGGATTAACCCGTAGAGGTGACTGGGGGTGTGTAATCCTGTGGAGCCAACTTCAGCGCGGGCGGTTCTCTTCAATTATATAAATTTCTTCAAAATTTATCCTCGCTTTTTCATTCAAATCCTCTTGTATATTTGCTTGTGAATCCACACAAGTACGGGCGATCACAATACACCGCTGAGGATTACAGTCAAAACCAAAAAAATATATATATTACCAGCACACCTCAATTATATATCATTTCAGAACAATAGGATAAAGAAGCGGTTCATTTTTTTTTTTCGAAATATTTTATTATATTTAAATTTTTTACCGGTATTCATTTTTAAGCTATTATCCTCTTTAGCTGGAGGGGGAAGAAATCCTGCATTTTACACGTTCAATTACGAAAAACTGTAATGGTGAAAAAAATATATACGCAAACAATGGCAGTATTGTTTTTATAAGCACCCTTTGGCCGCAAAGATAATACATATCCTAGGGGGTGGGGCCGTCCAGGGGCTAAGGGGGAGGTCGCACAATGAGCGTCGGGACGCGGGTATGATTTACGTCTTAGCCCCGTTTTATATTATGCTTAAGCGGCGGCAACGGTTTGTGCCGCTCGCTCGGCGAGGCTCTATATTAAATACATGCCGCTGAGATGGGCGACAGGGGCGGGGGCGGAGCCGCAGTGGGGGCAGCTGCAGGTCAAGGGGAACAAGAAATGAAGAAATGTGTAAAAAAAATAATTCAAATTTGATGAGCTTTCAATTGCGTATACTTGTTAATGGTGTGAAGTCCGAAAATGTTTGTATTTGTTTTTCTTCTTCTTTTTCTTGTTGTCCCACTTTTATCTAAGATCGGCGATCATCTTTAGATGCTGCGGCTCGAAACAGGGACTTGTTGCTTCTGCCGAACCACTGTCGCAGGTTTTTTAGCCAGGATGTCGTTCGGCGTCCCTGAGATCTTCTCCCCTCAATCTTACCCTGTATGATAAGATGAAGGAGACGGTACTTCTCATTTCTCATTATGTGACCGAAGTACATAAGCTTTCTCTGCTTAATGGTAGGTAGTATTTGTTTTAAAAAAATAAACTTTGATTATAGAAAACATACGTAAAATTAAATTTTATGTTGTCAATAAAAAAATATATACCTATCTTGTTTATTTTACAACAAATACCTCAATAAAGATCATAGACAAAAATCTTTAGATTAAGCTCTCACTTTTAAATTACCTACGGTTTCAGTATCTAATACTAGTGTACTTTGATAAAACAAGGATTTCTAAAATACAGTAAGTAAATCATATACCTAATTGATTTGTGTGTATTTTGTTGAAGTTCAAATAACTTATTTTTTGTCATGCGTACAAACAATTATACCACTCCGGTGCTCCTGTTCCCCATTTTTTTGCCAAGCCTAAAATAAAGCGCGTCCATTGCACGAAGTATTTATGACAAATGAATAAAATTTATATCGGGCCCCGTTAATTAAACTTTAAATATGAATTCCCGAAAAAAATATGAGTTAGTATCAGGAGGGCGCGCTGAGGAAGCGGGTAACACAGAGATGGGGGGGGGGACCACTCTCAACGGTGGCGGAAAAGGAAAAACTACGGAGAATGGAATGATGAAAAGCCGTCGTGCGGTGGCATTTGAATGTGTGTGGGTGGGGGTGGTGGGGGTGGGCGGCGCCCCCACTGTCCGCCTAGATTTATTGCCGCCCCAGAACGCGCGCGGGCGGCTTGCTAGGCACCGCTTTTAATTATAATACTTTATAGCCCAATAAATCACGGCGAAATGTCCCGGGACGGCGGGCGGCGGGCCACCCCTTTTTACTTTGAAGGATATCTGTTCAATTCTCGGCAGACGTAATATTTTACGGCGGAATTATGCATATAGGGGGTGCGCCCCCCTCCCCCTGCCCCCTCCCACCGCCACCCTACGCCACTGGGCGGCATTCCTTACCCCTGAATGGAAACTCATTCAATTAGGAGCGCGGCCTTATCTACTGTAATCTCCAAACTCGGCTCCTCCAGGACATTCACTCACTACTATATTTCACCGTACAATGGACACATTATTATAACTTCGAAATCAGTTAATTTTGATTTATGTTAATCAATTCGAAGCGCAAACTTACACGTGTCTATTTTTGAGCATGCATTAAAAGCACCCCCCCTTCCTGGAAAAACTTGATTCCCTTATGTTTTGTTCCTTTGTACATTTGGTTCGCCAATGCCACCCTGGTTGTAGGAAAGAACAGCAGGAGTAACAAGGTAGATGTTCGTGTGGGGTTTGATTTTTTTTGTTAGTGCACGTGTAGCATGTATAAGCGCGAACTTGAAGTGTCTGTCTGTGGATGTGCATTGAGTATAAGCCTTAAATGTCAATAAATCTTTGCAAATTAGATTATACATAGGTTAATAGTTGTCCGGTCGATAGCTCAGGTGGTAGAGTGCTTGCATTCCATGCCGAAAGCTCGGGTTCGAATCCCACCGAGGGTGTCAGAAATGATTTCCCGTTTCGGTGTTTATTTCAAACCCCAAAACAAAATACCGGCAAGGTTTACTCAGCCTTCACAAGAAATGAGTACCAGCACTCTCGGGAGCTGGGAAACCTCCACTTCAACTGAAGTGGTTGGCGTAAGGCTGGCCCCCTTACCTGTAAAAATAAATAGGTTCAACTCGCCACATACGACCCCTTCGGGGATAACGCGGCAAGAATTTACACTATATGTGTAGCTTAGTTGCGTTTTAGTTGCGTTTAAGTATGAATTTTTTATTTAAATATGTATTTGCAACTTTTATTACAGAATCAAATCGGAGGCAACTATTCAGAGGCTCTGACCACCCCTAGCGGAAGGGCAAGTTACAGTTAGAAGGAATTTTATAAATAATAAAAACATTGTAGGTTATAAAGTAAAAAATGTGTCCGTCAGAAGATACGCGAAAGACGTGGAAGGTTAGGAAGAAATGGAGACAATTATACAGAGGGTCTGACCACCTCTAGCGAAAGGAAGAGTCACAGTTAGAAGGAGTTGTACAAATAATAAAAACAACTCCAGTTTATAAAATAAAGAATGCTTAAATGCACCCGTCAGACTTCTATATTGTGCTGCTTAGTACTGAAAAGGGGGAAGCCGGACTGTTAGTGGGGGGGGGGGGGGGGTGTTGTTCCCTTTGGGGGTGGGAGTGGGGTGTAGAGGGGACCCCACAGCTTTCCGTGATATCTACAATAAATGGGAGTAATATATGAGAAAGTGCGTTTAAAATTTTTGCCCCATTTAATTTAATTATCGTTCAAAGTTTTGACAGAAAGGGCGCCCATATTTCGTCCGGCCGGCGAGGGCCATCACTTTTTATTAACGCGTTATTATTGTTATTATTATTTAAAGTAACGCAAACAAAACGGAATGTTTGGTCACACACGCCTCCCCTGGCGTTGATCAATCGTGCTCGATATTAAAAGTTACTTTTTGTTCCTGCTACAGCGTTTTCCTTTTATTTTATTCTCACCCTCATTTCAAAAATATGAATACCTACAACGTTAACTTGTAAATTATAAAGTATAATCTAAATCTAAGTTGCAAAGATATGTATCATTTGAGATTCATATTAAATGCATTTCCACAAGCAGACACACATAATTTCGCGTTCACACATGCCGCATGTGGACCTACAATATAAAAACCCAATCTCAAATGAACATAAGCCAGGCAACTCTTTTCGACCTTCCCTGAAACAGGGGTGACATTGGCAAAGTGAACCATTTTTTACAGTATGGGTGGTCAGCCTCATACCAACCTATAAGCCATGGAATACAAGCAATTAATTACATCCAGTTATACAAACAAACAAACACTAAAAAATTTACAAAACATTTATAAAAATAAAAATTGATTCTTGGCCTTAGCCGCCTACATAACAGATCAGCCGCCATTTTTTTCGGTCCTTACATACTTCTTTCATTTCATCCATATAATGATTTTAAAATAAAATTTATTGTGTATGTTCCTTAACCTATAGGTTGGTATGCGACAGATCATCCATGCCGTAGAAAATGGTTCAATTTGCCAATGTCATCCCTGTTTAGTGAAGGTCGTCAAAAGTTATTTGTGAAAAAAATATTTTGTGAACCGTGTCGAAATCGTATTATTGGAAAAAAATCAAGAACTGTTCTTAAAAACTCGGCGAGAAAACGTACCACATTTTATGGGACTACGATTCTTAGCCACCAATCACAATATATATATCTGCCTTCTGCGTAGCAACTCGGCTGTGTGATCCCATAAATGTCCATTAATGTGCGGACCACATTCTATAAAAATAATTTGAAATCATTTATTATTACATAAATTATAATATTAACTTTTTTACTATGCTGTGATGTTGGTACGAGTTTTTTTTTTTTTTTTTACTCTCTAACATGGGTTGTTTTCTTTTTTACAGGTAAGGACGACTGTAATTCACCAACTACCCACACTCTAGTTTTGTCAAGTCATCCTGGAAAAGGTAACAAAAAAATATTAATTTATGAAAGCCATGAATTCAATACAACCGACAAGTAACTTTCTATTTTACAATTTTTTTTTTTAATTCAAATTTTCAATAAAATAGCACTTCTTACTTAATTTCAAAACAATCTTTAATCTAATTTGCAAAGATATATTGAGATTTAATGCATGCCCAGAAGCAGGCACTTTATGCTCTCATTTATGAATGCTGTATGTGTACTTGCAAATTAAAATAAAACCTTAAATTTACACAAAACCTGCAACTTTTGTCGACCTTCCCTGAAACAAGGGTGACATTGGCAAAGTGAACCATTTTTTACAATATGTTAATAAAAAATATAAACTGATCTAAATAAAATAATATTGTATCCTTTCAACTAATATAACATTTACATCGAATATCTTCCATCAATTTTGAAATCCCAAATTGGCTATCTACAAGATAAACCATCCAAAATAACATTACACACTTCAGTTCTGAATACAACGTTCAATTAATAACAAAAGCAAAATAAATACATTGGATCATTTCAAGAGACACGTAGCTTGTGGCCAGTGCATCAAATATAAAAGTTTTCGATTAAACTCAACCGATGCGTTTAGAAGAAAAATGTGTGGAACTAAAAAAGCGCCGTGGTTGAGCGTGTCGATTTCTAAGAAAAATTTGTACTTGGAGTATTTTTTGTTGTTTTTGTTTCGGTGTGGATATAGTCATTGATGGCTTCGATTCATCATATGCTGTGGAAGGTCGTCATCAACTTTGACTAATGACCTCTCCGTTCGCACTCCTCCTCCAGATAAGGTGACAAGGTTCTTCCATCAGAATGGACTGCTTGGATGAGGATCCATTGTGGACTATCAAAATGTAGCAGAAGCGTATACCTCATCGAAGAAAAATCATGCCAAAAGGATCTATCTTCCATTAAGTAGGTAAATAAGAAGGTTATTCCGCTGACAAGAAATGAGGGTTATTGTAACAGAAATGCTAATTTGTAAACTATTTAAATAGCACGAGTGTTACAATCGCTGATTACGTGCAGTGGCATATAATACTGTTTTCTACGACCATGAAACTTCTACTGAAAGTGGTTGGTGTGAGGCCGGCCCCCTTACCTGTAAAAATAAATAGGTCCCAAAGCGCCACATGCGACCCCTTCGGGGATAACGCAGGCAAGAAGTCACACTATATGTGTAGCTTAGTTGCGTTATGAAATAAGTCCAATGAAATTCAAAAGCTTTTTGTCGAATTTTATCCGGAATATACGAATAATTGTCTTTGTGAATGAATGTTAAAAATACTAATGGTGGACACTGTCTATTGCTAAGACGCATTGTCCAGAGTGTGATCGTTCTAAGAACTTTAATTTTGCGTTAACTCCAATAACCATTAAACTAATGATAAAAGATAACAAAAAATTTAAAAGCCTGTTCATAAACTAAACTCATTTTCCTCTCAACATTCATTCTGGATTTGATTGAGACAAAAATCACACCAAAAAAATATGAATTCCGATCGAGTTCATGCATTTTAATAACCATTTAAAACTTGTTTAGGGCCTTTTATAAAATGAAAAAACGGATTTTACTGACTGTGCAAAAGATAAGAACGATTTCTCTACGTTTCGTCGGAGTCATATTCGACGTCCTCAGGAGGCGTGTGTCTTCTACAAAGAAGAACCACGAACTGTTGAGTTATTGATATTTGATCGAGTTCAAAGGTTGTAGGTACATTTATTAACCTTCGGTGATGCATCCATAGATGTCGCAGGGCCTGTCGCTTAGGGCCTGTTGCACCAAACTCCAATCAGACAAAAATCAGAATTAATGACCGGTCCGTAGCTCAGTGGTAACACTGCGGACTCTGAATGGGAAGGTTGTGGGTTCGATTCCCGGCGGAGCACAAAAAATATACCATTTATATTTTCAAATTTGCTCTTTGCTGGGTTGAAAAATTCATAAAACCTTTACCAATGACCGGTCACCAAAGGTCCATCCAGCCTTACAGCAACTGGGTCTTGCTTGAGAATTGGCGCTTTGTAGCGACGACGATCAAGCTCGTAAAAAGGTCGATAGCTCAATTGGTAGAATGCTTGCATTCCATGCCGAGAGCAAGGGTTCGATCTCAAAGGTTTACTCAGCCTTCACAATAAAATGAGAACCAGCCCCCCCCGGGAGCTGGGAAACCCCCACTTCAACTGAAAGTGGTTGGTGTGAGGCCGGCCCCCTTACCTGTAAAAATAAATAGGTCCCGAAGCGCCACATGCGACCCCTTCGGGGATAACGCAGGCAAGAAGTTACACTATATGTGTAGCTTAGTTGCGTTTAAGTGTAATTTCTCCCATTAAATAAAAAAATTCGGTTGCATATACGTAGATCAAGTGATGCATATCATATTCCCTTTTCAAATTTCATCATATTATTATCCACTTCCGAGAAATATTTAACTGATGTCCTTACCAGAATTAAGCAATCAAATATTGATTGGAGGTTTGTGCAACAGGCCCTTTAAGTTATACTGTAATACTCGTAAAAAACAGTAAAAACGATGTAATTTTCTGTTTGTTACCGCCATGATCCACATCAACCCTTCCATCTCTTCACTTGCGCGCGCATGCGTGTGGTCTCGCCTTCAGATCTCAGAGACACCATTCATCCTCACGTCAAACAGATCGTGGAGAGTCCTTATACCACAAGCATTAACCACTTTGTTCAAACTCAATCATACAATTCACCAATAATGCATTGAAACTGAAACAGTGCCTCCTAGTGAGGGTTCTACTTTACATACATTTTCTCTGAAACGTTTGTTTGAGTCTAAACGTTGTGTTGTTATATCTCATATGTCACGTTTAAACTCAACTCAAGCGGATACCAAAATGTTTGAAAACCTAAACGCTCACTAGAGATGCAGTTTTGGTTTCCATGCATTTTTCTGAAACGTTCTCGTGAAGTTTCGCGTATTGTTGTGCACTTGGAAGTACATAAGCCCGTGTAATATCATTAATAAGTCAGCTGTATCAGTCAGTTTCCACTATCTCGGACTTCATTGTCCATTGTTTCCTGTCGCGTTATTTATCGACCTCGATTGCCCCGCGGCACCTCAAGCCTATGTTGACCTTCTGGCATTTGCAAAACATTTTGCAATGCACGCACTTTTGATGCTCAGCCAAACACTCTTTACCTTTTTCCCTTTTTGATGTAGTCCGAATCTTCTTTTTCTCTCGGTCTTGGACAGCTTAAATAGCTCCTAAACAGTCTTTGGTCCCATCCAGTCTCAGATGTTCCTCAGCCATGAAATCTTCACCTAACACCTCATCGATCTTCTATTTTTATTCTTTTAGGTTCAGCTGCAACCTTAGTACATGCCTCAAGTAAGACACCTTCCAGGCTTTGACATTGTTCAGCATCGCTCTATCAATTTAGGCTCTGTGAAGAGTATTTGAGTTGCTAGTTAAGTCCGACCCAAAAATACGTACCAGGCTTCGGTGTAACTACATTTTAAAAGCTTTCAAACGGTTGATTGTGCTAATTTTGAGAATCCATTCTACCACACCGTAAATAAGTATTAACCGTAGCATTTGAACATTTTTTGTTCAAGTAGTACGCCAAATGAATAAAATAATAATTGATATTTGAAAGTCCTTTCTTTATGAAGTAACATTTTCTTATTGTGTATTTCCGTTTACAAACATATTTTTTTACAAAAATAAGTCTTTGTGATTACATACTTGGAACATCATAAGATAGACTGTAAGAAAATAAATAAATTATAAAGAATATAAAGAGTTGTAATGGAATATGGTAAAGGAAATTGGAACATGCGTGTAAAAAGACGAAATAAATTACAGCAAACTTCACAATGATAGATTGTCCTTTAACATTTTTTTAATTACCCTTTACATTCATCGCATGCGAGAGGATTGAATAATTGCAAGCGACATCCTATCCCAATACATTTGGCAAATTGAAACATGCAAAGGTCTAAACACAAATGTGTCACCTCAGACCGCCCCGTATCTCGACCCAGATCGGTCTCATTTCAGACATTTTATTCTCTTTTCACGAGACAAACATTCCTGTTTTTTTGTTGTTTTTTCTTTTTTAATTTGGTTCCAACTGCCGGGCATGCGCGGTACACAAATCAGCCCCGCCATGCGACTAATTGACTTTTCTTGTTTGTTGAAATATAAGAATGTCGCGAGTGCTGCGCGATTCCTTTTTCAAACTGACGCGCGCACCTGTGTGTGTGCGCGTACGCATCGCCACGTGACGAACGGCGGCCAATCAGGAGGCGAGATTTTGATGTGTTGCATGCAGATCACACAGAAACGAATTGGAAAATAAAAAACTTTTTTCCTTCTTTGCATTTAAACATCGAGCTGGGAAACTTTGTATTTTTAATGAAAAATCATATATGGTCAAGAAAAAGTTTTTTTTTTTATAAAACGTAAAAATCAACTAGATTATTGTGAAGGTTCTTTATGTAAATGAAAATGGCTTATATTCTTTTTTATGTTTAATTTATGTAGGACTATGTCTTTTAGATGGGACAATTTTTTTACACTTTGCAGATCAAGTTTTTCATATTCATGTAAGCTTTCTCTGTCCGTATTTGAATAGTTGAAGTTTCAAGCGACTGTCACCTTAAATATCGTTGGCCTAAGAAAATTCCAGAAGCCGCTCTCAAATACACTAGAATTTTCTTCCCATTCGGTCTAGCATCTACCGGAAAATCCCAGTAACGCACACTTTTAAATCATTATTATGAAAGAAAACAATACTTGCTTTCTATGTTTTGTTCACAAAAAAACGTTCATTTTTTCTTCGTAAATCAGACAGACTTTGTTTTGAGAGTATTGAGAATTTGGACTAATCCTACCCTGTGAAATGAAAGGGAATTCCTCACTGCCCGACTTACAAGGTGAAACGTTTTTTAACGACAATAACTTACCGGCATACCGCTCCCTGTAGGGTGTAGAGTGCAGACCCGCAATTAAAGGCGCAGATGCATTGTTTAGTGCATTTACATAATGCATTTTGGTAAAAACACCTTTCCCTGATTAATGCGCTTTCAGAACGAAGTGACAGCCACAAGTGAAATTGTACGAATGAATACACTTTCATTAATAATGATACTTTGTATGGTTCTGATCTTCATTCTTTCAAGACTCGACGCATCTTCAATCAATAATATTGTTGACGCTACATGGTATGTCAAAGAACTGATCTTTTTAATGGACAATCAAGCTACTAAGTTTGCTTTGCTAAATCTTAAATAAACAAACCCTGCAACTCTTGCCGACGTTCAATAAGACAGCATGAATGTCGACAAAATACGATATTCAATTTAGCAATTTAGATGCGTAGCTTAATAGTCAAAGAACGGCTGTGATACTGCAACTAACTGCAACTAAGCTACACATATAGTGTAACTTCTTGCCTGCATTATTCCCGAAGGGGTCGCATGTGGCGCTTCGGGACCTATTTATTTTTACAGGTAAGGGGGCCGGCCTCACACCAACCACTTTCAGTTGAAGTGGGGGTTTCCCAGCTCCCGGGGGGGCTGGTTCTCATTTCTTGTGAAGGCTGAGTAAACCTTTGAGATCGAACCCTTGCTCTCGGCATGGAATGCAAGCATTCTACCAATTGAGCTATCGACCGTTTTACGAGCTTGATCGTCGTCGCTACAAAGCGCCAATTCTCAAGCAAGACCCAGTTGCTGTAAGGCTGGATGGACCTTTGGTGACCGGTCATTGGTAAAGGTTTTATGAATTTTTCAACCCGGCGAAGAGCAAATTTGAAAATATAAATGGTATATTTTTTATGCTCCGCCGGGAATCGAACCCACAACCTTCCCGTTCAGAGTCCGCAGTGTTACCACTGAACTACGGACCGGCTGTGATGAATGAAGTTTACTGCTAGATACTCGTACACATGCTGTTTAATTTTCTCTATGGAGCTGAAGTGCGTATTTATTATTTGCGCATTCCTCACTTAGTCAAGCAATTACACGCGCTGTGTAGGAATACCTTCAGATTGAGATAATCGCGCTGGCAGTGAAGCACATCTCGCAGAAGACGCGCCCAGAGCTGAAGTTCCTCTCTCCTCTTCTCTCTGTTGTATTTAGATGTCCCGAGGCCGGTTGGTAATTTTTGTCTACGCCTGCCGCGCGACGCGATCAATCTTCGGCCCATAACAATAAATTATTGAGCCAGACGAAGATCTCGAAATAGATAACGGCGGCTTATTTATACGGAGAGCTGCGCGGGTGTGCGGCAGGGGACATACCTGGGCCCACCAATATGCAACTGCATTATGCAAAAACACACTTCTGGTGAAAAAATCACCGAAAGGCATTCTCTTTTTGTTCGGTAGTCAATGTCGTTAATCTTATTGATTCATTGGAAGAAAAGAGTCGTAAATATACCCGGCCGATGGTTATCTGTTGTACATTTTTTTCAATTTAATGAAGTTTTATGTCCTCGCCTGACAGAGGTGTGTATTTTTGTTTTTTGTTGAAGACGATCGAAGGTCGCGGGGACGTTACCGTCTTCCACGGCGATCATATCTCCACCCAGCTACTCTGGAGCTGAGAGCATTGTTTCTGATTCCCGGTATCCTCTTCTCCGCCGTGATTTATCATGACATTGTTATTTATCTCACCCCTTTCGTATGCATGTTTCGCTCAACATATCTTGTTCTCTTGTGGAGCAATAATTTAATCATGTTAAATGTCAATACATATGGGATCACAGTAATACAAATCCACCCATCAATAAACTAAAAGCAATGCTGAATTCCTGGGAAAGCAAAGTTATTGGCAACTTTGCAAATTTTCTTATAGATTGTTTTTATTTTCAAATGCCAGGTTCAGAATGTATTGTAAAGGTTGACAATGCGTCTAAAGATCGCGCTTGTTTCACCAGTGGCATACAATACAGAACAATGTTGTGTCTCGGTCAGTCACGCTCGGTCCGTCAGCCAGTTGTCAGCTGTCACCTGCTCTCCTGTCATACAATGACTTCTGTTGTGGCAGCTTTTGTTTCGTTATGACTGTCACGGGCGATTGTGATGTTTATTTAGAGCCCGTAATTAATTACTATGACATTGTCTATCTGCCGAGACCATTGTTCTGCGACGAGGCACCTGTCCATGCACCTCACATTACCGCGGTGACCGGACTGCGGAGTAATTAGTTTTTCTAAATAAATATCCACTTCAAGAAAACGTTCAATTTTTATGACGTTTAGTTATTAATCAATAATTTACTCGCCTTGTCACCGCGAGTCTGGTCTATTTTTAACAGTATTATTATCTAACAGAAAATATGACCTCAGTTCTAACAGAATATCTTACTATTTCGTCTAGTTTGTCCATTTTAAAAATACACTTTATTTTAAAACTTCATCATGAGATTCCGTTTTTATGGTTTTAACTGATGGAAAAAAGTGTATATAACAGATGCTGTATGAAAACCGTTTGAAAATAGTAATGGAAAAAAGTAAGACCACATGCAGATTCAATATTGATTCGTCTCACTGAAAGTCAAATAAATATCTTGTCCACCGTAGATCTTGAAAACCTTGGTTGATCATTCTTTACTCACATTTTTCTTGAATACACTACACACATCATATCTTAATTACTCGTACAACTTGATTGCATATAATGAAACCTCCTTGCCATCTCCTGACGTTGGACTCCTGCCCGCCACCTCGGTGTGAGGCTGGGCATGTCGCCTCTAATGAGAGACCGCCCGCAGGATGCGATAAGTATGTTAATGCTCCCTGCTTTTGGTTCACTTCTGCGTTTTTCCGGTCACCAGATCTGCCGTAAATCTTTCGATCTACGTCGTTTATTTTTGAGAATAACTCTCCATCTTTGGGATCGATACCAACCATGTAACCTTAAAATACGAGAAAGATATCCACAAACTCTTTGATCGGTTTGCTTATCTAATTCTTTGGCGAATAAAAACAGTGCTAAACATCAGATATTGAAACAACATTAACTGTAGCAAATAATGTAGATAATATGCTCACTTATAAGTATTGTTTGTATCTGAAAACCAGTAAAAAACCTTCACAAATTAACTCTGCTTTTCCCCTTCAATCCTGCTGTACGAAAGGTGGATCTTTTGTGGCAATACCTTCTTCTAACTGGAGTCCGTTGTCTCTCAATTTATCTGTGTATTATGAGATTTAGTCTGTCTCTATAATCTAAGTTGCAAATATTTATCAACATTTAAAATTCATATGAAAAATAAATGCATGCCCATAAACAGACACGTGTAAGTTTGCACTTACAAATACTGCATGTGTACTAATCAAACCTCAAATGAACATAAGCCTTATAAATTTTGCTGACCTTCCCTGAAACAAGTGTGACATTGGCAACGTGAACCATTTTATACAGCATGGGTGGTCAGCCTCATACCAAACTAAAAGTTAAGGTAATGAGGTGAGCACTTATCATTTCTTATTATGTGGCCAAAAATAAATTACATCAAACACCTTTTGACGGATATCAGGTGGTTTTATTGTCAATAATTGGAATCTTTTAGACTGAGATGCAAAAGGGAAAATTGCATATTGCGTAGAAAAAGATATTCAAAGTTTAAAAAATATATTTGTCATGAAGACACATCAAAACTAAAGATAGACAGGCCATCAAAAGACTAAGAGGGGAATTGAAAACGCCACAAAGAGTTCACTTTACGAGGCAGATTCCGCTGCTGGCATCCATCCAAGGGATGACCTTTGTCTCGGAAACTGACGACGGCTCTGCTTGAGTTTAGAACAATAACCATGATGATAATTTGACACGCGATATTATGGAAACGATGGACGTGTTTCGGCGACAATTTGAAGTCTGCCAAACTCTCTTGGACTTGATTGAGCGGCAGACGTGTGGTCAGAGAGTTTTTGACGTCGTGATTAATTTTCGCCCGAAAACAAAGACATTTTGCGCTTGTAAGTGTCGCCCTTTCAGTACCTAATTACCATTTCAGAAAATTGACTTGTCATTTCCGAGAGAGAAGCGTTTAATAAGATTGCCACCTGGATACAAACGTAATTATTTTTAAAGCAGCAATTATTCATTTGAATCTATAAAATGTCAATACACAAACCCTTCAATTTTTGTTCATTTGAATGGTTTATTTAAATAAGCATAACATTGTAAATATTTTTTTTATAAAGGAAAATCGATGTAAATACAATCAAAAGTCGAAGGAAATGAGGGTGGTCTCAAGCGATTTGAACAAAAATTGTACATACACACAGACCTTGACATAAAAAAGGACTCTGCAACGCAAACGTAACCAAGCTACACATATAGTGTAACTTCTTGCCGCGTTATCCCAGAAGGGTTTCGCATGTGGCGAGTAGGACCTCTTACCTGTGAAAGTGTTTGGTCTTACGCCATCCACTTCAGTCGGAGTGGAGGTTCGCCAACTCCCGAGAGGGCTGGTAATCATTTCTTGCGAAGACTCATTGGCCTTGCCGGTATTATATTTTGGGGTATTGAAATAAACACAGAAACGAGAAATCATTTCTGACATCCTCGGTGGGATTCGAACCTGAGCTCATGGCATGGAAGGCAAGCACTCTACCTATTGAGCTATCGACCGGACATATGGTTATTGAGTATGTGTCTTTTTTATAAGGAGAATCTCCGTTGCTAAAAAAATATTTATTCTGAAAATAACATGGAAATACAGATAAATTTTATTTGAAATACAATACGGCAATAATTGACCACAAAAAATGTCGTTTTCCAAAATACCCATCCAGATCAAGGCACCCAAAGTGGTTAAATGCTCCATAAATCGTCACAACATGACACAACTGCCGCTATTCGTGGTCATGTAGGCAGTAGGAAGGAACTGGCATGTACACAAGCCATCAAACGCCACCAAAAGACATCCACGACGCCAAATAGTTAATTTATGATGGATTAAGTGTGATTGATGCACGGCTCTCACATTTAAATAGTTCTCAAATTCTTGCGTTGTGGACTCTGCTCTACACAGCTCAAATATGAGTAAGAGATTCACAATGTGTGCAGCATCGACGCGGAGCGCACATCAGTTGAAAGTCTTCAACTGATCAATCAATCGTACTCTTTAGTAAAATCGGTCTCACATAAAGAATGCAAAATATTCTAGGAGATGAAAATACCAAAATAAAGCTATTTGACGAACCGTCGTTAGAAAACTTTATGTGATAATCATTTTATCTTTTATCGCCGCACATCATGAGAGTCTCCTTAAGACTATAATAATCTATAATCTATAATCTAAGTTGCAAGGATTCAAAGCTCTCAGATGTATGCCCACAAACAAACACGTGTAGTTCGCGCTTACAAATGCTGATTGTGTACTTACAAATAAAATCCAAACCTCAAATGAACATAAGTCCTGCAACTCTTGCCGACATTCCCTGAAACAGGGGTGACATTGGCAAAGTGAACCATTTTTTACAGTATGGGTGGTCAGCCTCATACCAACCTATAAGTCAAGGAATACGAGTAATAAATAACATTTAAGTATAAAAAAATAACAAAATCTTAAAAATAAATCTATACAAAAAAAGTCAAAAATTTCTCATGCAAAAAATGTAGCAAACCAATAAACCAACATTACAAATCAGCATTGCAGATCATTGATTTGTATCATTGATTTGTATCATTGATCATTGATTTGTAATGTTGAAGACGTTGGCTATAATTCCAACTAATAAAGTAAGATATCTACTACATTTCATCAAACATCCAAAATTTCAATTAGTTATAATTTGTAGGCTTGTTACGCCTTCAAATGCGTTCAGATTTATTGAAAGTATCGGCTAGTTTACGAGTTGTGTGTAGAACTTTCCTTATTAAATTTGTTATTGGTTGCTAAGGAGCCTTGTTACACACTACGTAGACTTTTGTTGGAGAATGGGACGTCCGTTTAGTGATGTTACTAGTCCATTCTGTTTTCCGCAATGAAATTAATTTACGACGGACTAAGTATGATCGATGCACGGGTCTCACTTTTTAATAGTTTTTCTTTTGCCAGGTTTTCATATTTTTGTGGTTCGCTATTTCGGTTGCCGCTGAATTTGTTTGCGGCGTCAGGTTTTGATTTCTTACCGTCTACCGCCGCGTTATTAGCCTGATTTACTGCCTCTCCTCTGACGGAGAATTATGAATGCTGATGTATTTATACGAGTGTTACGGCGAGAGACACTCTTATCCATCAGAGCCGGGCTATTTTTATGCGAGAGATGTGCACACTCATGCCGCGCTAAATTGCCAAAAAATGACATCTTGTATGTTTTCGCAAAACGGCAAAGTGCCGATTGACTAAGTAAAGAACATGTCTGGATACCAAACATGAGCTCTTCGTGGAGGCCGTTAAAATATGGCAGAAAAATAATGTGAAGCTTTATTGGGGCAACAAATAATGCGATGCAGTTCTTTTTACAATTATTTGTGAAACGGGTCATCATCCTCTTCTAAAGGCAGCGCATTGTACTGGACATATTTTGCCTCTGCTATTTGCCATCCTCTTACAAAGAAAATACCTTATTGTGTTGGTCTGTTGTCTCTGCTGGTCACCATTCTCTTGCAGACAGTGCCTTGTTGTGCTAGCCATTTGTCTTTCCTGGTCACCATTCTCTTGCAGACAGTGCCTTGTTGTGCTAATCATTTGTCGTTCCTGGTCACCATCCTCTTGTAGACAGTGCCTTGTTTGCCAACCATCTGTCTCTGCTGGTCGCACTCCTCTAGTAAAGGCAGTGCCTTTTCTATCAATTTATCTTTGCTGGCTGCTATCTTCTTGTAAACGCAGTGCCTTGTTGTGCCAGCTATTTGCCTCTTCTGGTCAGCATCCTCTTGTAAAAGCAGTGCCTGGTGCTTGCCATTTGTTTATATTGGTCACCATCCTCTTGTAGAACGTGCATTGTTGTGCTAGCTTTTTGCCTCTTTTGGTCACCATCCTCTTGTAAAAGCAATGTCTTGTTGTGCTTGCCATTGATCTCAGCTGACTGCCATCCTTGTTGTGCTAGCCATTCGTGTCACTTTATTTTTGTATATTTTAGATCTTTCTTACTCCATGTGTCTTATTCTGACCTCTCACGAAAAGGTCTCTTTCGATCTTTGACAGCGTGAAACAGCTCTTCTTGTCCATACTTGCTTAGACTAAATGAAAGCCCTTTCATTTGCATATGAGCATTGACCACCCAGCAAGAACATGTAACTAAAATAAATGGAATGCACATAATTACACTAATACGTAATCTTGCCTTTCATGTATCCGACCCTCATTTGTGGAATACCTTATCCATAAAAAGAGAGCATATTTTCTGAAGCCTAAAATTTCCCGCTTTTTCATGTCTGAAGTCCATTAAATTTATCATCTAAGTTGCAAGGATATATTACATTTAAAATTCATATTATGTGCACAAGCAGTCACGTGTACGTAAAAACGAAGTAAACTCTGTAGCATTTTATATATTCTTAATATTAGGATGATTTATTTGGTGAGCGCTATTTTTGTGTGTATCACACCTCAAGAGCCCTCATAGATTAGTAGATTGTAGTTAACAAAATGTAAACAAATGTAAACAAATTGAAACCTATATTGTACTTAAACTGTGTCCAGTTACCGTTTCGCTAGGGTTGGCCAGTACTTCCACAGATGTGTCTCCACTTTGTTATGTTCAACTGTAATTTTACACCTTTCTACCATGCTCTCATCTATTTCTCTCTCAATGATACTTACCTCGGTCTTCCCCTTCCACGCTTACCTTTGACACTCCTTGTAAAATTTCTTCCATATTACCTATGTCTTCTCGCTTTTAAGTGGCATGTCTGCAGACACTCATATTCTTGCGTGTCACGTATGCGTCACTCGTCACTCATCAGTCAAGTGTCACGCGTTTGTTTGCTTGTTTGTTTGTTTGTAAAGCCAGCGGTGTTTTGTTTGGATCGGCGCGGTGACGAAACGACACGAGAGCGGGCCGAAGGAATTTGTTACGGCCGATCAAAATAGAATACGCAGATGATGATGACGATGATAAAATGACTATTTTATAGCGTCTGGATTCTTAGAGATTATAGATGCTTGACAATGGACAAAATATTAAACGCCGAGCTAGAGGCAGGACAGAGAGCTATAACTGCAATACAAAATTATGTAGGTACTTTGAAAAGACGATGCATTTAGCATAACTGTCAATTTATGCGTGTCACAATGCTGTAGAGTAGAACAAATATATATTTACTACGGGTGACGTCACATAGACGAGGGGTTTTTGAATCGTGTCGAGTTTGTTATGCCTATTTATTGACACCTACATCTTGCAAACCAGAGATTTCTGTGTGTCAGAAATGGTTTATATTTTCGGTGTTTATTTCAAACACAGATAAAAATTACGGTAAGGTTTTCCAAAACCTTCACAGAAAATGAGTACCTGTCCCTTGGAACCAAGGAGACCTCAACTCGAAGTGAAATGGTAAGCGTAAGGTCAGCCTCATAACATGTGAACATAAATAGGTTCCGCACGAGATATGCCATCGTTAGAATTTTCAAGATAAACAACAACATCACACCTTGTGAGTAATTTAGTTTCCATTACTTGACTTATAGGTTGGTATGAGGCTCACCACCCATACTGTAAAAAATGGTTCACTTTGCCAATGTCACCCCTGTTTCAGGGAAGGACGGCAAGAGTTGCAGGGCTTATGTTCATTTGAGATTGGGTTTTTATATTGCAGGTCCACATGCGGCATGTGTTAGCGCGAAATTATACATGTCTGCTTGTGGGAATGCATTTAATATAAATCTTAAATGATATATATCTTTGCAGCTTAGATTAGATTAGATTATATTAGATTCAATTTTTCCATTTACGCCATAGTGGGGAATGTACACGATGTTTTATACTATGGGTATGATAAATGGTTTTATAAATTGGTTCACTTTGCCAATGTCCCCCTGTTTTCAGGGACGGTTGGCAAGAGTTGCAGGGTGTATGTCCATATGAGATTCGGGTTTTTATATTGTAGGACCACATGCGGCATGTTTAAGCGCGAACTTGTGCATGTCTGTATGTGAAAGTGGATATAATGTGAATCTTTAATGTTACATATATTTTGCAACTTAGATAGATTAGGTATTGTGAAATTATTACACAAAATGCGGTAGCTATTCAGAGTGCGTGATTTAATTTAAATTCCCCTCATTATTTATATTCATTAAACACAGCTTGGTTTGATTGATTGGCTTGTTAGTCTCAACTTAAAAATACACTTTGAATTATTCAACAGATTACAATCGGAGTAATGCACAAAAAATACATTTTTGGCGGTTAGAAATTAAATAAATATAATTTCCACATAAATAAGTATTATAATATTAATTAACTCATCTTTTCCTCCAATACGAGTACAATAAGATCTGACTTGACTCTTGAAAATCAACGAATTAGATTTTTAAAGTGAAATTTAAAGTAATTATTAAAAAATGATAACAAACTTTGTTTAGTTCTACTTTATTTAAAGTAGAATTGTTTGACATATTCACAGATTAATTTCTGATATTTTCAAACCTTGTAAGAGAACTTACATTATTCTTGACGTTTCGTTGGCGTCTCTATGGGAGTATTTTTTATTTGTTCTTTTTTATTATCTAAAAGCGCTGTTTTCGTTTTTGTCACACCTAAAGGGCCATTTTCATAGTGGAAACTTCAAACAGTCATTAAATAAAACTAAAATAAAAATATACTTATATACTTATATATCAAGGGTTCGACCAACCTCGCAGTGGGAAAAACAGTGTGACCATTACGTTTCAACTCAAATATAGCGTTTTCCAATAACGTATAGAAACCTAAACATCCACCAGAGCCGCTGTTTTAGTTTCTGTACATTTTTTGTAAACGCAGCGGTAGATGTTTAATACTTGTGGTACGGCCACTCTGACACTATTGATTGAACTGTATTTAGTGAGGATAACTTGAGTAGAGTAGAATCAAATGCGGCAATGTAGTTTGATTTTGAAAATATTTAAGAATATGGAAATGTAAAGAATAATTTTCTCATCATTTCTATATATTTGTCTCATTACTTATAAAAGTCTTACATTGCCGCCTTTGATGTTTTACCATTCACGTGTTTGTTCATGCTAATAAATCTAGCTGCACTGACATGAAGCTATCGGCTGATGGAAAAAAAAGCAATCTGGTTTAACCTCATTATTCGTTAAAAATCGTATCGCGAGACAAAAAAAAAAAACACTTATTTGCTTATTTGATAGATATATTATATACAAGGATAATTTATTTATAAGGTACACATAATTGAAGAGCGCCGTTTTTGTGTGTGTCACACCTCAAGGGCCCTCTCAAATCACGGATAAGATTTTTAGTAAAGATGCGTCTTTAGTGCTCCTTTAAAGATACCAACAGTTTTTGCCTTCCTCACATTAGGTGGTAGTCTGTTCCACTCCATTGGGCCCGCAAACCGAAAAGCACGGTCCCCAAAATTAGTGCGTGTCTGACGTGACGGCTGGACTAAGTCAACCACCCCACACCCTGCAGATCTGAGAGTTTGGCGTCTCAAATCTATCTCAATAGGTGAGCACATGTCAGACAGGTATGAAGGAGCCGTACCATTGACAGCTTTGTAAACCATCAGACAAACACGGTAGACCACGCTCTCCGGGAAACGAAGCCAATGCAGTTTTTTCAACAATGGAGTAATATGATTAAATTTGGACATCCCAAATATGAGTCTTGCTGCAGAGTTCAGTGTTCCTTCCTGTCAGAGTCATTTGAAGGAACATTGTTCGTCTATTCTCACTCGAGCTCCAACAAACACTGAGTCTCACACTGGTGTGTTGTTACACGGTGAGTAGGTAATCTGGATACACAAGGCTTTTAACTGGCTAAAGGAGAAAGTAATTTAATAGCCTGTGACACATACGGGGCTATTCTTACACATTTTAGTCGTCGGTTGAGCCCACGCTTTGACAAACTAATGATGCCTGGGCTGGAATTTTCATAACCACGGTCATTCTTACTTACCGAATGTGGTAATATTTGTAGGAAGACAAATCAGCTGTTCACTTGCGGCCATCTTGGATTGTCAGGTCTTCGTTTAAATGCATCATTAGTTTGTCTAATTGTGGGCTCAACCGACGACTAAAATGTCTAAGAATAGCCCCGTAAGACACTATTTACCTAACACTTCGCTCAAACATATATGATCATCAGTGGAATAAAACAAAGTTTTTTTATTAAGAGTTCTTACATTTTTAATCAAATATGTATACATGATGAGTTGATGATTTCTTTAGAGCGCCGTTTCGTTGTGTAGTTATTCCAAGGGCTTGTCCAAATGATGCCAGAAATCTGCTTGTCTTTAGTAGGTACAGTTCGAAATTTACCATGGTCCTTTATCTCTCTCACATGATGAGGCAGGTGGTTTCAGGCCAGAGGACCAGCAACTGCAAATGCATGCTCTTCAAACATTTTGATTCAAAAAGGAAAATATAACTTTTCATGAAACAAAAATCGAAGGTTTTATTGTGCGAAGTTTAAAGCATGCGAGTATTGAGGTTCTCGTTGATTTTGCCTAAATGACTGACAGATATTTCCCTACAAAAACAGTGTTTCGGTTTACGTATAAGCGTGCCTCTCGGTGACAGTGCGTGCTTGTCGCATTTCCAATACTTCCCCCAAGGTTATAAATATTACAAAGAAAAGAATTCATGTCTACTTGTACAGAAATGCATCAAAAGTGACGTTGATATTAAGTTACCTGTCCCTCAAGTATATTAACTCAACCAAAGCGTTTACCAATAAATGTATGAAAAATAAAATAACAATTCTAGTTAGTGAATAAGTTCCCATACATTTTTGACAAAACTTTGTAGTTGAGTTTTACTTTTTGGGTATTGAATTATTAGCTTCCATAATATTTATGATTTTTGTATCAATGTCATGGAAGATATGAACATTTTTAGTGTCGATAATTTATTGATACTTTGATGAATGTTGTATTTACACCCTAAATATGTCATACATGAAGTTCATATTAATCAAAAAGCAGAAAATGAATGGAAAATTAGGAAACACCTGGGAAAGAATTTCGACTTCAACGTAACATTAAGTGAACAACCTATAGGTGAAATGAGTTCAGACACATAAACACCAATAGAGTACAAATTGCTGATCGCCAAAATTAAAAAGTAGCTGTACCTTTGACACATGAGTTCTAAGCCCGGTAGATAGCTCATTTGATAAAATGCTTGCGTTCCATGACATCCCAGATAGCTAAAGCTCGATCACCACCATTGTGTCTGAATTGAATTCCTGTTTCAGCGTTTGTTTCTTACCCAAAATCAAAATATTGGCAAGTTTTATTTATTTATTTCATCAAGGGGCGAAGAATTGTTTGATGAAAGCAGTTGCCGAATACCCGCAAGAGCTCATTGAAAAAAATGCGTTGACGAGAGAGGGTGGACACTGAGGTCAGCGCAAAAAATTGGCAGTACCCTGGAGCTTCAGAGGAGAAGGCCGACTACCGTGGTTGACGATTGGGTTTTCTGTCTTGCTGCATCCATGGCTCCACAATCAGCAGCGCATATAGAAGGACTGACTATCATGAACAAGCGCAGGAAAAATGCCCAATAATAATCAGTTTGCTATCGAAAGTGGCTGTTAAAACCGCTATGATGGTCACCGATCCTCTTTAGGTGTGTAGGTAACTAAAAAATGAATTGCCGTAACAATAAGCTGAGGACGAAGACCGTTCTAGAACGTTTCAAGAAGTAGTTGAAGACGTTCATGTTTTCCAAGAAGCAAGTAAAGGATGGGTGCCCTTGGGGTGGCTGGAGCCACTAAACGGCGCCCAAGAAGAGAAAAAACGAATGATGTAACTATATTACACACATTTTATAATATATATTTTTTGTTTAGTAAATTAACATAACACCAATCTATCGAGTTACATCCTATCACACTGTCAACGCGGCATTAGACTCTTACAACTCCATATAATGAGATGGATGTTTGTGTGAGTTGTTTATTGGCAGGTTGGCACATAACTCCGTGCATGGAGACCCATTAATCTGCCATCTGGGCGGCCATATCTTTATTGTGCTCATTTTTCGGGTAAAAACGGAAATATTCTCGTTCTTAATTACACGCTCTATCGGCCATCATTAATTTTAACCGCCCTATAAACATATCAAGCCAGCTCGCGGTATCTATCAAGGCAGCCGCGTAAATCGTGGACGCCTTATGAGGCTGACCACTCACTACTGGTTTTAATGACTGAGGAACCACACACTTGTGTACAGAAATATTTTGTCATTAGTTTTATGACCTTTTTCGAGAGAATTTACGGCCGTTGTGGAAGATAAATTTCATAAAGCACTTGATTGTTATCGGCGTGTTTGTTTTATACACACATAAAATCATTGAATTTTTTACGATAATATTTTTTTTAAGAAATCTACAAATGGTTGATTCTGTACATCTCTAATCTGAGTTGTAAAGATGTATAGTAACATTTTAGATTCGTATTCAATGCATGCTGAAGAAAAGACACTCGTAAATTCGCGGTTACACATGAAAGAAGTATGCAAGGATAGAAAGAAATGGCGGTTGATCTGTGATGTTGGCGGCTAGGGTTTGTTAAAGTGAAATTGGTTTTATGATTTAGTTTTTTATGTCCATGTACCTATATATTGTTATTTTTATTCTTTGATTTAAAAAAATGTAATTTGTCATGTATGTTCCTTGACTTATAGGTTGTTATGCGGCTGACCACCCATAATATAAAAATTGGTTCACTTTGCCAATGTCACCCCTGTTTCAGGGAAGGACGGCAAGAGTTGCAAGGCTTATGTTCACTTGAGATTGGGTTTTTATATTGTAGGTCCACATGCGGCATATGTTAGCGCGAAATTATACATATCTGCTTGTGGGAATGCATTTAGTATAAATCTTAAATGATATATATCTTTGCAGCTTAGATTAGATTAGATTAGACACATGATGCATGTGTACTACTTACAAAATAAACCAAACCTCATAATATGAACATAAAACCTAACAACTCCTACCACCACCTTTCCCTGAAACACTGGCAAAAGTATACCATGTTTTTACAGTATGGGAGATCAGCCTCATACCAACTTATTACTCAAGAAAGATAAACTCGGAGCTCTTCATACAAATATCACATTACAACTTTATTCTGTTGTAATTTTTATTTTTTAATATACTCACAATAATCTTTTTAATGCATTGCGATTTCACACTTAATAAAATTACAATACACAAGTACAAAATGAGTAGGAAGGTACATATATTTGCAAAAACAAGAAAAAAATCTCATTTCAAAAGTAATGTATTACAGTCAATAAAATGTCATTAGTAATTAATAATTTATGCCAAAGAAACAGAAAAAAATACCCGACAAAGATACGTTTGATTTTTTGCAAATAATAAATTTGCAATACACAGATTGCAGTTTTATTCATCAGCCAATATAATAAGTGTGTTTATTGCCAGTAATTTATAGGACAAGAATCGCCAAACAAGTTGAAGGTCATTTGCGAAATGATATTTTTTAATGCAAAAAAAAATTATAAACAATATTTTTAGCTGAATCTTATCATCAACATATTTTTAATTTTAATCGATTAATGTTCATGTATAGAATTTTTTAAACATCTGTTTTACTAACTGTTATTCTTTCAAAATTAAGCTAGAGGTAGCCAAAGCCTCTACAGAATTGCCTCCGCTTCTTCGTATCCTTGCATACCTCTTTTGATTCATTCATATCCATACACTTCGTTCTTTAACCTTAGATAGATAAGACAAAATTTGTATAGCGCCTTTTTTGACAGTGTGTCACTACAAAGGCGCTTGTCCGTATGATTGGACGAAGAGGTGAGTCTTGAGACTTCTTTTAAATGGTCTCTCCATATCCAGTTCCCTCAGTGAGGCGGAAATAGCGTTCCAAGTCATTGGAGCGGCTGCCTTGAATGCTCTGTCTCCAAAAACAGTGCGGGGCCTTCTTGCAGGGATGTCCAGGCAGCTGCTTCTTGATGCAGCTGACCTCAGTGCTTGTCCGCGCGAGGTTGTAGTAGCTGGAGACACCAGCTCCATCAGGTACCCCGGAGCACTCCCACGCAGTGCTTTGAAGGTGAGCAAACCGACTTTAAAAGTGATCCTCTCTGGGATTTTTAGCCAATGCAGAGCTTGAAGATGAGGAGTGATGTGGCAGGCAACCTTCTCTCACTTTATCTCATTCTTACACAATTTCACCCAAACTAATCAATTCATCCTTTTATGCTCTTCTCATTCTTCTTTTTCCTTTTAAAATTCATATTGTTTTTTGTATATAGGTAATAATCATTTTTTTGTTTTCATGAAACGATGTTTCCGTTTCCCTAAATTATGACATGAAAAATAGGGCAATATTTTGTTTGTTTTTGAGAGACTTGGGCAGTATTTGGGGGGGAGTCGATTAATTTGTCAAAAACGTGAAAACCCTGAAGGATTTATTGTCGGCTGCAGTACATTTATAACGACGGTGTCTTGGTACGAGATAAGAGAAAACATTTTCTTTGAAGTATCCGTAAAGAAACAACACAAGGTTTTGATGAACAAAAAATAATGAGTTAATTGTATCGAGATGCTGTAGACTTGTGACAATGTTTTTTTTTTTTTATAATTTTTGTATTGCCAAAAAATTATTTTATCATATTTGGTCTAATCGTAAATACGAGGTCTGAGGACGAGTACAAATTAACCGAAATACGAAAATCTATGATACTTATTACCTACTGTCCGGTCGATAGCTCAGGTGGTAGAGTGCTTGCATTCCATGCCGAAAGCTCGGGTTCGAATCCCACCGAGGGTGTCAGAAATGATTTCCCGTTTCGGTGTTTATTTCAAACCCCAAAATAAAATACCGGCAAGGTTTACTCAGCCTTCACAAGAAATGAGTACCAGCACTCTCGGGAGCTGGGAAACCTCCACTTCAACTGAAGTGGTTGGCGTAAGGCCGGCCCCCTTACCTGTAAAAATAAATAGGTTCAACACGCCACATGCGACCTCTTCGGGATAACGTGGCAAGAAGTTACACTATATGTGTAGCTTAGTTGCGTTGCGTTTACTGCGGTTCGTAGTCTAGTGGTAACACTTCTGACTTCCCATTTCTATGACTTCCCAGATTTTGAACCCCATCGGAGCACGAAAAATATACCATTGATGTTTTCAAATATGCTCTTCGCTGGGTTGAAAAAATCATATACCTACCTGTACCACAGACCGATCACCAAAGGTCCAACCAGCCTTACAGCAACTGGGTCTTGCTTGACAGTTGTCGTTTTCTATAATGTCGACCAAGTTTGCAGAGGGTTCTCGAGGTGTGATTCACACAACAACAGCGCTTACCAAATAAATATTCTTAATATTATCCCTATATATATATATTTCAATTCCTGTTATTTTGTGTAACAGCTCCCTCTTGAGCTGGCTAACCTTTTTTTAGAGGGAAGTGATTGACGTTAGGCTGACCTCCTCACTCCTAAGATGTGAAAATAAATAGATATGTTAAATCAAATGTCTTTTTTTTTTTTTTTAAGGAATCCTGTGCGGGAGGCTCCCCAATTCTTGTGAGTCTTGGGGGTCTATGTCACCCTGGAAGGGTGCCGCAGAGGTGTTGCTGGAGTTCTTGGTTCTGTCGTGAGGCGCTGCAAGGAAGTGGTGATTGATGTTGGTTTTGAATAAAACCGGATTAAATTGGGAAGGGAACACAGATACTGGTAGACCATTCCATAAACGGGCAGTTTGGCAAAGGAATGAGTCATGAAAACGCCAAGTTCTCATAGTTTTGAGATCGACTGCAAAGGGATGAATGAGAGTCGTACTACGAGTTTCCCTTTCTGAAATGCGAGGGGGAGGGATTAATTAATGGAGCTCATTAGAACAAGCTCCGTGGTAATATCGATAAAAAAGACTGAACATTCCAACTTTTCTTCTGTGCTGGAGCGGCTGCAGATCGGATGTCAGAGAAGGATCATTGATCAACCTCACTGCCCTCCTTTGCACAGAATCAAGTTGGTCACTCAACTTCTTGGACATACCACACCAGAGATGGCTGCCATACTCGATAATGGGGCGGATTTGGGATTTATACAGAGTCAATAACTGGGCTGAAGTAAAAAACCTACGGTCTTAATTATTTCATCAAATTTGTTTATCGTTTTGTTAAATTTATTGTATTAAGATGTACATACAACGTATTCTACACACATCCAAGTGAATTGAATAACGTGGCATGTATCCAGTCACCGCCACGTATTTCATGTCAAACAGCAGCGAACAAGTGGCAAACTTTGGAGCGAGACAACCGCCGAGCCTAGCTCTCTGCAGCGCTGGCAAAAGTTGCAAAAAATCCTGCAACTTTCTCCGCAAAATATCTCGGCAGGGACGAATGCAATTTTTCACCGCGAGACGACACTGGCGAAGCGCACCCGGCCGGCTTTTAGGTGCCTCTTAATATAACGCCACGTTATTTTGGCTTATTTTCTTCTTGCGGTTTCCCGCGCTCCAGTGGCGCCCTCTCATTTGTCAAGCGGTTTTATTTGCCGATTCACTCGAGGTGTTGCCGAGCGGCGTGTTCCCATTCCACGACCTAAAAGGAATCCTTACTCAGACAAGCACACGGAAAAAAAATAATTCATCAAGTAGTTTCAGTTTTTCCATATTTACTCAAAAACTATTGACATTATAAAAAAACGGTTTCGATACTACACTAGACAATGCATAGTTCTATAAATAGAATGAAAAAAAATATTTCCAAAACATAGCACACACGAGAAAGTAGCTACAGAAGTGAAAAAAACGTATTTTTTTAAATATTTTTTTGTGGTCGCAATTTTTAAGTTATATATTTTGTTTAAACTTTATAATTAAGATAAAAAATTAATAAACATGCTTGATTTTTTTCATTAATGTCACTTTTTTGCTAAGACCATAAAGTGTAAGAAACAATAACGGCAGATTTAGGGTATGATACTTCCGTGTGCTGTCAGAGTAAAGATTCCTTTTAGGTCGGGGAATGGGAACACGCTGCCGGGCGACTTCTCTTTTTTTTTTCTTTACAGTCTATACAACTCTAGATGTTACCCGATCGTAGCTCGAGTTCGTATCCCACCGATGGTGTCAGAAATGATTTCCCGTTTTGGTGTTTATTTAAAAAAAAAATAACCTCAAGGTTTACTCAGCCTTCACAAGAAATGAAGCTGGGAAAACTACACTTCAACTGAAATGGTTGGCGTAAGGTCGGCCTCCTTATAGCACGGCAAGAAGTTGCACTATATGTGTAGCTTAGTTGCGTTGCGTTGCGTAGTATAATGGTTAACGCTAAGAACTCAAAATTGGACGGTTGCGGAGTCGATTCATATCGGAGCACGAAACGTGTGATAAATACAGTACGTAGTGCATTAGCGTACATTCAATCTACCTAGAAAATGTTACATTGAAGCGTAACGATCGGTCCTTCATTTACTGGTTAACTCTACGGATTCGTAATCCGAAGGAAGCAGTTTCGATTCACAGCGGAGCACATAAAAATACATTTGGTTTTAGGTGAACTCTTTTCTGTGTTGAATAAACCTGCCTTTACTAAAACCAATCTTAAACTGTACATCAACCCTGTATTGCTTAAGAATTGTCGTTTTCTATTACAACAATAAGCTCGCAGAGGTCTCTTGGGGTGTGATCCACACAAAACAGCACTCACTAAATAATTTTTCTTACTGTTTATTTATTATCTAAGTTGCAAATATATAATCATGCACGCACACACTAGACAAGAAAGCAAGCGCTACTTGTATTTTTCGAAACATTTTTGTATCCAGGTCATTTCATCGCTTTCGTGCAAATAAATTTCGTAAATTTTCTATCTTGTGAATGGAATGGTCGCTAGTGCACTCCAAGTAAAAAACGTAACGTTATGCACAACTAAGTGTATGAGAAACCAAAACGCTCTCTAGATGCGCAGTTTTAGTTTTCGTAGATTTTTTTGATAAACGCCGTGGCAGAGTTTGAATGTTGTTTTATACTAGTTGCACTAAGCGACATCATAACATTAAATTGCAATCGAGCTCTCGACGCGACAAAATTCGCGATGTATCGCCTTCCCGACTGCATAAATGTGTATGATGCAATACAATATATGCCTGTATCTATCGTTCGCCTCTTCCTTTTTCCTTTGCTACTTATGTGCTATATTTCTTAAGCGTATCAACATTATGCGTCTAGTTGACTAGGGTCATTAGCCCCCAAAATAAAAATTTACTTAGCAACCCGGCAGTGTTCTTCTCCATTTCCCTGTTTTTTGTTGTTCCTACTCCATCTTTAAAAGTAAGAATGTTATGATTTTATTTAAATTGTGGTTACATTTATTTTTAATAAGATCATAACACAATATGGTTCACTCTGTAACTTCTGTATTTGTTGGTTTCACGGCTTGAGCGTTAATCGATTCATGGCTGCTTCACAGAACTGCAGCCTATTCTCGCGTGTTCCTGATTTGACTAGGCGCCTCTAGAATATATGTTTCCAGAGAGTACGAGAAGTATTAACAGTTCGAAGTGTGAAAAACTCACGTCTACACACACACATACACAGCAAGTAAACACACCTTGGCACACAATCACAAAAACACGCAGTCTTGAACCTATTCATTCGTAAAAGTATATAAAAATCAGTATGCATCGCATGTTTTAAAATAATCACGTCCATCATTAAATTGTAAAAAATAATTAAAAATTCCTTTAATCAGATATTTTTCAGTTCACTTATGACAAAAAATTGGCGGTTATAAAAAAGCAAATTTTGCGCCGGGATTGCGTTTATCAATTTTTATATTTCATACCTACTCGTGCTTCCGAAACACCAAACGTAATTGATTCGGATAGAAACAAAAACGGCAATGTAAGGTTTTTTATGAGAATTAAATTATTAATCTAAATCTCGAGAAAATGATTTCCTGTGTGTTAGTAAATTTCACTTATTGTAGAAAAAAAAGCTACATTGCCGCCTTTGGTTGCGTGCGACTCAATTGTGCAATACATGGAAGAGCCTTACAATTTGTGGTAACAAATCGAACCGTTTTTGTTCAAAGTCTGAGGGCACCGATGTTTCAAGTATTAACTATTGCACTCTTTTTCTTCCAAGAAATATATGAAAACTAAAACAGCGCTTCTCAGTTTTTATACATTTTTTGTACAACTTTGCGGTTGAGTTTTGACGTAGCGTTTTGTGTTTGGGGTACTTATCCACCGTGTACCCTAGCATGAGGAGCCATAAAAATTTAATGTGCCAAATTGTGGGTTTGGCAGACGATGCCTCGTTTGACCTTGTTTTAATGGCGACGAGGGCTTTGCAAGGAGTTTTATTGATTCAAAATACGGACGGTATCATCTGGCATTATGTGTCGTCAATTATTTGCAATTTGGACAGGCTAGACGGATTTTTTGCAAAAGCCTTTAGCGGTCAAGAATTTTTTTTTAAATAATTCCTAAAAAAGATTAGAAAAAATAATGCAATTCACCATTCTATTTTGTCCTGGAGAGAAATAAGTTTTAATTAATCATTTTTATGAGTTATAAGCTCTTAACGTAGACAACGGGATAGAACCACAACTGTTAACCTTTATTCACATGATTTTTTTAGTTCATTCATATCCATCATTTTTTCATTCATCCCCTCCTCTCTCAAACATATTTTTCATCCCCTTGTCTTGTCTTGTCTTGTCTTGTATCCTGCCGCCATTCCTCTAGGGGTGGCCAGTACCTCCACATAAGTGCCTCCACTTGACTCTGTCCCTGCATACTTCTTTCATCTCATCTAATTTCATCACTCTTTTCATGCATGCTCTTCTCTTGTTTCCACTCTGTAAATTCCATTCATTCGCAATCTCACTTATCTGATCAATCCATTCTTTTCTAGGTCTTCCCCTTCCACGCTTACCTATTACATTCCCTTTATACACTCTTTTTGTCAGTCGGTCTTCATTCATCCTTTCAATATGTCCAAACCATCGCATCACACTTCTTTGAACTTTCACTTTCACGCTTTCTATTACTCCGCATTCATTCATAACCCATTCGTTTCTCACTCTATCTTTCAGTGTTTTTCCTGTCATACTTCTCAAATGAGCCATTTCTACGGTGCATACCTTATTTACTTCTCTTTCATTCACCGTCCATGACTCGCTTCCATACATCAGGGTCGGCAACAATATACAATTGTGTACCGCCATTTTCATTTTCTTTGGTATCCTTTTATTCTTCGCTATTCTACCAAACGCTCCTATCACGCATCTTCCTTTGCTGGCACGCTTCTCTAATTCCTTCGTCATCTTACCATTCGCCTCAAACTTGCTTCCTAAATAGTCAAACTTATTCACTACTTCAACTTTTTTTCCATTCAAATTAACTGTAAGTTCCTCACATACTTCATTCCTGTCAAAAACTAATATTTTTGTCTTATTCGCATTCACTTTCAAGCTATTTTTACAAAACGCATCATTCAGTTTGGTTAACATCGCTTGGAGTTCCTCCGCCGAGTCAGCTAAAACTATAGCATCATCAGCATAAAGAAGTACTCCAACTCTTGTTTCACCCACTTTCACTCCGCTCTCTGATATTCGAGCTTATTTTATGCAACTGTCCATGATTATATTAAACAACCATGGACTCATCACGCAGCCTTGCCTCACTCCCTTATATACATCAAACCAGTCACTATATCTCCCATCCACTCTTACACATGCCGAACTATTTTCATAGATGGCACGTATCACATTCAGAAGGTTGTCATTCACACCGTACTTCCTGAGAACATTCCACAACATACATCTGTCCACCGAGTCAAAGGCCCTCTCGAGATCCACGAAGGCTGCGTAGACCACCCTCCCCACAGCCAGATGTTTTTCAACAATCTGTCTGAGAGTAAAGATTTGGTCCACACAACCTCGTCCTGGCATAAAACCAGATTGAATATCAGAGACCCTGTGATCGCCTACTTTCTCAAAAGCCATCTGACCTTTTCTTGTACTTTTTCATATTTACTTACTAGTAAAGTTTTCTCTTTCATTTTTTTCTTAAAAGGTAAAACTAGATACGTTGCTTTTTTTCATCATCCAATTAAAAATCTTGGTTCAAAAAGTTTTTTTATTGTTTTAAGACTTCAAAACCTATTTTCACACATTAATACGTAGCTCCCATAGCCTCAATGATTAGCTGCAGTAGGGATATTTGTTTTTTTTTTTTTGGTTATCGAACCCGATAGTTTCTCAAGACAAATTGGACAATAAATATTATACTGCCTTATTATGAACTTAGGACGTTTTATTACTGTCATCATGCGAGCCCCTCCGTGGACTAATGACCAACTCGGAACCTTTGAGACCGCCGAACAGGGTTCAGATCCGGTCCTTTGAAGTGCATTAATCTTACCTTAAGACCCTCATTGACAAATTCATGCATCTTTCGAAAGTAAATAAATTTGTAAATAAAAACTTAAATTGTAATTTTTTAAAATTATTATATGAATTGGTTACTTATCTAAAAAAAATACCGACTCGCAACGCAAACGCAACTAAGCTACACATATAGTGTAACTTCTTGCCGCGTTATCCCCGAAGGGGTCGTATGTGGCGAGTTGAACCTATTTATTTTTACAGGTACGGGGGCCGGCCTTACGCCAACCACTTCAGTTGAAGTGAAGGTTTCCCAGCTCCCGAGAGTGCTGGTACTCATTTCTTGTGAAGGCTGAGTAAACCTTGCCGGTATTTTATTTTGGGGTTTGAAATAAACACTGAAATGGGAAATCATTTCTGACACCCTCGGTGGGATTCGAACCTGAGCTTTCAGCATGGAATGCAAGCACACTACCACCTGAGCTATCGACCGGACTCATTTTTTGAAATTGATTTATGTTGACACAACAAAGTTTGTAAAACAATTGTATTTTTTTGAAAATAACTATAAAACCAAAAATCTCAGTTTATGATTGAATTCTCAATTTAAAATAATTAATAAATTTGTATTTTTTTTTAAACTACACTCAAATGTATTTTTAAATATTAAAAAAATATTTTGTCAAACGGGAGCTACATAGGTATTTAATTAGTACAATAGAATAAAATTTATGTCACTTTAACGTTTAAGAATATTTCTAAATTGCTGCTTAATATACTTAATTTAGTATTTTCCGATCAACTTTGTTTATTGTTCTGATAACCTGATACATTTTGTTCTTTTATTTTTATTTCTACATCCTTAAGAGACCCTAAAGCATCCTTTAATTTTACGTATTGACACGTCAATCTTATGCCAATGAAATATTATTCATATTGAAAAGACGTCTGTGCTCGTCGGGGATTATTTTGATCAGTTGTCAAGTATTTTTACCTCTACACGTGTCATGGGCTTTTTTTGTTTTTTTTTAACATTATATTTGACAGGGCGTAGGGATTAATCCTTGACTTGTCTAAGTTTCGATTTATTCTGACGTGATCGTTTCCGGTCGAATCTGGTACAACTTAAAATAAGGCTTATAAATTTCTCCATGTTATGAAAAAAATACTTCAGATGTATTTTATTTAATAATCTATGAATTTTGTTGAATAGTACCTTAAAATCTAAAAATGAAAGTATATAATCTTGTTGCAAGAATCCATGAATTATTTTTCTCCCCCCACATGTTAAACACACATTCTCCGTTCTAATCTAATCTAATCTAATCTAAGCTATATACCATTTAAGATTTATATCAAATGCATTCCCACAAGCAGACATGTATAATTTCGCGCTAACACATGCCGCATGTGGACCAGTTGATAATATAAATGTAACGCCACACGGCCGGGTTGGTAAAGACCCGACGAAAAATGTTGGAATGCAATTCACCAACCTATTCTGCCTGGCTAGAAACAGGTATTAATATCATCATTTAATAATTCATTATGGTTTATTATTAATGAATTATTAAATAATAATTACCCAATAACATCTGTTGAACCAGGGTCAAAGTTAAAGTCAAGTGACCCAAGCGGGGATCGAACCAACGTTGTTCCATTCGAAACAGGCTAGAAAGATCAGCCCTCTTGGCCCCCGCGGCTATAACCCCGACATAATTTTGTTTCCTTTTGAAAATATGTTTAGTTTCTGACATGTATTCTGGTGATGTTTTCTGTTCAATACGTTTATTAAATTTCAAGAATTACACTTTTTTGTGCACCTTTACCATTTGATTTTTATATAATCAAAAAAAGTAAATTAATGTATTTGTGCTTTTCCTGCTTAAAAATAATCGTTAACAAATCTTTCACATAATTTAACTATTTTTTTAAATACTGCTTTTTATTTTGGAGAATCAAAATTGTTTTTTTGACTAACATTTTCACTGATATAAACACGTAGAAATTGAACGGTAATAAAATATACTAAAATGAAATGGAATCTAAAAATATGTTCAGGATTATTTGCGTACAACTCGTCCTTTATTAATGTGTCATTATTTCTAACGGCCGAAAATACGTTTTTATTTTCAGCCAGGCTGTCTCCTCCCCACACCTCCCCCTAGGCTTTTCCCCACCCCCTCTCACTACCACCCCCGCCTACCCCGTTTCTGTCTCCTTCAGCGTCTTTCAAACGTCCATCACTCTTCACAGGGTGATGTGCCATGTCTGAAAGGACAATTGCGTTATCTGCGTTAGATAAAGATATAAATCTATTTTTTGTGATGAAATACATAGTTCCTTGACTTATAGGTAGATATGAGGCTGACCACAAAGTTGTTCACTTAGTCAATGTCACCTTTTTTTTAAGGTTTGGTGGTCGACACATTGAAAATTCACTGTATTCAAATTATTAAAAATTTAAATTAATTTGAAATAGGTACCGTAAATGTTCGAAATAAAAAAAATGGGGTCAATTAAAACTTTCGTGAAAAACCGGCCGTGAAAGCTTCAATGTACAATTAAAACTTTGTTTGGATTTTAATTATTTTGAAAATTTATTGTTTATTTTAATATTTGAGATTCATTTATTTATTAACCTCAAATGAACATGCACCCTGCAGCTCATGGGAACCTTCTTCGAATTTTTTTTTACACATTTTTTAATTTGAATTAATGATTATTTATTCATTCACTGCAGCGATGTGGTTGACGGAATACCGCCCATCCTCTGTAAAACCTCGCATCAGTCTGACTGACTGGCTGACTGACTGACGGACTGATGGACTGACAGCCTGGGCGGATGTAGCCATCAAGGGCGGTGGACACACTCCCGCCCACTCCCCCCCGACCTAAAGGTGGGGGCGGCTTATAATAGAACCGTGTGTGGACGAGTATTGCACGCAATACGTTATAAAATACTCCTGTAAAGTACGTAAGAAGTTAAAATGTTGTGAACGTACTCCAAGCAAATTGTGATCATAAAATGGAGGATTTAAAAAATAAAAATTAAAGTTTTCAGTGTTGAAAATGACCATCTGAATACTGCATTCAACACATCAAAAATAACTATTTATTACTTATATTCATATACGAGTATAGTCTTACGCGCAACGATGGGACTGGTTTTTTGTTTGCACCCCGATCGTCATCGGAAATACCACGATACATTCGGAGGGTAGTTTACATGTTTCTTACATGGGAGCATCTTTTCCATACATTAAAAAAATGTAAGCCGGTCGGCATCAAATATCACATTCTAAATTAATTTTATTGAAAATTTGGTTAAAATCGATTGAGTGATTTAAGGAACATACATGCATACATATGTACATTCCATATTTTAATAATTTCAGATAAGTTAAGTAAAATACCTGTTATTATCTAAAGAAATGAAGATATCAAAATAATCTTTAAACGTGATTTAAAAGTGAAAATATGACATCTTTATTACGGTACAAAAAGTACATCCTTTCTCACTCTTCAATATTCATAAGAATATTTTTTATCTGAATAAATTCACCTTACATTTTTTGATATTATCTTCCCCGTGCACGCTCTGTTATTTTTTAAGGACGGCAATTTGATGCGGATTATGAAACCCTTTTCAAGCGTTTTGTCCCTTTTTTATCGGACTTCACTTTCTTAAATTGATCGCTACAAAAAAATACAAATAAATTTGACGTTGAGCAACTCAATATTGATTTTTGACGGAACTGTTACTATGTCGCCATTCCACTACAGGTCTCTAGAGTCTCAGCACAGCTTTGATTTCTTTCTATCCTTGGATACCATTTTTAATTCATCCATATCCATCACCTTTTCCGTGCTTTATTTACACTTTGCCTTTTTTTGTACATCCTAGCTTTGTAAAACCCATTCTTTCACAATTTATCCCATAGCGTACGATATGTGTCTATCGTGAATTGCTTCAGATCACTTGGCGTGATTGAGTCACCAATGACGAAGTTCTTCAACGTATGTGTACCACAAATAAACTTCTAAAAAACAAGGAATACCGCCTTCTTCATCTTTTCATACGGATACAGATTGGAAGGGGGGAAGAAATTAGGAACCCCGAAGGACATCGTGGCTGAAAAACCTGCTACAAAAGTTGAAGAAAGCTATCTCGAGTTCCAGCAACCAATGTGAAAATAGCCATGGTGATCGCTGATCTTCCATGGAAGTGGCACCGAAAGAAAAAGTTATTCATTATATTTTCCAAACATAAAAAAAGTTTTTGAAAAGTTTTAGCGGAAACATTGTAGAACTCCATTTAAATTATTAAAAAATGATAACAAATTTTGTTTAGTTCTACTTTATTTATTTTTATTTAGTTACAAACAAAAATAACGAGTTTCAGTTTCTCTGAGGATGGCCAAGAGGCCGAAACCGGTCACAACTCGTTATTTTTGTTTGTAACTAAATAAAAATAAATAAAGTAGAACTAAACAAAGTTTGTTATCATTTTTTAATAACATAAAAAAGTTGTTTAGAGTACAAGAAACATTATTTTTTTAAGTTAAACATTTCAAAGTTCATCTATTATAATTATTATCTTCGTCATCATGCACACAAACACCCATGATGGGTCTGGATCTTGACCTTCTTAAAAAATTGCTGACAACACTATTTGTACAACATCATTGATGATGATGATGATTAGTTGATGATTTCTTTATAGCGTCGTTTCGTGATGTAGTCACTCCAAGGGCGCTTGTGCAAATGATGCCAGAAATTTGGTTGTCTTCAGTGTTTTCCGGAACTTTGCATTGTCATCTAGCTCTCTCACATGATGTGGCAGGTGGTTCCAGGCCTGAGGACCAGCAACTGCAAATGCACGCTCTCCAAACATTGTGTTAATTAACTCTTCTTATGGGTTCTTCAATCTTTGATTTGGCTCCAGTTTCAGCCGAGCGCAGTGTTAGGCTTTTTTGCCGAGGCCCGAGGGTGACTGGTTTGATTAAATCAGCGAGACATTTGGGTGTTTTTCCAAATCATTCATCAAGTCCTCTGCAATCCTTCATTTCTTTACCCTGATCTCTTTTCATAGTCTTTCTTTTTCTTAGATATAATGCATAAATAATTGAAAAGAGTTCAAATGAAATGTCGCTTAACAAACAAAAAATCCTTTTTTTTTTAAATATTTTAAATGACCTGATGATGTGTGTAGTCGAAAACGTTTGTGTCCAAAAATTAAAAAAATAATAGAGAGTGAAAATATAACAGAGTTTAAATAACCAAAGAAAATAATAATCAATTGATTATACATACATATCCAGAAACTTCTATAAATTGATTTCATTTCCTGTTGCTATGTATATCTTCTGTTTCTTCGTAGAAAAAGTCGTGTTTGAAAGGAAAGAAAGAACGCAGTGTTGACTGGGAGAGCCGCGCTAACTCGTCACGTAAGCTTGATTAAGAAAAATGTCAGTCATGGTGATTGACACTGTCAGCCAGACAGATTGACACTGTCAGTCAAACGGATTGACACTGTCAGTTGTTCGATCGCGGGAAACGCGATGACTAATTATTAACATTTGCAGAGTTTGCCCGCGAACTGCCGGTGATTTTTCAACATTAAAATTTAAATAAGTCACGTAAAATGCTGTGTAAAATAAACTTTTCAATCATTAAAAAAACATCGAATTTTGCGTATGCTATCGTAAAAAAATTGTACTCTGGATACATTAAATCTCTTTTCACACAATCCGGTCCGATGCGTGATAGGAAATCGTGTAGTTTAAGTGGCAATGTAAGCTTTTAAACGATCCGGCGTGGTTTGTCCGGCCATTCCATACATTTTGCGACCGCATTTGGACCGAAAACGGTTAGTATAAAAGAGGATAACACTTCCCCCCAGTACTTGTTTTGACTTTTGATTTATATATGACCTTTCAATGAAATTGTCTTAAGAATCACATTATACACAATCTGAGCTAAGAAAAAGACGAAAATGTGAGAGTTGTTTTAAATATTTGGAAAATCAATTTCCGGTTTTCATAAGACACATTAGTCTAACATAAAATACAATCAAGCTACACAGATAGTGCAACTTTATGCCGCGTTATCCCCAAATGGTTCAAGCCTATATGAAATAAGACAAGCAATCACTAAGACAAGGTGTATAGCTCATGTGAAATTACCTTTGATGGAGAAAGACAAACAAGCACTAAGGGACTGTAACTGTAACTGTAACTCTGTCACCATTCCGCTAGGGGTGGCCAGAGCCTCTGCAGAGTTGCCTCCATTTTTTCCTATCCTGACATACCTCTTTCAATTCCTTCATATCCATCACCTTTTTCATGCATTTTCTTCTTTTACGCTCACTTCGTATATCCCATTCTTTCACAATCTCCACAATCTGATCACTCCATACTTTTCTCGGTCGTCCCTTCCCTCTTTTTTCTTTCACACTTTCTTTGTATACATACTTTGTCAGTCTATCATCGTTCATTCTTTCCACATGCCCAAACCATCTCATCACATTCTTTTGTACTTTAACTTTCACATCCTCTTTCAAATTACATTCTTTTATTACCCATTCATTCCTAACTCTATCCCTAAAAGTTTTTCCTGTCATACTTCTCAAATGCTTCATTTCCACCGTACATACATACTTTACTCATTTCGCTATCATTCACTGTCCATGCTTCACTTCCATACATCAAAGTCGGTAACGACGGTCGGACGAACAGTTGAATTAGTTTAACATCATGCAGTATCTTTTTTGTAGCAATTGAGTATCATGGTAGATTTTAAGAGATGGTAATACGCACATGGTATCTCATTCAAGGACTCCGAGGCCGTCCTAGCTTACTCACTCCCCGCCTTACAGCCGGGCAAGTGACAGAAAGGTAAGTGACAGAAAGGCAAGTGACAGAAAGGCAAGTGACAGAAAGGCTAGTGACAGCAAGGCAAGTGACAGCAAGGCACGTGACGGCTTGTCCCGTCCTGCGGAGTTGACACGCGTCATCGCCAGTGGCGTTCGTTAAAGCGAGAACATAATTACGCGGCGAATAAAAACACCCGCTTTCATTTAAAAAAGAACTTGATTAGTTTTTCACTCGGCGAATACATTATTTTATTTTTTGACTGACAGCCTTGTATTCTGTCTCCCTCTCTCTCCCTCTCTCTTCGTGAGAAAGACAGAGAACAATGGCAGTCTCGGAGACGGGAATAAAAATATGCTAACGACCGCGACGTTTTGCTCTTGATTTTTTTTTTACTTTAATTAAAATCGAGAAATAGCTAAAAATTCGTAGGAGTGTTGTGCAGTTTTAGAATAAATAAATAAAATATTATGCTTTCTAAAATCTTTTTTTTAAAAACATTTCCAATTGACATTATGTGTGCTATTTTGTTGTTGTTGTAATAATCTTCTTTTTCTTTTTTCCAGGTAAGCATCACATTTTCTACTCTGATTCAGCATGATTTGCATTCTGACGTCACTGCGAGAATTTTGAAACGAAAACATGTGAGTTTTTCCGAAATAAATATTCTAAATTCATCTGTAGTGTAACATTTTTTTATAAGTAGAGCATATGTGTCACTATCTAATGAAAAATAAAATACCTATGCATACCTGCTTTTTACAAGTTATCATTTGTTAACTAAGCTTCGCATACAGCGTAACTTCTTGTCGCGTTTTCTCTATAAAAATAGGGCGGCCTAATGCCAACTTCGATTGAAGTGGTGGTTTTCCAGCTTCCGAGGGGCTGATACTCATTTCGTGTGAAAGCTGAGTAAACTTTGTCGGCATTTTATTTTGGGTTTAAATGAACAACGAAGCGGAAAATCATTTCTGACAACCTCGGTGGGATTCGAACCCAAGCTCTCGGCATTGAATGAAAGCACTCTTCCAATTGCGCTTTCGAAAGGACAACGTTTCACTAAATGTTTTGTAATGCAAATTTTTAGTCATCCAACGATGATGAATACATAATCTTTTTGTGAGAACGACGATCAACAGTGAATACTTCCAATATGCCTGTATTCATCAGTAGGTGAATACTTTTAATATGGCTGTATTCATCAGTAGGTGAATACCAAATTTCAATAATAGCCAATCAGTAGGTGAATACTTCCAAATAGCTGTATTCATTAGAGGATGAAATCAAATCTCAAGAAAACAAAACTCGAAAACTGCATCAAACCTAACAGACATTTTCAATCCAATCAATCAGTGAAGCGTGTCAACTTGAAATATTTTGTTCGTACGAAACAACAAAGAGCTGAATAATAAGTGTCAGGATCTTGAGCGGCTGTGATCTCCGCCCGTCACTGGATGGATTGAGGGCTCTTCAGCGGGCCAGGAAGATCCGCGTCACTGCCATGGCCATGACGCTGCAAATATGAAGCGCTTGGTGGAATCAAACCCAGCTTGGGGCGGACCCTTGAGACAGACACAACGCTCAAGCAGAGCTCATGCATCGGAACCGATGGGAACTCTAAGTACCGGTATTTTCAACGTTATCATATTTTACTTTAATCTGATAATAAAAACTATCCACACAATTGATATAAGAGCACCTTTTTCACTCGGTAGAAAGTTGGTTTGCTAACGCTGAAAATACTGGGCTTTGATATAATGTAAGAGACAGAAGAAGATCTAGAAAATGTACTGATAAAATTAGATAAATAGTACACAGGTATAGGCGATCGATGTACAGAAGAAACTGAAGTTAGAATATTTCCGTAATTTTTTAATTTACTCAAGTTTTGCTAAACAAGAAACTCATACTCAGGGTAGGTACAAGTAGTATCTACAAATGTGTATGAAAAAAGTCACTTACAAAATAATGATGCAGATATTTTATATAAATTCTAGTCTGCCTCCCTGTGCTTCGCACAATGCGGCATTCTAGTAAATCAATATATTTACTAGAATTTAAAACGGATTTAATTATTTTAGTTATCTTTTTTTTTTTGTTAATTATTTTAGTATGTGTGATTATACTCATATGAAAACATCATGTTTTTTTAAGAACATTTGATTGCACCACCATATCTTCTTCTACTTCCTACAGTGTATTGTCAGGGCTGGAAGTCTCATCAGTCATCACACACGGTAGATCCTACCTACCGATTGTCATTCAGATTAGTATAACCACCTGTCAATGTCTAATCAGCTGTTCACCTGCGGCCATCTTGGATATTTTTTCCAAAAAACTCCATTTCTCTTCTATGCGCTGTTCTTACTCTTGTCACTAGATCTGCTTACTTCCGACATTTCGATTTCTCTTGGTCTATCCCTTAATTCATCAAATGCTAAAGTCCGTATTTTTGTCCTCTAAGCACATGTTTTTAGTACGACACCTTTCTGACTTAGATACTTGTCAGCAATTTGAGCACATTTCAATACAAAATATAGAGTAATATAATCAATTTGATAGCTTATCGGTTAGAAACGGTTCCCCTGCATCTCTGCCCGGACGATGCTTGCATTTTTGAAGACTGCACTCTCCTCCGCTGCACTCTGCGTATGCAATAACAGCCATCCATCAAGCGTTGCTGATCCGCGCTGTTTTGATTGCGAAAAGCCCAGTTTAAAAGGCAATAAAAAAAGATAAACCTGTAATGCGGCATGAAGATTTAAAATTAAGATCGTTTAATGGCGGCCGCGCTGTGATAAGTCTGCGTGATGAATCCTTACACGAGTATAAAAATTTCATTTTATCAAAAGTGTACGGGAATCAAAACTCTCCCTAGAGGTGTTTACATGTATAATGAGAAAAACGCTTTGCTATGTTTAAACGTACTTGGCTTTATGATCCTCTTTAACATTGCTCGTAAACCGTATAATTATTGCAAGCTATCAAAAAACGTGAAAATGCGTCTTGCCCGCCATAAATCAGTCACTTTGATTGTATCGAAAAATATGTTTTTGTAATTAGTTCCGTACAAAGTTTTTTGATGGAATTTTATTGTGAAATCTTTATGTGGTGTGACGTCATAGACTGATTCCAAAATAAGTAGAAGAAAAAATCGAAAATAAAATTTTGTATGAAGTAATTTCATAACAATGAATTATACGATTTCATTGTGAGAAGAATAATTGTGGAAAACAGTTGATAAAAATATCATTGATAAAATGACAGTCACTACAATAATCAAATCCCTGTTTTTGAGTTTTTTGTTTAAATGAAAAATAACCATGTACCATCTAATGCTAGTAAGACGTGGTTGTAATGTTTAGAAAAGTCTAGCGATTGTTAGTGTGTGCGTGTGGTCACTTCTGGTTCATGAAAGATTAGTGTTGAGACCTTTTGCCTTAAGAAAGTATAAAAACGAGATTCGCTTCAAGAACAATTCATTAAGAGGTTAGACATGCATTGTTGTAAGAACTTTATGTTACCAAGTTCTGAGTGAAAGATATAAAGTACCTAACTCACTTTCCTTTTTATTTATTTTTTTCTTTTAAAAAATACTTAAATGTGAATGAGTTTTGGTTTCATATTCTGAATTAAAATTTGCGTCATCAGTCAGTCTAGAAGTGGACCATGGTTTGTTGAACACAAGAATCATCTGCGCTTCTTGACGCGGAGCTGACGCCGAGTCTGACGCAAAAATGACGCAGGGCTTGACGCGAAACTGACGCCGGCCTAACAATGCAGACATCAGCTGACGCCTTTGGTTTGTGCAAAATCCTCCCTCATGTGTAGGTGTCTAACTTATAATATGAAGACTTGAATCTCGAATAGGAATGCAACCTTTCGTTGCAAAATAATTGCGAAGTTTGAATGCAATTTTTATTTTAAAAAACCCGGAAAAAAACCTATTTGTAAATTTCTATAAAAATTAATATCTATTTGCTATTCGTGATACTTTTATGTCTGTGTTAAAGGAACATATCGATACCTTCAAGGTAAAACTGAATAAGTGAGCTAACATGAATATCTTGATAAATGCACCTTTTTTATTTTGTACTAGAGAAAACACTAAAAAAGTGAAAATCTTGCAGTTTAGAAGTTTTTCATGTGCACCTTTTTATAATTAAGTCCATTTAGGTACTATAAGAGATTACACCCAATAAAATGCTTTATTCACGATTTCTCAAATCAGTGAATCACTAATTATTCAGTTGTACCTTTTATGTGGCGATATGTATTTACGCTGATAAAGATACGTTATATTTAATACCTTGAAAATACATCCATGAAGATCATCTTAAAAAAACTGCAGCCCGTAGTTATGTAGTTTAAATTTTTATTTTGATGGAATGCACTACCTATATCCTTGAATAACAGTAAACAACAGCTTTGACATAATTTGAATTTGGTGTTCCTCCCTGATAAATACAAAATTAAAGTAAATTACTAACGTAACTATTTCAGGAAATCACCGTCAAGCGTTTTTAAACGGATTCTACGAACTGTGATGTAGAAAAGGCCAATTTTTTTGCTAAAATATGTTCATACGACATTGTTTTTTTGCAAATTTTAAAGGAATAATCCAATGACGAGCAGGGTTGCAATGCACGTAATCTGACAGAGGCAAAGCGATAGGGGTTTCTTCCGTTCGTACCTCAAATGTCCGTTCTTCTGTCCGTCCGTCTGTCTGTCTGTCTGTCTGTCTGTCTGTCTGTCTGTCTGTCTGTCTGTCTAACATCTTTCCCGTCCCTTCAGTCTAAGCCCGTGCCCAAATACTGACCAAGAGGTCTATTCCAAAGGCTTCAAGAAATTGCAACACTGAGTTTACGCTACCATCAAAAATTTAAATACAATTTATACACATTGAGGTGATCATAGTGAATGTTAAAGAATGAAATGTGTAAGAAGGTGATGGAATTAAATAAGTAGAAATAATCATTCTTCCAAGCCTTGACCGTAGTCCGTTTTCAAGCATCTGAACCCTGCCGTGAAATCCGTTGGAAAGAGTTGGAGGTGACTCTGCAGAGGCTCTGGCTAACCTTAGTGAAATAATGACAGAAATACCTACAAGAACAGCCACAGTTACAGTTTTTTTACATATTTTTCAAAAATCGGTCGCTTTCAGTAAATTCATCAGCTTCATTTAAGCCAGTTTGCTTCCCAGATTGTCTTCCAATTTTTACTGGATGGACACGTATTTTTGAAATGGAGAATTTACAATGATACAAAAGCGATTTATTGTAATGCTTTATTTGTTTGAAGATTGAAAAAAATATTTTAATAATTGTGTGAAAAGAAAGTTATTGAAAATAATTTGAAAATCAATTACTAAAACTGAAAAAAACGAGGAGAGAACATGTACTCGTATTTATTAATTTTATAGGTTTTACTCAAAGAATTCAAATACTTATATACAAGTGGGCTCAATCTTGACAGCGTTGAGAAATCTACATAGTTAGTAAATATGGTAGAGTGTGAACAGATGATTAGACAGTTAAATTTGTTCCACACAAATTGCATATAAATTGGTTGCTACGCTCAAACTACATCGAGAGTAATGTAAGTTTTCTTTGCAATGTTTCTTCGATTATCCTAAATGTTGATTAATAATATTAATTTGTAGATAATAATAATAAGGTATCATGGACTGGCAGGGCCGTATTCAGTGTGAAATGATCGTGTCACCTGCCTCGGGCGCCATGATTCCATACATGTCTTGTTGCATACTGCGGCGCCCCGGCCATCCATCAGTTCTGCCCGCGGAAGGTGAGATCCGGCCAGAGATAATAATAAAGAGAACTGTCTAAGCTACCAGGACAGCATTCAGTAATTGTTTTTATTTATTAAATTGTCTGCTAAAAAAATAGATGGGTTGCGATTTTTTGGCATACGTGTTCTGATTTGGTGCTTTTTGTGAGATATCGTCCCCCCAACGCTTGTTTGGTTATGTGCCATTTGACTCAAAGATGACCTTTCAATGAAACTGTCTTTTATAATCATATTCTAGACAATCTGAGCTAAGAAAAAAACGTAAAACACGATAATGTGAGAGTTGTTTGAAATATTTTAAAAACCAATTTACAGTTTTTTTAAGACACATTGGTCCTGTACACATACAAACATTGCTCATGTGAAATTGCCTGTGATGTACGTTAGACTAACAAGTACTAAAGGGATGATATTTCTAATAAATGTTCAGACATACATGCATTCAAATGAAAAATAATATGGTAGTTTAATGTATGTTGTACAAATATTTCACTTGTATTTGCTTGTTTTTTTTTTTTTTTTAATTTTATTTACATATCTATCCCGCATCCCTCTCTGTCGCTTCTAGTGTTGTCATGTGTCTCCGAGCAGAGTTAGTCTAAGTCGTGAATAGCACAACAACCATAACGTTTTCCCGAAACTATATACAAACTCTAACTCTCCCCGGAGGCGTTGCCTTAGTCTCTATACATTTTCGGTCAACACTTTGTTTAAGTTTAAGCTTAACGCTTAGCACTAGGCGTAACTCCAGCACTCTGTCCCTCCGTCACTTGCGTGACGTCACTAAGGATTATCCATCACTCATGATAAACTCTACTCCATCACTCCGAGAGTAAATATTCTTGATTGTCGCAGACATAGGCGTGAGCACGTCTCCTTTATTTTTGATACCTGAATACGCCCCTGTACTGCGAAGAAGTGTATATATATAATCTTTTATATAAGTTGCAAATATACGAGTGTATCAACATTTTAGTGTCATGTATAATGCACGTGTAACTTCGAGATTCCACATGCTGCATGTGTACTTAAAAAATTAAAAACCCTAATCTCAAATGAACATAATGATGAGTTGGTGATTTTTTTATAGCGCCGTTTCGTGATGTAGCCACTGCCAGGGCGCGACATGCACCCTTCACTTTTGCTGACCTTCGCTGTGACAGGGGAACATTGGTTAAGTGGAGCAATTTTCACAGGAGGTAAATAAAGTTAACCTCATATCAACCTTTAAGTTCAAAAAACATTTTTAAAGAAGAAAACAAGACTTCTGTGAAAAATATGGAACAAACTTTTTAATGCTTCAGTGAACCTGTAGTTTGTTTATTAAACATGGTTTAAAAAAACATTCAACTTCTGTGTAACAACCAAATTATGCTAAGATACGCCATGCTAGAGAATTGCGGGATCTGTTGCCATAGTCTATTAGACCTGGAGCTTCCTGACGTCTCACCCATGTCTGCGATGGGCTTCATCAGCGTAATGTGTGACTGTTATATACCACTTTAATAATATGTACACCACGGCCACAGATCCCGGAAAGCAACACTCCAGTGTTCCTTCTTCCTTCAGCAACCTTCGGCCGTGTAAACCTAAAACTCTAATAGATACGCTTTTTAGAAACTTCAAAAAAAAATCACCAAAGGGTCCCATCACCTGTCCATGTCTAGTACTTGGAAGGCTCCTTCTTCCCTCACCTCTCAATACCTAAAATATGTACATATAAAACTTGACGTTCAAACGCAACCGTAGCGTTTACCAAAAATATATGGAAATCAAAAAACTGCTTACAGTGAGAGAATTAGTTCCCTTACATTTTTTGCTTGAGTAAGGACAAAGCTGTATACTAAGGGTGCAGGATATATTTTGTTGACTGACGGACCCCAGGAAAACCTTGTCACCCATTTTAGAGATAAGTGTGCTTCGTGTTTGTTCGGTGATCTTCGTGGTGTGCGTGTTCTACATCACCACCTCCATACATATACATACACACTTCGTGTTATAATATATTTTTGAGTTACTCAATGTTAAGATGGTCGAAGTAGTGACAGGTGGAAGGGGATATCACACCCTAAGGTATTTTGAAGCGTACAGTTTTCACGCAAAATAAATAATTTATGCCAATGATGGTGCGATCACATTTTGATATTGTTCAAAACTCATGTAATAAAGCTCGTTTTTTTTTTGAGCCAGAAGCCTGAGTTCAAAAATGTATTTTTGTTGACATACATCACAAACGCCTTGTCAGCTTTCATAGATATCAAACTCGCATCTTTGGAATAAAGAAAACTCTAAAGCCGATAAAATGGTTGTTAAAAAGATAGTCCCCTTGCTTATATCATCATGAGCTCTGGTTGGGCCTTGGCTGAATCCAGGATTCAACCTTGTCCGTTACCTTTGCTCTCCAGCTACGTATGCCTGCCTTGTCTGCATCTGCGTTAACACCGTTCATCCATCGCATTTTTGTCCTTCCATGGGTGGAAGTCTCGATGGCCTTCGGTAAATCTTACTGTATCTAATTGAAGATAGGACGGAATAAAAAAAATAGAGGTTCCTGAACAGCTGATTGTTGTTCTGTATAAGCTGGATCAGCTGTTGATACGCCGCCATGTTTTTTTTCTGGACTATCTTCAAATACGAGTAGATATGGTAAGATATATCGACCGTCGTTGAGACTTCCACCTCTGGCTTCTTAAGTTTGGCGTCGTCCATTCTAATTATGTGACCAGCGAGTTCATATTATCTGCAGAAAGTCGAATAACATTGTTCAATGTTAACGAAAGGTTCATATGTGATATGCACCATCGTTTTGTCCATCAAGTCTAGCCAAACGTCGTGTCGCTCTGTATTTCTTCCATACACGCTGGCAGATCAAATATTGATGGATTGATGTTTGGTTAGTACGTATATTAACATACATAACTAAACCCCATAGTTTCTTACCTGAGACTCCTTGCCAATGTACCACTTTTAGGTTTTAGACGTTTTTTGTGACTTCCATCCAGATTCGAGCACCCTTCCATTGTTGACTTCACTTTAGACGAGTTTCTCGTGGAACTGGATTGTCTTGTTGATATAAAGAAGACAGTTTGATTGATTCGTTTGATCGTTTAAGTTTTCGAAATGACTGTTATTGTATTTTGAAAGACATGTTGACGATTTGGTTATAATTCTATTACAAAATATTAAGAATTTTTAACGTTCTTGAAGAACTTCTGATTTGTACATTGAAAAAGTTTCACGGGGGTAAGCCTTGTGAATACGGTGCTTGAAGCATGTTTTTGGCCAAAAAAATGGCAAGAAAAAAATTACGTGTGCGCTGGCGCATTATCGCTGTGTAATATCCACGACGATTTTTTCCAATTGCTTTATGCAAGCGGTGAATAACTTTAAAATTTTATTCCTTGTTGATTGTACATACGACCTTCAAAGTTTTTAAAATCCCCTGTTTTTTTTACACTCTTTCTGAATACGATTACACAGCTAGTTAACAGTCTGGTAAATTGAACGATTAGTTATACTTTTTCACTAGTTCAATTCTACGTAAGTTAGAAGTGTTATTTCTAGATGCCCGTCATAACACCCGCCCACCATTCGTCACCATCGTTAGTAGAGCCTGCGTGTCTTCACTAATGCAAGAGATAGTTGCCTTCTCCTCTAAGGTGGTCCAGAACCTCAAGTATTAAGCTTCACTTTTGAACGAAACTATAGAGTGTACAGAAAATTAATGGAATCTGAAACAGCGTCTCCATTGAGCGTTTAATTTTCTATACATGCTTGAGTTGAAACGTTAATTTTTATATTTACTTGAGACGTAGCTCTTCTTATATTATGATAGACCCAAGCCGAGGAACACTTCAACTGTATTACTCATTCAATCTGATAAAAAACCTGAAGCTAATAGTAATATTTTGACGTTGAAATGAATGAATTCTCCAAACGTTGACAGACGTTTAATGAATAGTAACATAAATGTAAATGCACTGCACATATAGAGCAACTTGTTATTCAGTTGTACCCGAATGGTACCATGTGTCATGTGGACACTATTTATTTGTACAGGTAAAGGAACCTTACGCCAACCACCGCAGTTAAAAAGTGGGGTTTCACAGCTCCCTCGGGAGCTGGTTCTCATTTCTTGTGAAGGTTTAGTAAGCCTTGATGGTATTAGATTCTGGATTGGAAATCACATCCGGCACCCTTAATGGTGATCAAACCCTAGCCCTCGACATGGAATTCAAGCATTCTACCAACTGATCTATCGACAATGGACAGTTCATATATTACAATCTCTCCTCCTTCCAGACGGTGGACCATCATTTGTATATTTGAGATGCCAATAGGTCAACGCCCAGCTATAGGACCTCCTAAAAGGTGAAAAGGTAGCTGGACGTCCTCATATCAGGATCCATGAGCTTATATGAAGTTTTTATAAATATTTTTAGATCGAAAAATCTAGATGAAGAAGAATTAAAACTTTTTAATCCATGTTTTAATAAAAATAATTCCCGGTGTATAAAATACAGCATTTCACAAGTCGTGAGTGTTGCCAGACCATCATAAATAACATAAATACAATGAGAGCGCGATGAATCATATCCATCAAGTCTTTCCATATAATATCACTCTTGTGGCCGTCAAAGAAGTGCCACCAATCAAATATGAAATAAACATGAGTGGTCCGGCGGAGTGGCTGAAGTGTCCGGAGTGCTGTGAGGGTGAGTGATGAATGGAGTGAAAGGAGGGGGTGGAGGAGATACTGGGCGACGTTGAGGATCCGCGGGGAAGGAAAGAAAAGATACTTGTACCTCGAATATAAAAGGTTTAAATTCAATCTTACCGTCTTACAAAAAAATGTATCAAAACTAAAACAGCGCGTCTAGCGTGTTTTTTCGTTTCTATACAGTTTGGTTGAGTATTAATACTTGTTGTTTTACGAGTATACTTATTATCCTGAAGTGTCCATTAGGTTAGTGGTTAGAGAACTGTTCTAAAGAAAACTAAAAAAAAAAATTGTGATGGTTATTCCATTTAAAGAATAAATCATTCTAAAAATAGCATATAATGTAGGCATATTTATTTTTGTTTAAAATGTTAAAAAAAATATGTTTTAAGAGAATTTCTCACAAAATGATTTGTAACATAAATAAAGGTAGTTTCTAATGGATGTAGATAAATAGACCTGAAATAGAAGTTTATGTAATAAGGGTCTTTTTAAGAACCAATTCATTTTTTTTTATCCTTTCCCTGTCAACCCAGCCGTGTGAAGTCACAGCCGATTATATCACTTCTGTAAATATGCCATTTTCTATGCATTTTTTGCACACTTAAAAAAATATTAATACTCGTAATATGAAATATTGGCATTTCTGTGCCCAATAATTCACATTAATCACATTATTTTATTAAAATAAATTGACTAATGCCTATGGGTATCATATTTTAGCATTTTTAAATCCAAAATTATAATCAATTTTGCTAAAAAGACCTTGAATTAATTAAAAAATACAATGATTTGATTTTTTTTTCAATCGAAATTCGATGATATAAAAGAGAAAGGAATCTATTGGAAATTAAATCGCGAATATTTAATGGCAATTTTGAATAAATTAAAAAACTTAATTTTATTTTTTACAGAAAACTAATAAAACATCAAAATTATGTTTACTAATTGATTCGCATCTGTACAAGGCTAAACGACACAATCAAAATTTAGTATTTAAAATATTTTTAATTCTCGGTCAGCTGGTAGAACGAGGGTTCAATCCCCAACGAAAGTGTCAGAAATGTATTTTTTCCATTTCGGTGTTTATTTCAAACCTAAAATACTAGTACCGGCAAGGTCTTACTAAGGTCTTTTAAGCCTTTTTACTTCGAAATAATCGCCGTAAGGCTGGCACCCTTACCTGTGAATATAAATTGGTACTATTCTCCACATGCGACACCTTCGGGATCTACACTGCATAAAGTTTCATCATGTGTGTAGCTAAGTTCGTTTGTATATCTTTTTCGAAACATACTGATGTCTTTTTTTTTTTTAATACGAAATAAAAATTGATTTACTCTACTAATGTCACCCCTGGCTTAGAGAGGGACTCCAAGAGTTGCAGGGCTTATGTGTATTTTAGATTTGGGTTTTTATTATGCAAGTACTTATGCAGCATGTATAAGCGCAAACTGACACGTCTCTGCTTAGATATGAGCATATATTTTCAACTAAGATTATAATATGTAGGTGATACGAACAGAGGATTGTAGTCCAAATTAAAATTGATCTTTTTTTCTGCACATTTCTTACGAATATCGTTAACCTTCATATAACTTGCCATAAACTTAATTAAAGTTGCACAGAGTAGTGATTTTCTCTGAATTTGTTGTTTCTGACGTATTCATTTTTTCCGGATTTCAAAACACCATCAAAATACTTGATGTGTGTTAATCGTGCAATAAAATTTTATGATTCCATAGAAATCGTATGTTTGCCACGGAAATTGTTCATAAATAAAATGCCACATATGAGTCGTAGGAAACCAAAACCGGTAATCTAAGATGTGTTTTAAAAATGAGATAAATACATAGAAATGATGAGAAAAGAATTGCCTGTATTTCCATACATTTATCTCATATTACGAATATTCTAGATTGCCGGCTTTGACTCTGTACTTCTTATACAATATAACCGTTATTCAATTTGTTAAACAATATAACCGTTATTCAATTTGTTAAACAATATATTTGGTATTCATGTGATGACCCATGTTTATTGATTATTTGATTTAAATGTTTATGAAATTAATTGAAATCATTTTTATGAATTTCACATTGAAATTCAATTTATATTTTAAATTCGTAAATAAAATAATAATTTGTATTTAATTAATTATTAAACCAAAAAAAAAAAATGTGTTAAAAAAAATAAGCAAGTCATTATATCGTGAAGCATTCCGCGACCTCAAAAAAAATAGCTTTGTATGAGCGTTCGCATATTTGGGGTCCTTCTGAGTTCTGACTTATGAATGTATAACAATTTGAAGTAAATTGATCATTTTCGACAGGGAAAGAGCTGTCATATTTCGCCACTGCTGAGAGAACTGCACTGGCTGAGGGTCCGAGAGAGGGTGGAATTTAAGTTGTGTCTCACTGTGCATAGGGCCCTGAACGGCACTGCACCCCCATGTCTCGCTGAGCTATGCTCTGTCGATGGGACTTCAAAAAGACCACTACGCTCTGCCCTTACTTCTGTCAACAAGGTTATAGTGCCCAATAGAGCAAACACATCAAACTTTGCAGACAGAAGCTTTGCGGTGGCCGGGCCGGTGGCCTGGAACAATTTACCCATCGGTGTTCGCGCGAACCAGCCTACCACCACCTTCAGAAAGGAACTGAAGACACTACTTTTCTCGAGAAGCCATGACGCCCTTGAGATGGTCCTGGACCATTAAATGGCGCCACAGGAAAGAAATCATCCATCATCATCATCATCATCATAACTACATTTTTTTCTGTATTTGAAGTATTTAAAAACGTTTTTTTGTATCATCAGTGCAAAAAATCTTGACCTCCTTCATCAAGAGCTGCCAACGCTGTCTCTTAGTAATTGATTATGATGATGATGATTGTAAAATGCTAAACGTGTATTGTATGGGTGCTGCACTTGTCCGATGTATCAGGAGATCATAGCAAGAACCCAAAGTATATAACATTACCTGTAAACTCTACCAAAAAATGTATTAAAACTAAAATATTGCATCTAGTGAACGTTTCAGTTTCCAAGTATTTTTCAAAGTGCTTTGTATGGTACTGTTTTAACGCAACGTATTTTTACTGGTATCAAGAGATCATAGCAAGAACGTTACCTCAAGTATATAACATAACGTTAAAACTCAACAAAAGAAATATGTGGCGAATACAATAGTGCATCTAGTGAACGTTTTATTTTTGAATGAGTGCTTTGGTTGCTTGATGGTAACGTTTTTTCCTGCCGGTATCAGGATATCATAGCGAGAACAGGATTGCGATCCGATCTGCAGCCTGCGCGGGACTGGTTAGGGCGGAGGCCACGCCCCCTCGGCGCATCGCTGCGATTAGAGTTACACCACCTCTGTCACACTCATGCCAGCCTGGTAGTTTATTCTTCAGCATACCATTGTCTTTAAATAGACTTTGCAAATGCTTTTCATGTAAAATGCTGCCTACATACTCCACTCTCTTTTGATTCAATTCTTACTTCAAAATAATTGTAGAATATCGTTTTTTTTTCAGTTCTTCGGTTATGGCACATACCTTTACCAAGGACCAGTCATCAAAGGTCAATCCAAGCTTATAGCAGCGCAAAGTGCTATTCTGCTAAATTCGAGATAGCGATCTGTGTCCAAAAATAAGGTGTAGGGTACTGTGATTTTTAGCAAATTCTTTCACAAGCGCTAGCAAGCTCCGACTTCGATTGATATCCAAAGTGTAATGAATTTAGCAGAATTGCACTTTTGGGTCATGTTTGAGTAACTGGCGTTTTCTAAAGCGACGAACAAGCTTGCAGAGGGCTCATGTGAGTGATTTATATTTTACAATAATTTGAGAGGGTGAATTCTTCAGTTCTTTGGTTACACTACCTTTGTCATATCCATGCCAACCTGGTAGTCAATTCTAGAACTCACTATTGAGTTCACTATAACACTCCAGTCCTCCCACCAGTACCTATCGTAATGATCTCGTACTTTCTTCATCGCATTTTATTCTAAGCATTTTCATTACCACCTATCTAGACACATATTCTGCAATTTATGCGAGAAAAAGGAGGAGCCTGAAGGTTGTTTAATTTTCAATGTTTGATGCATGTGGTTTGATTAATTTAGGATCATTGTTCTGTAATTCATGGAATACGGCGAAAATTATACGCATGTAAATATTGAAATTTCGCCACGAATTCGACAACTTCATAGTTCCCAGTTCACGTAGAAAAGCATTTTACATATTATGGGTCCTTCTGACACATACATACAGGACAGGTATGAGGAGGGTTTGAGCATATACATACAATCCAGCTACTCAAAAGGCTATTTCCAATGGATTCCCTGGCACAGATTAAGAGCATTTCTAGCGTATGACAGGGTTCTGCTCTCGTCCGCAATCTTCCATCCAAGATCGCTGGTCTCCGCATTCTGATGTTCCCCTGAACACAATAAAGTATAAGACAATCCGGGGCGCACAATGGGCAGCCGGTCACGACGCAGCCAGCTATCGGACCCATAAATCCTCGTGCCGGATGACATGTTGTATGCAATTTCAATGTTTATTCGTATAATTTTATACCGATTGGACTGTTTTATTTTGGATGCGTCTCCCCTCAACATCCCAAACTACAAGCACAAAGCACAGCATTCAAACTCATCCACGACATAAACAAAAAACGCATGGAAGCTGAAGCAGCGCATCGAGTGAAGGTTCTACTTTTTATGGAGTTTTTGGTTGACTCTATGGTTCACTTATGGAAGTGTAGTTAGGTTTGCGCCGTACGGAACCAATAACTCTTTTATTAGCTCGCCGACTGCGCACTGTATGAATTGTTTTTCATCAAAGTTTTATGATCTGCTGGCAGATGAAAGGTTCGAAGTTAAGAGAATACTGCACTTAGAGTACCTATAATATAAAATATAAAACTAATCTATAGTGTTAACGAATTCTTCTACTTTCACAATAATATCTAAATGAAAGATGTTAAAATTATCGTAGGTAGAAGTTTGCGACCATATGCGAAAGCCTCGAAATAGAGGACATAGTGAGATGCAGCAGATACAGGAGGTGATTTTGGAGAGATCATGTCTCAAGAATGAGTCATGAAAGACTTGCACACATTACCCAACATTGAAATCATAGTCAGATGGAATAAGAAAAACAGACGGTTCTGATCATTTAGATCGCATGAGTGAAAGAAGGATTACTAGAATCATTGTAGGCGAAATACCAGACCGGCAGCGTATAGGTACCATGTCGACCACACAAAAGATGGAAAAAACTGATCTTCTGCATCATAGGAGAAGAGTCCACAAGAGGCAGATCAACGAATTTACAATTAGAAAAAGAAGAATACACAAATAACGTTGTATATTACTTATTAGCATATTTTATAGGTGAGAGCAGATATTAATTACTGGCTATTCCGTACGCAGGTTCCCAAGTTTATTACCTTGTAAAACGCGAACAGCTAATTTCACGTCTGACAACCTTTTCACAAAGATCCCTTCCTCCTCCCTCTCCCTCCCCCACCTGCCCCAGGTCCTCCTTCAGCTTCCCGCGAGGTCACAAGTCACTCTAGACATCTCAATCACTCACTCATTCAGGAACTTAACCCAACCCGTATTATATTGATGCAGTCATCGCCGCGCACCCGCCTCCAAACAGCCCAACTCACCGTTCACCTTTCAGGGCATTCAAGCCCCTCGGCGTGTTTGTGTTGTGGGTCAGATTCGCTCGGCGGGCTTGCGGGTCTGTGTCGTGCTCTGGATGGATGGAAAGCGCTTTATCACGTCGTCTTAATAATGGCCGTCACGCTGAGATGAAATATGCACTGTTGATTCAATTACTCGGAGATAGAGACGGGTGTGATGTGAAGGAAGGGGACGTGGAGGCGCCAGCGTCGCGATTCTGGAAAATAAACAAAGATATGATAAAAAGATAATTATTGATTATCAACAGCAAAAACTTGATAATAAACTTAACTTACGTCCATGCAAAATGCATGGTATGAGAAAAATTTCAGTATGTAGTATTAGCTGATAGGTTGGTATGAGGCCGACAAACCATGATGCAAAAAATAATCTATTTTAGTATAAAACTTGCAAAATATAAATGGATTGTTTGTTACGAATGTTTAAGTTCATGCCTACTTGCTTTTACTGTTGTCTAGTCTGATTGTGTGTCTAGGCTTTGAACTGTTGATACTTCTGGTACTCTCTGGAAACATCCATTCGAGAGGCGTCTCCTATGATCTAGAACACGCGAGATTAGGCCATTGGTCATATTATACAAATACGGGCGGCAGTTCTGTGAATGTTCAGTAACTTTTTGATTACTGAGCCGCGAAGCCACCAACGCAGAAGTTACACAGTGAACCATATTATGTAATCGATTTGTAAAAAATAAATACTGTAGAATAAATTTAATTGTAATATTATTTAAAATGAACTTGAAATAAATCATAACAGTGTAAACCGTGATGTGAAAAAGAACGAATTTCTCAAAACAGTTGTATCCGCCTCACAATAAATTTTTAGAATGTATGACGGTAATATGGGGGTCGCATAATCTTGTTAATCTGTTGATTCTTGAAGAAAAATCTGATAAATATTTCAAACCTACTTAGGCACATTTCTTGTATTCCTCAGATTGACCACTATGGTTCTTAGTGCTTTTTTTAAATAAAATATTCGCAGCTTAGCTGTACAAGAAAGAACCGTTTTATTATTCAGAACGCTGTGACAACAATTGGTTGACCACGCAACTCTCCGATGACAGATCGCTCCGAATTTAAACCTCTTCATTTGCCTGTCCGCGGCTTTGCATTAGAGACATCATAGAATCAAAAACAGCGATATAGAATGTTTTCAAAAAATAAATAAACATACAAGAACATACAGATACAGATACATACAGATAATTAAGTTCTCATCAATTCGATGTATTATTGCAAATGTGTAAATTGTGTGTTTGCTTGTCTGTTTAGTGTCTGTGATGTTAGGTTCTTATTGTATTTGTGTTGTCCGAGATGGCTCGAGTATTTATTCTAGTAGAATCTCGCATGTACCATTTCTCGATGATTCGAGAATTATCCGCAGTCTTACTATAAATAGGGGGCAGGATTAGTCAAGCGATTACATTGTGTAGGTGTAAAGTTGACTCTGTGTGTGAACCGTATCATAAAGTAAATTGTACAAAATAAATAATAGCAATTTTTATTAAGTTGAACCCGGCACAGTAATAACAGTATTTTAATTTTAATTAAAAATAACTTTTTAATATATAACGCAGTTTTATTTTCACAATTTTTTATGAGCTATATTGCCAAAGCGCTATCGGACTCTATCCGTCCATCTTCAGAGGCTAACTGAGATAAATTTAATTCCAAAAATATCCCTGATTGCCGTGTTAGATTCTGTGCGACTCATTACTCAGTTTGTTTCCATCAATCAACCCACCTAACAAGACCGAGTGTTATTATTTTTTCTAGTGATTCTTCCCTCCTAGTGTCGGGATTATTTTTTAGCGGCCCAACTGACGGTTGACACGTTTTTTGTGGACCCGCAGACGGCGAGGAGATAAATGGATGATACACTTTTTCTGGTCTCACCGTGAAAAATGACGTTTCTTTACATTTCTGCTTACATCACCGCTGACAACTGGCAATATTTTTGAGCTCCGCCAATTATGTGATTGTCAGCGCTGCCATTGTCACATCCATGTAATGCCTACCACAAAGCAACAGAAAGAAAATTCAAATCATGTATATTTACACATCATTTTTTTAGCGTTGGTTTACACCAGTGTTACGAATTACTATAATCTATAATCTAAGTTGCAAAGATAAATTCACATTTAATGCTCATATCAAATGCATGCCCACGAAAAAATACGTGTAGTTCGCGCTTACAAATGCTGAATGTGTACTTACAAATAAAACCCAAACCTCAAATGACCATAAACCCTTCAACTTTTGCTGACCTTCCCTGACACAGTGGTGACATTGGCAACACTCCTTACGTTTTAAAAAAAAGGTTACGATTTTCGGTCGATACCTCAGTTGGTAAAATGCTTGCATTCCATGCCGAGAGCTCGGGTTCTAGTCCCACCAAGGGTGTCAGAAATGATTTCCCGTTTAGGTGTTTATTGCAAAACCAAAATAAAATACCGGCAAGGTTTACTCAGCCTTCACAAAAAATGAGTACCAGCTCCTACTTGGAAGCTGGGAAACCCTCACTTCAATTGCAGTTGGCGTAGGGCCGGCCCCCTAACCTGTAAAAATAGTTTCGACTCGTCGCATGCGACTCCTTCAGAGAAAAAGCGCCAAGAATCATCATCCTCAGTCGTCATGCAGAGAGGGTGACTCCGGAAGACGTTAGCTACGTCGCTAACGAAACGTCGAGAATAATGTAAGTTACAACGGTTCGTGTAATATCCGATCAATTTTTTTTTAACTGTGTAGTTATCTATAATCTATAATCTAAGTTGCAAGGATATATTCATTCAAAGCTCTCAGATGTATGCCCACAAACAAACACGTGTAGTTCGCGCTTACAAATGCTGATTGTGTACTTACAAATAAAATCCAAACCTCAAATGAACATAAGCCCTGCAACTCTTGCCGACATTCCCTGAAACAGGGGTGACATTGGCAAAGTGAACCATTTTTTACAGTATGGGTGGTCAGCTTCATACCAACCTATAAGTCAAGGAAGTTATAATGTTGGTGTAGTTATAATTATTGTAAATAAGCGGCAAGAAGTTAAGCTCTATGTGAAGCTTAATCACTTAGTCACGTATCTGCGTTTGTGACTCGGTCCAACATTTGGACAATTATTTGGCCAGTCATGTGCCGTGGAGACCGGCAAGGTATATTCACACGAGCATTCGTGCCCCGACTGTCGGCCAGGGTCCATCCATCAAACTCTGCGGAATCTGATGAACATAAATCAAACGCCAACCAACTTTTTGTTGCTATCTTTTTGGCAGAAAAAAAAACTGCTGAACACTCTTTGACAAGTGACTTTTGATCTTTTGTGCAGGGCCGGCGGATACATGTACACTTTTTTTTTTTGGCGAAATGTACAATACTATAATGAATTTCAAATTTTTGCAATGTCACATGTTTTTATCTTATTTGTTCGGCAGTCTTTCACAAAACACAGATACAAATTTTAGCAAAAATATAACTGAGAAATAACGTTCAAGTTCCATTTAATCGTTTTTATCACAAGCAAGTTTCATTTGATACTTGGGTTTTTATTTTGTAAGTGACTACACATATAGCAAGCGTAATAGCAAATTTATACGAGTTGGCTTGTAAGCATACCTAAAATGTTGATCTTAAATGTTACTATACCTTTGCTATTTGGATTATACATTATAAGTAGGCCACAGATTTAAATGAAAATATGTATAGCATAGTAAATATGCCAAATGAAGGGTTAAATCTCGAGTAAATAAAATAATATAAAAATTCTAGAGACGACCAGATATTTTTTGACAAGAAAATGATCCGTGTAGGTAAAAATTATGTATTTACAATTTATTTTTGGTATCATGAAAAATTAAAAAGATCGTACATATTTTCTCTTTAATTATGAAAAACCTAAAGCCACTTCATTCCAGATCGATGCACTGATGTGATCTTTATTCTGATACGGCCTGCAATCATAAATTATTATTAATTGTGTTGTTTTTTGCTGTCTGTCCGTTTTGATAGAGTAGACGGCAGTTGGAATGATTGACAAGGATCTGACGAACAAAAGGGACCCGAAGTTACAACTCAACTGTACCGTCTCTTCAAAAATACAAGGATACTAAAACAGCGCCTCTAGTGAGAGATTAATTTAACATACATTTCTTGGTGAGCAGTGAACACCACGGTTGAGCTTGAACGTACAAATTTTATACTTACGAAACAAAAGGGACGCGTCAGATGATGACATAAAAAATTACGTTTTAACTAAATAATTTCGTTTTAATACAATATGTATGAGAATTAATACACTCACGAGGAGAGCTGTTTTAGTTTTAATGTATTTTCGGTTGAGTTTACCTGTAAAGTTTTGTATTTGGGGCACAGGAAGACCCGCAGATAGTTCGTCGTCATATCGTTGGAGGAAACATCCATCATGATGGTTTATCTCTATTGTTTGTACATACAAAAAAAATGAGGCTATTTTATTAGTGGGTAGAAATTAGTGAACGGATTATTATACAAAATCTACAGCTTTAATTAACCAAAATTTTAATGCAGTTATTTATAAAACTGCATTTTATTTTAAGGTTCCCCTATGATAACACAGTAATAAAATTCATTCACTATTAGTAAAGCCTTATAAAATGAAATGTTAATTACAGTCTTTTCGTAATTTTTCATTCAAACCTTTTTTTTCTTCTATTAAAAATCACTAAATATTTCAGCGTCGGAATTTGACAATAGTTCCTTGTCTAATAGGCCGGTATGAGGCTGACCACCCATACTGTAAAAAATGCTTCACTTTGCCAATGCCGCCCCTGTTTCAGGGAAGGTTAACAAGAGTTGCAGGGCGTATGTTCATTTGTGACTAGGTTTTTATGTCCACACGCGGCATGTGTCAGCGTGAACTTATCGTGTATGCTTGTGTGAATGCATGTAATATGCAACTCAAATGTAATATATCTTTGCTGCTTACATTCTAAATTTATATGAGTTCATTTTCAATGTATTTGCGATGTCAATGCCTGTAAAAAATATACCACAAAAACTGTGTAAGATAGCAAATAACAGCTGCAGAAACATGGCATAAGATTGTACGTGTGATGATAAAAACACCTGCGTATTTTCCAAAAGAAAAGCCAAGACATTAAGGTGATGTGACGTGTAAATTCACGTGGAAAATCTCTTGTAAATAAATCCCACAAGACGCTCACTTTTCATGACTCCTTTATCGCATCATGCCTGTCATACAGTGCTCAGCGAGGAAAAGTGCGTGACAGGTGATTTGGTTAGGTGTATCAAAGCAAAGAGGGTTAAATCTAAACAAAGTGTACGCGGTGTGTTCTCAGAGTCTCAAGACAGATCTGCAATACAAAAAATCCTAAATATTTACTAAATCCAGTACAAGCCTTTAACGCTCAACGCATTCTTCCTCACAATACTCCAGGACTCCATCGTCTTCTTCCTATAAGAACTTACGCGTCAGCCTAGACATTGTCCGTATCCTTGGACGTCCGAGTATTTGAAAGCGCGAATTTACACGTGTCTGTTTGTAATAAGATTCATATGAGTTTTCAATCATTTTTCGGTGCAAAAAAAAAAGACAACAGAAAAAAAGAACATACATCCCATTTAGTCAAAATATTGGTGATGACTTCTTTAAACGATTACAAAGGGCTCAATATTGAGTTTCACACCATGACAATACACCTGCTCGAAAGATTGACCTCCTTTTAAGCCTCAATCTAAACCTTGCCCTTAGCTAATTTAATTGTTTGCTCAACGGGTCGAGAAACACCAGAAAAAGCAGCGATTTCACACAATTCTATCATTTTAATGACGAGTCTCCACAACCTTTCTGTGAACAATTGCATAGCTAGTGAACAAATTTAAAAGAATTACAGTTGTGTGTTGATTCTCAAAGAACATAATCTAAACGGTTTTTATAAATATTTGAAAACATAAATGGTAAAACATTGTTTTAATTCACTTTATTCTTTTTGTTTATTCTCGAATGTTTTCGCCTAATGAGGCATCTTCAAGAGCAGAATGGTTACAAATATATTTTTATAAAATAATTTTCAAAACAATTGTTTTAAATGTTTTACCATTTATAAAAATGGACTTTCACTGTGTTAACAGATCAAAACTAAAAAATATTAAACGGTTTTTGATTTGTTGCACAAAAATGATTTATAATTTATACGCTACCAATAAGATCTGTCTTGAATCTTGGTGGACACACCTGGTGTGCACACATACACCCTCGGTATGCAATGAAGAGGTGTTTGAATCTTCCCACTGGGAGCGCTATGAGGCAGAAACCCAGGATATTACTCCGAGCAAGGAGCTGGCGAGGGAGGAAAAACATGCCCGAATAAAATGCGATAGCGGAATCTCATTTGGCGAGTGGACGATTATCTGGCAAACTACATATGGCCGCGCGCACCTCATTTGGTATGCGGAGGCTGGGAGCGCTGATTGCGGAGGGTTGGGAGGGGTAGGTTGAGGGGGTGAAGGAAAGGAGTGGCCAAGTTTGGGGTTGAAGGAGAAGTTGACTGCAATTTGGCAAAGAAAATAATAAGTATATCTAAGCTGAAATAACGTAGATGATTATTTTTGTTGTCAATCAATTGCCGAATTGTTTTGTAGCCGGTAAAAGCTACCTAAATAATAAAAAATGGAAAAAAAACATTGGGGTAAACAAAGATTTCTTGTTCTTGTACATAAATGGAGAATATAAATGTGATGCATTTAAGTGGCTTTTACAAAAAAAATGTTAAGCTCTAGTGCCCGATCCCTAGGATAGTGGTTAACGGTGCGGACTCATAGGGAAAAGAAAAGTTCGATTCATGGCTGAGCACAAAAAAGAAACACTTTGCTGCGTTGAAAAAGTCAAAATTCAAGTCATAAAAGGTCTATCCAGCCTTATACCAACCTACTCTTATTTGTTCAATTGGCGTTCGCAGAGGGCTCTTGAGGTGTGATTCACAAAAACCGTCACTCAACAAAACCATCCCTTTAATTTATTTTTAATTATAAGCAAATAGAGATTGCAAAAGTTGAATTTTGTTGTCAACAATTTTTCAGTAAAAAAAGCACACGAAGTGAGATACGTTTTTCTCTCCTCTCGTTCACATCTCCCCTCTCGGGCAGTCGTTTCGCGTGATGACCACCAAACGTACACTTGTGGACCGCGCGATCTCCTAACCTTATTTCTTCCCCCCATCCACACAATCTCTCCTCTCTCCCCGCGTTCTCACACGCCTGGCACAAGTGGCGAGAAAGCTGAGAGGACCAGCCGTTAATGTGCCAAGATTCGCAGAGATATTCATTGATTTGGGTTTTTATTTGTATGAATAAAATCATGTAATACATTACAAGAAACGGTCGAGTTATCCAGAGACATTTGTGTACTAATTTTTCATTCATTAATGAGAGTTACAACCAAAAAAATATGTATATATGTACATAGCTTATTCACATAGTTAATTAACCAAAATAACTTTCGTTGTTTTAAAAATATTGTTTACAGAATTTACGTAAAATAGAAAGTAATGTTAAAAGAATTTCGCTTAATGACTTTCCTTGACTTATAGGTTGGTATGAGGCTGACCACCCATACTGTAAAAAATGGTTCACTTTGCTAATGTCACCCCTGTTTCAGGGAATGTCGGCAAGAGTTGCAGGGCTTATGTTCATTTGAGGTTTGGATTTTATTTGTAAGTACACAATCAGCATTTGTAAGCGCGAACTACACGTGTTTGTTTGTGGGCATACATCTGAGAGCTTTGAATGAATATATCCTTGCAACTTAGATTATAGATTATAGATTATAGACTAACTCTTACTTCATAAAAAAATATATTATGAAAGGCGTTGAGAGCTTTCTAGAAACCATCATGAAAGAAGTATGCAAGGACAGGAAGAAGTGGCGGCTAATCTGCAATGTTGATTTCTAATTTTGGTGTATTCATTTGCAACATTTTTTGCATAGGAATTTTTTGACTTTTTTTTGTATAGATTTCTTTGTAAGGTTTTGATCTTTTTATATTTAAATGTAATTTATTATTCATATTCCTTGACTTATAGGTTGGTATGAGGCTGACCACCCATACTGTAAAAAATGGTTCACTTTGCCAATGTCACCCCTGTTTCAGGGAAGGTCGGCAAAAGTTGTGGGGCTTATGTTCATTTGAGGTTTGGATTTTATTTGTAAGTACACATTCAGCATTTGTAAGCGCGAACTACACTTGTTGGTTTGTGGGCATACATCTGAGAGCTTTAAATGAATATATCCTTGCAACTTAGATTATAGATTATATTATTATTATAGATCATCATTCTTCACTAAAACTAGTATGATCGAGAACCACAACCGTGCCATCAACTGGAAGCTCAGTACAAAGACTTAAAAAGGTAAGGTAGGTTTTGCTACCTGATGATGACTGACTAGTCAAAAACGTTAGTAGTATAATTTAAAATTTAATTTTTGAAATATATTATATTTGTGAAATGAAACACTGTAGTGTTTAAAAAAAAAAAAAAACAGTGTTTAAAAGTTAAAAGTGTTGTTTATTGAATAACAAATAAAATTATTTACAAATAAAATCGTCGTATATACATACGTACAGCATTTTGATGAAAATTTTATTGTGAAACAAAATTGATATTAAAACACTATATATATAAAAATTGAATTGGTTGTGCCGAAATAAATACTTTACTAGAAATCGAGTTTATTTTCTGTACGGCAAACAAACAAAACTAAAACGCGATACATATTTTTATTGAACCGAAAGAAAATATCTTCTCGCGAATTCCGGTATGAAAGCCAAAATAGCAACAGAGAATAATGCAATTTTTCATGAACATATCTTTCATTGTTTTTCCTTTATGTAAACACACCCTGCTGTGATTTTGGACCTCTAGCCGTTCCGCTGCTTGTTTTTGTATTTTCGTTTCCCACACAAGTGGGTGAGAATTTTCAATGAGCCAGCTAATAACAATAATATTCAACCCCCGACGGAAAAAAAAGTTCAATTTATTTTTCGCGAAAATATCACGTTTTCTTAATATTCGCAGTCCTAATAAAACAAATAGGTATACGGGGTGCGAGAGGTCCAAGCGACACCCCTCTCCCCTCTTCCCCTCCAAAATTCTACCACCCCCACCTACCCTTCTTGCAGATCAACCCCTCCTGGTTTGTTTCCATCCCTCCACAAGCAAAACAACCCCCAAATTGAAACTGTGCCTTTCTAAGACGTGCTTTTTTGCAATGTTTTATTTCTTTTTTGATGTTTGAAAACCATGTTGTAACTTAAATAGTTACTCTGATACCATTCAGTTAAGGGTGACCAGAGCTTTTGTAGAGTTGTCTCCAATTAAAGGCTTTCATATCGTTGCTGATGTAGAAAAAAATGAAATACAACACGTTTTTGTTCACATATTCTTTTTTAAGGTCATTTCGGCAAAAAATACAGGGTTTATGTTCATTTGAGGTTAGGATTTTTATTTTATAAGTGCACCTGCAGCTCATATTTAAACGACGCTATCTGCATGAAATGCGTTAAATATGAACCTCAAAAGTGTATACATTTTTGCAACTGAGCATAAAGACACATACTTTTTAATTTCATTAAACTGTTACTATAATATAACCAAGTAAATTTGTAAACCAAGATTATAAATAGTGTACTAGCATTTTGATAGACTTTTCAATGGTTCTGACCACACCTAGCCAAAAAAAAAATTGAGCTAATAATACAACTTTCGAGTTTAGTCTTTGTCTCCAAGAAAAAAAATATTGTTTTTTTATATATGTAAGTCGATCGTTTTACATAGTCTCACGCAAGTATATTTCCAAACATACTCGTCCGTCCATTTGTACACCCTCTCTCTCCCAAGCAAACACGGTCTGTAAGAGGTCAGCGCTTTTGTGGGTACGTTGGCAGGGACCCGTGTTGACTTTCCGTATTAAAAATAAATATTAGATTATTTTCGGGTGTGTTTTGGTTTCTGGGCGGGCGTGAGCGCACCCAACCACACAGCAAAAGTGCGTGAGTTTTTCGCCGACCTGGCATAATTTATTTCGACTAATGATGCCGCTGAAACTCCAAGCATAAAAAGTGATTGTATTACCCAGAACTGCTCGAGAAGAATCACCGTTTCAACCCCGTTTTTTTTTAAAGTCGATTTGATGAAAGTGGAAAAGTTTTTTTATCCTTGTAATTTTACAAAAGAAAAATCTAAGTAGAAACATTCATATAAATGACAGGCTATAGATTCCTGGAAAAACGATGAAAAAAAGTGTTGTATGTTTTATGGCAGAATGCTTGCATTTCATGCCGAGAGCTTGGGTTCGATTCCCACCGAGGGTGTCAGAAATGATTTCCCGTTTTGGTGTTTATTTCTATAATCCATATAATCTTAGTTGCAAATGAAACATTCAAAACTCTTATCAAATGCATGGCCAAAAGCAGACACGTGCTAATTCAATATTAAACTTTCCCTGAAACAGAGGGGTGACATTTGCAAAGTGAACCATTTTTTACAGTATGGGTGGTCAGCCACATGCCAACCTGTAAGCGAAGGAATGATATTTGCAATAATGCAGTATGTTTTGAAAGCATTGATTGTCAACCTTTTCAAATCATACGGAAAAAAATCCCAAAAACAATTAAAACATTTTTTTTTAATAGTTTTTATGACACACAATAATTCAGCTGTTAATCAATGAATTATGTATGCACTTTTTGCTGGCTCGACTTGATTACTTCTCTACATTTCATCGCCCACGCATTGCTTGGCTTTATCTCCAACGTTTGACACTTATGAGTGATCGATACGTGACGAGCGGCCAGCAGATCTATTTTAAATACATCAGATCCATCATCCAGAGACAATGTCTGAATGGTCAGCATTCTTCTTTGTTTACTTTGCCTTTTTTTTTTAAACAGGTTTTTTTGCGGTTTGCAATAACTGCATTAATTTGAGTATTTATCGGTCATTCACCCACAAAAAAAAACTCAATTAATTCATTCAATAATTGTAATTAAAGTTTGCGAGGTCCATTGAAAAAAACATGCCACATTTCGTATGTCTTGAACAGTTTAAACATAGTTATAAATTAGTAATATGCCCCTTTGAAAGTTATTTAATTTATATTAACATTGTGCTGACATTTCTTTCAATAATTTTCAAAGCACTTTTGATTTTTTGTATTCTGGAGAGGTTCCCATGTTTGTTCACAGTTTTTTTTTCAATTCCATCGACTGTTGATTCTTCTACCTTTTAATTTGTAGTTAACAGCCAAATATTATGAACTAACAACCGTCTATATAAATTTTAAATAAAGTAAACATACACAACTTTTTTATTCTATTATTATTATGGAGGAAAGTAAACACGTTCATAATTAAATTAGTATTTTTGAAAGACGATGAAAGAATATGAAATTTACTTGAAAGTAAGTTTTCAGTTCACTGTGATAAACTTCATGACGCCATCGCAGTCGATTAGAAACTTGAGAAAATATTTGACATCCCGGGCGTCCGACGTCGGTCTATGCAATCAGGCCTCCCTCACGCTAACATGTCGATGGAATCTGACGTCTTCAGACGCCTCGGGGGTGGGCCCCTGTGGGGAATCGAACCTGGAAACTTCATTACGAAGTGCGAAGCCCGCCACGTCAACGTCTACGCTGCTCCAGACGCGGGGGACACAATAGCATTCAAGACAGACCGACAGAGCTATGAACGGTGTAGGTATACAACTGTACTCCAAGTGTAAGACTTTACGTTTGTAACTCAACTAAAATTCACTAAAACTAAAACAGCACGCGTAATGAGCGTTTTAGGTTTCGTACATTTTTTGGTTGTACACTTTAAGTGAGTTTAAACGTAAAAAGTATGCTCTAGACAGGTGACTCTGTGTGTGATTTTGCTATGACAGGATGACTCTACTCTTAAAGAGGAAAATCACATCTTTGGGAAATTAAATGTATACCGGAAAATTAATTTATTATAAACCAACTTAAGAACATATTTGTATCTTTATGTAGTCTTGTTAAGAATAAAACCTTTTGGACAATTTTTTGAATTAAGAGTTTTTATGAATATTCTACTTGTGGATTAGACAAATATATAAGCTATCGGAGTACCAAAATAAATGATGTATAAATTTGTGTAAAAATGCATTTTTGCTATCGTCTTAAAGAAACGTTTTTGGCTATAACGTTGCATTTCTATACTTTGCAAAAGTTCTGGATTGAAAAAATTAACTAAAGAAAAAAAATCTTTCGTCATATGAACGTTCGTATAAAATCTCTAGGCACGCCTTATAAATATAGATTCACCACATTCCCAGTAACTGCAGACCTTGAACCAAATTATCTTTTCTACCAATTCTCTAGTACGTAATTTGGTGACCCTTTCTGTTTTTGACCAAGAACAGTTGGTGAGCTGTTGATTTTGAATCTATACACTCCTGGACACTCACACTATCTAACTTGCCTTTACTCCTAGTATAAAACATTACGTTAACTTTGCGTAAATAGAAAAATGTATGGAAAATTACAACAACACTTCCATTGAGTAATTTAGTTTTCATACATTTTTTTGCGGGGAGTTTACCAATGTTTTATACTCGGGTCTGTTTCTGTATTTTACTTTACACCTTATACTTCAAATATAAAACTTCACGTTCATACTCAATAATAGCGTTTACCAAAAAATGTACGGTAACTACAAAACGGATTGGAAGCGCTCATCTAGTTTCCTTACATTTTTTGGTAACTCAATGTTTTGAGATTATATACTTGAGTCTTGGACTGGTAAGTTTCATGTCTCTTATGGGAGAAGGGTGGTAGAAAAGCGGGATGTTCTTTCCTATAAGAAAGTAGGAGAAGCAGGGTGGCTGTCTGTATGGAATGCTTCATAAAAATCTAAGTGCAAATGGACACGTCTGTGGTGGACATTGCGGCTTCGCTAGAGGACCACGGACCATTTTTATTTGGAAGTCTTCATTTATTATTTACATATAATGCTGATCTATAACATATTGATACTTTTTTTTAAAAAGTTAAAAAGTGTTTTTTTTTTGTTTTTAATTTCATGGATTTTTCTTAGTTTTTGTTTATATTAAGAAATGTTTTAAATGGCGATGTTGCGAGAAGATTTGTGCTATGAAGAGAAACAAATACATTTCAGAAAAATAATACATCTCTCATTTATTTGAGCACTAATAATGACCGTAGAATTTAAGGAATAAATGCATTTTTAATCAAATATGGCATACCTTATCAGCGTATATGCTTGTATGAAATGTTCGCCCCTGGTTATGAGTACGAGCCATTTGTGAATAATTGTTATTTTTTTAAATATGAAAATTACACCCGTGCTTCAGGGAAAGTCTCAAGAGTTGCAGCGTTTATGTTTCGTTCAGGATTGAATCTGATTTTAAAGCTATACATGCAATATGTGTAAATGTGAACTTACACGCAATAAATTTTAATCTTAAATATATATCGTTGTAACCTATACATATGTTCATCAACAATCAAATAACATATTTACAAAATGATTCATGATCCAAAATTTATTCGTCTTATATTACATGAATATTTGTTGACCTCGCTCGCTTTCAGACCTCAAAATCTCACACTTCCAATAACCAAGATCTTGAGCGTTCAGCTGAAAGTAAAATATCAGGGTAGTGAGGTCGGTGGGCGGAGAAATAGGGGAGAGGGTAGGCGGACGTCCATAATGATATCAGCGGATCAAGACGTGATCGCAATAGCGGAGAGGACGACCGCTGTATGTCTTCTGTCAATCAGTTCTTGGGCGGGCGTGACCAGAATGCCAGGGTGGGAATTGCGCCCCCTGAAGCCGCCCCCTCTGAGGTTTTGATTTGGTCCGAATGTCTTTGATGTGACGGCTACAGTTTATTGTGTTGAATTCCGCCGACTCAACTTATAGCTTGAGCCAACAGCTGAATACAAAGTGTGGCCAATACTCCAAGTATGAAGCAATAAGTCTACTCACAATCTCAGCATTTAACCAAATATTTATAGACATTTAAACAGCGCCTCTATTGAGCGTGTATATTTTAAGGTGGACGCTAAATTGTTGAGTTTAAACGTTATGTGACACGTTTAAGACATTTTACGACGTGAGTTAGTAATAAAGATTACAAATTTTATGTTAAAAATAGAAAAGCACTTCTACAATTTACCTAAAATTTACAAAAACGAAAACGTAAACATGATCGCTATGATAAAGTATAAACGTAATCCGAAACTTGTAAGATTTTTTACGATAAAATGTAGTAAATAAGTGTTACAAATTTGTATGTCACAAAGGAAAGCGCTTCTTTAACATTTGAGATATAATACGCAATACTCATTTACTACATTACAACGTAAACTTCTTATGAGTTCATACTCGTGCTCCATCTTGTTATAATCATTCTGTGTTATGTTTTGTTGGGAAAGCTTGAAACTTTGGGATGACAAACTTTCGCATGGACGAGAAATGAAGTCTCTCAGGGACACTTAGTACATATGATGAAAATACTGAGGGAACATCAGGAACAGTTAGGAGAGATTATTTTTTTAACATTTAATCCCACATTGAATACGAGTACTTATTTGGTATTTAATTTTAGTGCATTGTAGGAGAAAAACTTCATTTTTGGTCTCTAAAACATGTCTGCTTTAAACAAAGTTTGTTGGTTGTATTTTACACCATTTGTTACATCATGTCTAAGACACTTTATAAACCTGTTATTGGTTGTTGTTTTACTTATTTTTAGATCATAATATGTTTTTTAAAGAAAAATATAGTTCATCATATTTATTCATGAAAAATACTATCTTGGTTTCAGAGAAAGGCGGTAGGAGTTACAAAGTTGATGTTCATGTGAGGTTTGGTTTATTTTGTATGTACACATGCAGCTTGTGTAAGCGTAAATTAACATTTTCCTGCTTGTGACGTCTATAATCTATAATCTAAGTTGCAAGGATATATTCATTTAAAGCTCTCAGATGTAGGTATGCCCACAAACAAACACTAATTATAGTTCGCGCATACAAATGCTGAATGTGTACTTACAAATAAAATCCAAACCTCAAATGAACATAAGCCCTACAACTTTTGCCGACCTTTCCTGTCACAGGGGTGACATTGCCAAAGTGAACCATTTTTTACAGTATGGGTGGTCAGCCTCATACCAACCTATAAGTCAAGGAATGCCAACCTAAAGTCAAGGAATTGCATGAAATAAATGAAATGTGCGACGTGAGACGTGCATGAAATAAATCGCCACCTTGAACGTAAAACTGAATTCGTGACATATGAAGCTAACATGGGTTTCTCAGATAAATGCTTCTTTTTCCCAATTTTTTTGGAGAGAAAACAATGTGAAAATCTTGTTGTTTAGAAGTTTGTAATGCATATTTCTTTACTTATATAATTAGTTCACTTACTATAAGAAGTTACACCCAAAATAAATAAAAAATGTTTCTAATTATTGCAAACAGAGCATGCAACAATAAAAACTGATACACAAAATCGCCTAGCAAAACTACAACACCGCTTGATGCAAATTTAATAGCTCCGGTCAATAAACCACTCATCGTGGTAGAGTCAGAACAACAGCCAAAAAAGAAGCAAAAAAAACCTCACCCAATATCCGAGAGGGGTAAAAAATGCAGTGGTCGGCCTGTATCTCTAGCACAAAACTCAACGTCTGAACTCAATCCAAACGTTTTACTGAAAATGCAAGTTAAGTAAGGCATTCGTGAGGAATGCTCTTCTAGTTTACGTAAATTTTTGGTGAAACGTGAGCAGTTGGGGAGTTGGGGTTAGTGGAGTGGATTAAAGGCATGGGACGATTGCCCACAAATCTGCATGCGGATCGTTCATTCATTCACTCAACGGGCCGAGTGGGGAAAAAAGAGTGGCCGAGTGGGGAAAAAAAGAGTGGCCGCGGGGAAACAGCGCGAGGCTACAGCAGAAAAAAATAACGGCAGGCTGGAAAAAATATTCACACGTGTTTTTTGAGCTGTCTCTCGTTGGGGGTTGTGCTTTTTCCGCGTGATTTGGTGTCTGTTTTTAAAAATAATTTTCTTTGTAAAGAAAACGTATTTTCAGTAAACTTTTCACAGATTCTAATTATTGTTTAGTTATCTTGATTTTCAGTGAATGATATCTTTATTTAAAACAATAACACATATTTATATTTTTCAGGGTTTGGTGGCTTACACAGTGAAAGTCCATTGTATAATAATCAAATAAATATAATGTTTTAATTAGGAAATGAAAGAAGTATGTACAGACAGAAAGAAATGGCGGTTGATCTGTAATGTTGGCGGCTAGGGTTTATTAAATTGGAATTTGTTTTTATTTGTAAATGGGTATTTTGTATTTGGATATTATTATTTAGTGATGTATAAAATGTAATTTGTCGTGTGTGTGTGTTCCTTGACTTATAGGTTGGTATGCGGCTGACCACCCATGCTGTTAAAATGGTTCACTTTGCCAATGTCACCCCTGTCTCAGGGAAGGACGGCAAGAGTTGCAGGGTGTATGTCCATTTGAGATTTGGTTTTTATGTTGTAGGTTCACATGAGGCATGTGCAAGCGCGAACTTGTACGTGTCTGGTTGTGAGAATGCATGTTATGTGAATCTCCAATGTAACATATCTTTGCAACTTAGATTAGATTAGATTAGATTTTAATTCACTTTTTTATAAATTTATTTTAAATATGTCTAAATAGTCATTGTCATTGTCCTGAGGATGCCTTTTTAGGTGAAAACTGTTAGACATATTTAAAATAAAATAATAAAAAAGTGAATTAAAACATTATATTTATTTGATTATTACACATATTTATGAATCAAAAGCCTGGGTGGTCTTTGCTGAATCTAGGATTCTCCTCCACTCCCACCTGTCCATCGCCTTTGCTCTCCAGCTACGTATATTTTCCTTGGCTACATCTGTGTTGACACGGTCCATCCATTATAATTTTGTCCTTCTAAGTCTTCTTTGACCCTGTGGTAATAAGAGTGTTGGGCGCATAATATTGAGTTGGCGTCGTCTATTTTAATTGTGTAATCAGCTCATTGCAAAACCCTGATTTGTACGACACTGATCGCATCGAGCTCTCTGTAGATGTCTAATCTAATCTAATCTAAGCTGCAAGGATATTTATCATTAAAGATTTATATTAAATGCATTCCCATAAGCAGACATGTATAATTTCGCGCTAACACATGCCACATGTGGACTTACATTATAAAAACCCAATCTCAAATGAAAATAAGCCCTGCAACTCTTGCCGTCCTTCCCTGAAACAGGGGTGACATTGGCAAAGTGAACCATTTTTTACAGTATGGATGGTCAGCCGTATACCAACCTATAAGTCAAGGAACCGTGTCAATGAGTGATTTGTTGTACCGTCGAGGCTCACCATTTTTATATCTCACAAAACCCTCTTTTCGAATGCTGCAAGCAACGTCTCTCGTTTTTTGCCATTGCCCAAGTTTTGGAGGCCAATGAAAAGGCTCTCAATCATTAAATGACTATTCAAAATCTCATTTGTAAGTTAAAACATGCAATTTTGAGCCAATACACGTCATCCACATGGAAAATATATAGTCCGTACGATTTGTGTTCTCGTCCAACGATGAACAACCGTTTACAGTACTTGCATACTAAAGTACACACAACACTCGTACTAGAGTGGAGCTTTATTTACGGTTTTATTTGAAATCTCCTCTGCCGCTTCACTTTTTTCGTATTAACTCAACCACAGCGTTTGTGAAAAAATGTATGTAAACGAAAAGAGTGCCTTCACTGCGCGTTTTAGTATTGATTAATTTTTATTTGGGGTGCAGTGCATTATTTACCCTTGTGTGCACTTACTTTTCGTGGTGGATTTGAACAATTCATCTGTGACGCTTCTGCAATTATTGGTGATGCATTTTGGTCAGGTTTTTGACACTAAAGATAAAACTGATGCAGTCAATTCAAAACCGCCTTTAAGTGTTATTGAATTACTAAATTATGCACCTTCATAATTTTGCTAAAAAAAAAATACTACGAATGTTCCAATGGGCTTTTTTTTGTACTCAACTATTGCATCTATAATCTATAATCTATCTATAATCTAAGTTGCAAGGATATATTCATTCAAAGCTCTGAGATGTATGCCCACAAACAAACACGTGTAGTTCGCGCTTACAAATGCTGATTGTGTACTTACAAATAAAATCCAAACTTAAATGAACATAAGTCCTGCAACTCTTGCCGACATTCCCTGAAACAGGGGTGACATTGGCAAAGTGAACCATTTTTTACAGTATGGGTGGTCAGCCTCATACCAACCTATAAGTCAAGGAATAGTTATCGATATTTTTGTGAACTAGTATTTGTAAGATATTTTATTCAATCCATTAGAATATATTTTCAGCTGTTTTGTACTTGTAAAGACAACACCAGGCTCACAATGCATTAAGACATCGTTCATTTAAATTTTAGGATATTGAAGTTATTTACTATGAAGAAGGTCCGATTCTGAACAATATGGTTTGAACCAAGACGCTATTGTGGTACCGTTAATAAAACATCTGTGCTTATTTGGCTTATCTAGAATTTGATTCAAATATGAAGTCAAAGGAAGGGAAGACCCAAATCAATATGGCCGGACGGAGTGGTGAAAGATTGTATTGTGGTAGAATTATGGGACAGTCAGAGGTGGCTGCAGTTAATCAAGGAGTTTAAGGCCGGCCTTATGTTGTTGTGTTTATCTGTAGGGTAAATAAAAAAACAAAATTTTTGATCAACTCACGTATCATACAAAAAAACTGGTTTAAACAGTTGTTGTGGAATTTTGAAAGCTTGTTCATTGCCTATTTTGGACAACTTGATGCCCTGTCCACAGCCGTCCATCCTGTGACATCCCGCAGGATTTTATACCTCTGGCTGACACCCACCCCCGCATAGCCTGTCACCAGCAAAACTCACCGAAATCTGGCGAATTATGATAATGAATTGTGGTTGGGCGATCGCCTAAATCCCGGCCGACAAGGGAATGATATGGCCACGTCGCCGCGTGCATTTTATACCAGTCGTACTGTTTTATGGGATGCACTTTCATGTTCGGGAGTTTGTATGCTTATATAAGGCTATGTGGATTATGTACTCTGCAACAAAAGCTGGAGTAGATAGCAAGATTACATAAAAACACACAAATTCCCTTGTTTACGATTTTAAATGATTAACGTTAATATTAACAACTCAAATAAATGATGAATGTTTGAACGGCTTCTGAAAGGCTTTAAAAGTATTGATTTGTCACATTTTTGTAATTCAAATGACGATTATAATTGCTCGTGCTATACACAAAAAAAATATTTTTGAAAGAGCTTTACAGGTTTCTTACTGTTTATGTCTTTAGGAGTGGCCAGTACCTCCATAGATGAGTCTTAACTTTGCTTTTTCCTTGCACATATTTCCGTCTCCTCAACATTTATGCATGCAAATACAACAAATGAGTCGTATAAATGCAAACACCGTCAAATCCTTACGCGACGATTTTGAGGAAAATAAATTTGTGTTTTGAACGCAATTTGGAACCGGTTGGAGATGACGGCGTTTGCACGAAATCATACTTTTTCAATTAAAATTACGAAGGATCAAGGAAGGTTTTCATCACATTGCACACAACAAATGATTTGTTACACTACGCAGAATAAAATTCAATAATTATCTCACAAATCATAAAATTTGGAGATGACGGCGTTTGCAGTAATACGACTCAATCTTTATTTTTTCTATTTAATTTGAATGTTATCTTTCCACAAGAAAAAACGATACAATTGAAGGATAAGGTTTTGTGTATTTTCTCTTTCTTTTTGTATTTTTTACACACGTACCTTTTTTCTACGAAGTAATGATAAGTTCTACACAATATTTTTATAATATCATTGCTTACATTTTTGCATAAAATAATGACTTTTCAACACATAGAGACAGACAGTGATTCAATCTGTAAATTTACAGGTCGAGGAAAATCACCGGCAGACACTGGACAAAGTGTCCATTTCCACCCCCCTCCATTTGCTCTACCCCTCCTCCAAGCCCACGCACCCCTGTGCGTTTTGGTTTAGTCTGCTGTCCCCCCAACACCTGACGAATGCGGTCAATTAAAACCGGGTTTTCCGCGTTTTCCACCTACAAATACACAGTGCTATTCACAGACGATCGTTTGCTAAACTCTCAGTTTCGTAATTCTGAATTTCAATAAGAGGAAAAAAAATATTTTTAGGTTGAAAAATGCTTTTGGCTTTTATACATAAAGTATTGAGGAGAAAAAAGTCGAGCGAAACGCAGTGTCACTTGTGTTTTACAACATGCCTGGAATAATATTAAAAAAAAAAAACTAAGCAGCGCATCTACTGTAACTTTTTACGCGCTATCTCCGAAGATTTTTGCGAATGGCGAGTGAAACCTTGGAGTGGCAGGGCATATGCTCATTTAACATTTAGGATTTTATATTGTAAGTTCACATGCGACATGTGCAAACGCGAACTTATTATACGTGTCTGATTGTGAGAATACATGTAATGTGAATCCCTAAACTTACATATCTTTGCAACTTAGATTAGATTAAAAAACACAATTAGATTAGATTAGATCGCTGTCAACTCTAGCTGTGACTCTGAATAGCAATGTTAAACTTTAAAATACAGTGTAAGCGAAATTTGCATTCTGGTACTGTTCACAAGGCATAACTCATTTGAAAATGAATTTATTTAAATTGTCGGTTTTAATGTGAGGTCGCGTTGTGTCCAGAAATATTATTGCAAGTATTTTGGCATAATTAAAATAAATTGCGGTGCAAGTGGCCATACAAGTCCATAGAAATAAAATAGTACTAAATGCCGGTATGGATAGAATTTTGCGTTTGATGTAATCAGTGCAATTCACAGTCGACCCTAGAAAAACTTTAACTCTTTTTTTCAAGTTTTTAACTGTGAGTTTTATTCACATTCAATACCGTGTAATTCGAGTTATTTATAAACTTACTAACAGTGTTATTTACAAACGTTTAATCCATAGACAATCCAGAGATATTTTTGTGTTGAATTGAGTGTTCACTTTAGTCGGCGGATGAGCCATTGAGTTTTTCTGAGTGAATATTAAGAGGATGAGTTTTTTCGATGAATTTTCCAGTTGCAGGAAATTTGTTTATTAGAGTTTTGGGTTTAAATGATAAAGATTATATGCGGTATGTATAAGCGCAACCTTATATGTGTCTGCTTGTTAGCATGAATTTAATATGTATCCTAAAAGTAATATATCTTTGCAACTTAGATTAGATTAGATAATCGAAGGGAGTGATAAATTACACGTTTTGAAAGAAGTAAGGTTTTAATTGCTTAAAATGGACGAGTGCATTATAATGACTATTATTTACTATTTTGTTATTTATTTCATGGTCGTAGAAAAAGTATCGTATGCCACTGCACGTAATTAGCCTTTGTAACACTCGTGTTACAAAGGCTATCATTACTAGGCAGGGGCGTAAATAACAATTTTTTGTTAAATTTTTAAAATAAAATTATAAAATAAAACCTAAAAATGTATGTAATCCTTTAAAAAAAAATATTTTACTAATTTAATAAAATAACGTGTCAAAAGTGAAATCTCTTTTTACTGTGTAAACAGAAAATGTTCAAGAAAATTAAAACACTCACTAGAAGCGCTGTTGCATATTCCATACATTTATCTGTTTACATGATTGTTGTGCATTACCGCAATATTGTATGCTCGCGATGCGAGGGATTTATTTTATGACCGCTGATGATTTTTGAGTTTATTTACGACTGATTGTCCAGACCGTGCTCTGGTTTTATTGTTGTGTTCACATACAAATGCTCCGAGTGCCCTGCGCGCGCCCGCACAGGTGTGTTGCTTTGTGATGTGTGATGGATATAAATTTCTGGCAGCTGACGCGGCCTCGCGAGAGAGATGTTAAATAAATTCACGGCGAGTTCGTATTTCATTTCGGAACGACCGTTTGGATGTTCACAAATGTCTGCTGAAAATAATTCATACTACATTCATTGCTCGTTCGAAATGAAGTGGACAATACACGAACGCATCAGTCATAAACGTATTTACTTGTTTTTCTTCTTTCTTTTTCTAGAAAAATGATCTTTTCGACCGTAATTTGATTTGAATATTGTAACAAAGATGTCAAGGGTCCTTATTTTTAACGTTCATCGATAGTTCTTACCGAATCTATTTGATGATAGCAAGCAGTAAAACATGGAGACGTGTAAACAGCTGATTGGTGTTACATACAGTATGTAAGGGAAGATACACACGGCAATGAGTTATTTGCATGCAAAACACTTTAAGAGAATGGGCCCAGTTCTTTTTCAAACTTTTTGGGGGTCTTCCTATGAAACTTCGTGTACCGATTTTTTTTGGAGTATTATGGGATTAATTATATTACTATATTCCCTCCAGAACCGTCTTCTTTCTTTGCTCCATCTTGCAATGTCCTTCACGTTCCAAATTCTTCGTATATCCTCATTAGGTATCCTATCCTTCAAGATTCTACCCAGTATCGGCCTTAGAGCTTTAATCTCCATGATTTTGAGCAGTTTTTTGTCTTTACTAGATCTGTCCTTATTAGGAAAGAGTCAAAGCAAAGCTGAGGTTATTTGTAGTGGAATTACAATTTAATTACGGGTACAGTTACGTATTTATACAGCCCTTAACTTTGGTTTACTTGAGAATTAGTTTAAAAAAAGACCACGGCAACATATCCCGAAAAAAAACTCTCCAGCGGTCGTAATCCAATTCAGTAAAATAATATATTGAATAGGTTTACCTACTTACCGTTGAAATTAATAAGCAATTAAACATAATTGCTATCAAGTGTCGTATTATTCCTCAATAAACACAAAAATCTGTCAGCGCGTCAATGGGAAATCTTGATTAATTAACTCTCAACAAAAACTCCCCCGGCATTGCGATCTCTTGTAATACGCGAAAAATTGAGTCGCCTGGATGGAGTGGCTGGCCCACCCTTTTGAAGTAACAAGTAGAAGCAAGTAGATGGAGCCTGAAGCAACCCTCGAGGATCCACCCTCATCCCACCCCTCCCCCTCCTTCCCTCCCCGTGGCAGATTGACTGAGTGACAAATTGTAAGTTGTCTGCTACGACAGACTGAGGCTGGAGTTCAAACCATGCCTGACTGAGACGGTGTAGAAAAATATTCTGTATTAAATTTTAAGCTTCAATTAACAGTGCCTATTTTCTGCGTAGAATATTGATTATTAATGCATGAGGAATTGGAAAAATCAAAGAATATCTTAGTCTGTAAGTAAGTAAATTGAATTAAATGCAATGATAAAAATTGTTTGCTGACATCAGAAATATTTTTTACATTAATTGATTTATATTTTAAAATTATAAATTAAAAGCCTAAAGTCCAGTATTTTCAATTTTAGCATTGCGACTTTATACTGAATGAAAAAGATGGACTTATATAAATTGTGTGAGTACTTTTTTTTTCAGTTTTAAGTCACATGTGCCAACGTTGAAAATACTGGGCCTTAGTCTTTTTCAAAAGGTTGTAGAATAATCTTATCAATGATTTCCATTTGAAACTTTCTTTGATAGTTGAACTCACGACTGATGAGTGTCGTTTGCCCGTCAAGAAAAAAAACAATTTCTAGCTTACGTACGTACAAGAAAACATTCCGATTTCATAGTAAAAATAGCAAAGAGGTAGTAAATTTTGCAAAAAAACAATACAACTTATAAATAATCCTTTCACGACCTTTCAAATTGAATTGGTGATACACTGTGGAATGCCAATTTAAATAATTAAAAAAAAAAAAAGGATTGATACAAAAACTACAACTTTTTCAAAAAGTCCATGAAATTATTTAATTTTGTGAATAAAATATTTATAATCTTTTAAATTATGTTATTTAATTCCCCATCCCCTTCAGGCCGTGCTTTTGTTTGTTGGTGTAGGTCACTAGGAGAGCCCAACATTGTCTGAGGCGGAACAAGTGTTGGGAAACTTTCTAACAATCTTGCGCTACTTTTTTGCCTTCAATCAATTTTATTCAGGGCTGTCGGCCGCGAGTTCAGACGCGCACAGGTGATGTTTTTATTATACGGGTGATTTATTTTTATGCGATGCGAGCGCGAACCCTGATTTGGAATGAATTTTTTATTTATACGTCGGGATTTTTTATTTTCCGCCCTGCGTTTTATTTGTAAGTTGTATTTTTACAGCTAGAAACTTCTAGACCAAAAGGGATTTAATGAAATTATTTTCGCTTGATGCAAGGAGCATATTTTGCTTGTCAAAGTAACAGTGATCTTCCGGTACTCTCCCAACTTCCTCCCTTAACTGTAAAAATAAAAAGGAGTAACTGGCCACCCACGACCTCTTTTAATCTCCCTTTGAGAATTTTGACGAGTCCGGCTAATGGATCATTGAATAGAATGCTTGCTTTACATGCCAGAGAGCTAATTTTCAACCCCAACTAATAGTTTAAAAAAATAAATTCTCGTTTCGTTTTTTGCAGTCAGTTTACTCTGTCTTCACAAGTACGAGAACCAGCCTTCAAAAGCTTCAAGAAAATTGGTTCGTGTAAAGCAGATCCTCTGAATTGTAAAAATAAATAGGTTCCTCATGTGACTCCTTTAGAGACTACGCGATGAGAAGTTGCGTAGTCTCTCTAATTATTTTCTAACACTATGTTAGATTGCGTACTCATCTACTTGAGTAGCTTTCACTCCCTTCACTCATCTAATAGATAAGCCCTCCGTCACTATCCTAACTGTGTACATAGTGACATAATTAACTGTGACATCTCGTCTATTAATTTAGTCAGTGGCGTCCCACGGCAGACGTGTCTGGGGGGCGGCGACACAGACCCGCCACTGAGATTTATTCACTTATCAACAAAATAAACGCCGATTGTTTTATTCGCAAACGCAACGCAACTAAGCTGCAAATGTAGTGTCACTCTCTGCCACTGTATCCCCGAAGTGTTTCGGATGTGATGATGATGATGATGATGGATGATTTCTTTCCATGGCTTCTGGAGAGAAGTAGTGTCTTAAGTCCCTTTCTTAAGGTGGTGGTACGCTGGTTAGCGCGAACACCGACGGGCAAATTGTTCCAGGCAACCGGCCCGGCCACGATATGTGGAGAGTGGAGCCTATTTATTTTTACAGGTAAGGGGACTGAACTAACCTACGCCAAACACTTCAGTTGTGGGGGTTTCCCAGCTCCCGATGGGGATGGTTCTCATTTCTTGCGAAGGCTGAGTAAATCCTATGCTCTTCTTATTATTGTCATTTGATGTGACGTAAATGATGGAAGCACATGTTGTTGCTTATGTTTGCATGATAGGTAGGTACTAGAAGGTTGTATTTATTTTAAACATTAGGTTAAAAACATTGCACTAATTTTAAATGATGGCCTCTATGATATTTTTTATTATTGAATGTTCCTTGACTTATAGGTTGGTATGCGGCTGACCACCCATGCTGTAAAAATAGTTCACCTTGCCAATGTCACCCCTGTCTCAAGGAAAGACGGAAAGAGTTGCAGGATGTAAGTCCATTTTAGATTTGGTTTTTATGTTTTACGTTCACATGCGGCATGTGCAAGCGCGAACTGGTTGTGAAAATGCAGGTAATGTGAATCTTCAATGTAACATATCTTTGTAACTTAAATTAGATAAGATTGAATGATTTTACCAAAACCATTTATTTTTCACCTTTGTTATTATGACACAAAAAAATATACGTTTATATAATAAAAACGTTCATTGTAAACGTAACATAACTAAGATACACACGTTAGTTCTTGTCGTGTGCTTCAAAAAATTAATTAAAACTTTTAGTAAGTTTCCTCTATGTAGTAACCTCTAGTAACTATCCCTTAAGTGAAAATTCCTCCAAAAATAATACTTATTTAAAGTGACTTTATTTCTGATTTCAATTAATTTAATTCGTAGAACTAATATTTCGTAGTGTCCCATTACGGCGCTGTAAGAAAGGGTTACGACCGCCGCGCCGGAAAAGTTGTGTATAGAAGCGTAGACGGTGTCTTGCTACGGCGTAGCCTTTAGCGTAGAGGGTAAACACCTCTAAGTGACGGTAATTTGTTCCGAGAGGTGGCTCAAGACAACAGCTGTGCGTAGCGAAGTTGTTGCTTTTTATTGACGTGCTAGCCATTCATCTCTACGACACATTGATGTCTTATTTTTTTCTATAAATAACAAAGTGAGCTTAAAATAATTTTAATAAAAAAAAATGCAAATGAATCTTATCTACACACATGGTGTTACTTCTTGCTTGCGTTATCCCCAAACCCATGTGGCGATTCCGGACCTAATTATTTTTACAGTCAAAGGAGACGCGGCCTCATTCCAATCACTTCAATTGAAGTGAGGGAAGGAATGGAATAATTAAAAATCAATCGTTTTTAGAATTGACGTGGGCAGTTTTTTACAAAATAAATATTAAATATTGTTGTTATTTTATTGCCAATAACTGGTTCATAATATTTAAGAAAACTATTTTATTTGATACGCTTATTGACAAGTCCGTTTCATGTTCAGAAAGTTATGAAGTTGATTCTCAGTCAAAAACAAAAAACACCTTTCTTTTTAAATATTCTTTTCTTTGAGTTTAATAATTCATAACCCTTAACCAAAAACTGGTCACCAAAGATCCATTCAGCCTTGATTGCTTGAGAATATGCACTTTCTTTCGAGTGTGATAGATACAAAAACAGCTTATACCAAATACATAATTCTAAATCTTTTCATTTTATTGCATTGTTACAATTTTACGGAACATTTATTTGATGTAAAAGCGTGATTTTCCCGCAAATTTTTTTTTCAAAGGAAAACAAATTACGTTTATTGTAGTGATTATAAAACCTTCTCGATGGCGTCAGGAGCATCATCTGCATTATTAGCAGGAGCAGCTTCATCCCAACAGAGAATGAATTAACCTTTTTGCAAAATGGTAGCCCGGGAGAGGACGGGCATAATTCTTGCAAGGATACCAATCGACCGCCGCCATTCCGCCCGTACGTACACAGAGAAGGGAGGCGAGCTGCAACATTAAAACCGTAATGTTAATTCACTCGTATTTATTCTCCCAGCTGCCGGATGGACACTTAAAAATAACGATATTACCGCTCTCTCCGGCAAATATAACGATAACTCTGCCGGCTTTGTTTCCCGCCTCGGCCGCTCTCCTCTCCTTGTTCTTCGGGCGTTATGGCCGATCATAAATACGAGGGAGGTGGTCGCCCCCACACCGAGCAAACTCAAATAAAACGCGGTAATTTCCAGTAATGCGATAAGTAATTTTGAAACGCTGCCTCGTGTGTGCCGCATCGCGGAATACAACCATCTACCTTTTTACTTTATTTTTCATTCAATTATACTTAAAACACACTATTCTAATAGTTGCGGTAGAAGAAGATCTAATAACGCACATAAAGACGTTAAATACTGTGCCGAATATGCAGGATCAGTCTCTCTAGAAGTGATTAGACGCTTAGGTATATAATTTGTATCTGTTCGAGATTGGTTGAATCGAATGTTCTGGCTAAATCTAGCAAGTAGCGGGTCTCAATGTTTCGAGAATAATCTTTATTTTTAGTATAAATTAAGGACCGAAATTTCATGTAGCTTTAAAAATATCTCAGCCGTTGAACGATGCTGTGCAAACGTAACTCTGAACTGAATGTGATAAATTAATTTGTGCAAAATAAATAAACCGATGTTTTAATTAAATAGAACTTGCGTACAAACATAACAATTCTGTCATTTTGTTGTCCAAAAATTTAGCATTTATGTTCATGCATGTTTTCTACAAAATGTGTTACTCAATAATGCGTCTTATAGGTAATTTTTAAATTCATTTCTTCATTCATCCATAACCAGAGAAGAGCCCTAATGTTTTTAACACCTTCTTTCCAAGTCATTCTTGATCTTGTTTCTTTGTAACTTGTTATCCTTCTTCTTGTATCTTTTCAGCGAAAATTGCTGATCATCATAGTAGTTTGCATATTTGAGACTGCTTCGCAAAAGATTGACCTTTTGATTAAAAAAACGCTATCTTAGGTTGTTGTTTACCGAATTAATGATTATTTTCGTTTCTTTCCTATTCGATTTCATTGTCTCTCTTATATACTTCGATACTACAACTTTTATCGTCTATAAGCTATCAAATTTAAAGAATAAAAGGCCATTTTATTTGCAATCTAGCATCAAAATTATGCTCGCAGCACTATGAGGTCTAAGATTTAATCCTCGGCTCTATACCCTGTACGGCTAGACTGTTCCAGCTCCGTGCTTGGAGCGTCTACAAGTCAGTCTTAGTCAGTTTCCTGAGACGTCCCTGGAGACGGTCCGCCCAGTTCACGAGGAGTTATGAGCTCAGCGGGCTGACTGAGATCCGTAATGTCGTCTGACGTGGCTACGCTACTGCCTTGGAAGGTGGCCGCAGAGGGAGATCTAAGTCTCGTCTATAGAAACATCCAAAGAGGTAGCATTGGCTTACAGACAGATATCAGTGCTCTCGTTGACGATTTTTAAAATGTAGAAAAAACCTTTGAAACTATTCCTTGTGCTGCTCTAGGGCCCGGTATTTTTAACGTTTATAGTTTATACAGAGTGAAAAAGACACTTATGTCAATTGTTTGGGTAGTTTTTTCTTTATATGTTTAAAGTCACATAATGTAACGTTAAAAAAACAAGGACCTTAGTGATCTTTTTTGTACTGGAAGCTAAAAGTCATTACATTTTGTTGTTGATTTTATGTAAACAAATAAATTAAGGTGTTTTAAAATAAAAATATAAAATACTGTGACAGAAGTTTACAAACTAAAGAAAGAAATCTAAAATAATTAAATAGATGCGGTATTGAGGAACACATTTTATCGTATGAAGGCAAGATTGGCGTTCGTTAAAAATCGACTTTATTTAATAATGTCTTATGTTATATGAAAACATTAGACTGAAGTAAATTGTAAATGCTGGAAATATATATATTTAAAAGAAATAAATTGGAAAAAGCACAAATCATGGACAAAATATCATTTTTTCTTGAATATGTAACCATGTTTGAGAGTTGAAAATGTGCGAGGGTAGGTTACTTTTAATCTTGCATGGCTCGCACATTAACTGCTACGTTGTTTGTTTGTGTAATGCCATCACAGTTTTACTGGGGATGCAAATTTTAATGCACTTTACAAGAGACCCGGGGTGGAACAACAGAATCCATTGATTCGCCATTATCTGCGAGAGCTGCCCTGATGGGATGAGAGAGGAAGGAGTGGGAGGGAGAAGAGTCCAGGGGGTGCAAACACCCTTACAAGAGAGCATCAAGGGTGGAATACACGGCAATTTAATTCCGTCCACGTTCTAATAATGACCGTCATAATTCGTTCAAAGTGTCCGGCTAGACCACCCCTACCCCCCTACACTTCTATCCCCACCCACCCCTCCCCCCTCCCACAAGGCGTCTTCTCTTTACGACAGTTTCGTCGTATGTAAACTAGGGTTGTTCGCGATATGAGATTTCGGATGTGAATGTAAATATTAGATTTCAAAAATACGTTTTCATGTACAAATATGATACGAGTATTTTTCTGATTTTTATATCATGCATATTTAAAATATTTTTCATTCTTTCTTGCCATCTATTTTGTGCATGTGACAATTGTAAATAATAAAATCATCCGTAATTGATCTGTCGTTTATTCGCAAAGATAAAATAAAATATGTTGTAATTTTTTTCAATCTCCAAAGTTGCTTTGTTTCTCCTCCATTTCTGGTTCAAATTTTGCATAATTTTTTACCCGTGAAATACTGAAGTCTATGGAAGTATGAAGGTATTTATTTGTTTTTACACACTTTATTTTCCTAACGGCCTAAATTTATTTAAACAGGGTCTTCCCTATTTCAAGGAGGGTCGGCAAGAGTTGCAGGGCTTATCGTCATTTCAATTGGAGTTTAATGTTGCGCCTGCTTGTGGAAATGTATGCAATATGAATCTTAATAATATATCGTAAATATATATTTGCAATTTAAATTATAGATTTTAGGATGTTCCAGAAATGGATCTAAAAAGAATTATCAATTATCCATGAAAAATGGTAAGTTAAATAAGATTTTTCTTATTGTTGGAAAACATTTTCCATCTGAATTGATTCTCTAATTAAACGAAGATGTATTAAAAACTCCTAAAGATGCCTCATTAGGCGAAAATGTTCGAGCACAACAAAATAAATAAATAATTGAATTATAACTCTGTTTTTATCCATTTGAATTTTAAAATAATTAAAAATGGACTATCATTGTGTAAATAGATTAACACTAAAAAATACATAGAAGATGTACTAATTAGTTTTTATTTTCCGGATATTCTATGTTTTCTACTTTCGGTGACAGAGTTCTGTAGACACCCCTGATGTAAAGCATGCCCTGCACACAAACACATGTTTCCTTTGATGATGCGTACCGTGAAACAATGACCCGTGTCCCTGTGTGCTGTTATGTGCGGATCTTTATGTTATTCAAGCTCTATTTAACGTTACGTTTTATCTGTACGTGTGGGAAGACGGAATATTATTCCCGGCTTACATACACGCTATAATTGAACATCTCTATTGTCCTCTATTGTAATTTTATCTAGGCTGCAATAACAAACTAACACACTCAATGCAAATAAGTAGTATAATCTAATTTGCAAAGGTAAGCTGTCATTTTGAGGCTCATATTTGATTTGACGAGGCTCATGTCCGCAAGCAGACACGTGTAAGTTGGCGCTTACACATACTGCATGTGCAAATACAAAGATAACCAAAGCTAACATGAATAAGTGAACAAATTTTGTACTGTATGGGAGGTCAGCCTCATATCAACTTGTAAGTCAAATAACAAGTAGGTATATTTGACAAAAATATAATAAATAGATGTAGTAAGTAAGTTTAATCCCATACTAACGCATGTGCCATGGAACGCAAGTAGGTAGACAATGAAATTTAGAGACACACTATAGCAGCGTCATTTTTTTTACATATTTGTGAATATAGGTATGCAATTCACCAAACTATTATGCCTCTTTTGATATTTTAATGAATTATTAATATGTATATACTTACGCAATGACATCCGTTGAACCAGGGTCTAAGCTATTGTCGAAATGACACGGCGCAGGCGGGGCTCGAACTAGCGCTAGGGTCAATAACACAAATTCAACTGCCAACGCCTTATCCGCTCGACAATCCCAGCGACAATTTTGTGACTTGTTTGCCTTTGTATAATTATTTTACTATGAAAATGCTAATAATTTTTTGTTTCTCTTGTTTCAGGTATGTCCACTTTTACTTACAATCTGATTAATCTGAGTTTAACTGGGTAAGTTTTATAAATCAACAATCAACTTAAAATAACAAATATCATGGTCGTGGGTTCGAGACTCGGCCGAACACAAAAAATATGTACCATTTATTATTTCAAATATGCTCTTCGCTGGGTTGAAAAATTCGTATGGGTACCTTTACCAAAGATCGATCACCAAAGGTCCGTGAAGCCTTACAGCAACTGGCTCTTGCTTGAGAATTGTCGCTGTGTAAGCAACGACCAATCTCGCAAAGAGCTTTTGAGGTGTAATAATAAATAATAATAAATTATATGTGTGAGGTGTGATTCACACAAAAACAGCATTCAGTAAAATAATAAATCATACTTATAGTATTATTATTCTTTTTATCTGACAACAAAAGCTTTTAGTGAACTTTCTTGTATTCTTAATAACCTCATTACTAATCTTTGAATTCGAATTCTCGTTCTTAATCAGAGAAGTCATGCATCAAGAACATGATCTTATACAAAATGCTATTTACATTAAGTTTCTACTACACAGTAATACAGTATTGCAGAGTAAATCTCGTGTTGTGTGCAGTTCTTTTCCTGCATAGACGCATAGAATTTTACGTGCCAATCTCATAAAAATAGCTCGCCCACAACCGAGTGGACCGGACGAAGCGCCCTTTATTGACAGAGATGTTATTGCTGGCGAGGCGTTATTATGCTCAGAGCTTTTCCTGTTTATGCAGCCGAGACGTGGATATCTATTAGTATTGCTTGCAGGTGATTCGCCGGTATTAGTGTCTCGTGAATTATCGGCAATTAAATTTTATCCATTTTGCCATTTTCTCATTGGACCTGTCTCCCCAGTGCAAAACTTTCAAACCCAACCGTAGAGTTTTATCAAAAATCTATGGAAATTAAAACGCTCATCAGAGGCACTGTTTCAGTTTTCATACATTTTTCGGTAAACGCTACGATTGAGTTTGAGCGTAAAGTTATATACTGACAGAGGAGTTTCTACGACGTTCTAGAAATATCGATTTGTTGATTTTGCAACATTTGCAACCATAAAGAAAATTATATAACCATTTGAAATGTATAAAAGACACGAAATCCTAAAATCAAACATTTAAATAACAAAGTTCTTTGACTCATGCATAGGTTAATAGAGGCTGACCCCCCATAATGGTTCACTTTCCTGATGTCACCTCTGATTCAGGGAAGGTCGGCAAGAGTTGCAGGGCTTACTTTCATTTGAGATTAGGTTTTTATGTTATAATTTTACATGCAGCATGTGTAAGCGCGACCTCATTAGTGTCTGCTTGAGAGAATGCATTTACAATAAATTTTCAATGCAATGTATCTGTGAAACTTAGATTATTAGAAACTATATAAGCTATTCCTTTACTGATAGGTTGGTATGCGACTGACCACCCATACTGTAAAAAATGGTTCACTTTGCCAATGTCACCTCTGATTCAGGGAAGGTCGGCAAGAGTTGCAGGGCTTATGTTCATTTGAGATTGAGTTTTTTATATTGTAGGTCAACATGCGGCATGTGTAAGCGCGAAATTATGCATGTCTGCTTGTGGGAATGCATTTAATTTGAATCTCAAATGATACATATCTTTGCAGCTTAGATTTAGATTTAGATACAAAAAAAGTTTCAAGTCATAAGATTGGAAAAAATGAATGAGGCCTATTAAAAAAAAAAGTATTTTTTTTTAAATTAAATTTGGCAGATTATTCGTTTGAAAACAATTATCAGTATTCAATGCAGCTTGCATCCGTTGATCCTCTTCAAATAATTCAGATAAAACAGATCACATTAGTATTTAAGATATGTGCAGGACCGTCCCAAAGACCTTCCTATCTCCACATAACGGTTAGTAAAGCAAGCACAGATAACGCCTTGATGTATTCAAATATATTGGATTCCTCCCTCCTTATCAACCCGGCATGTTTATTCGGTTTGTATTCCCGAGTAATTGACCACTTTTCGGAACACATAATCGTTAATCTGGATAAGAATGTCATCTCACAGAGTACATGCAAGTTTTGCGTTTCAACTCAACCATCACGTTATACTAGAAATTCATGGAAAATAAAACTCCCACTTGAGGAACTGTTCCACGAAAATTAAGTTACAGTGTTAAGTTTTTAACTCATACTTAGAGTACTTACAGAATTGTTTTTTTTAGTTCTCGGATGTATTTTTTCCCACAAGTTCGTCCCTCATTACAGAGCTATTTGGAAAGGTGAAAAACCTAATGAATGTGATGGGCGGGCGTGATTAAATTTTATGATCTGGATCGCTTCAATTATGCAGAGTGCAATTTGCCATTTAGCTTGTAGAGTTGTTGCGTTTGACGGACACGATTGTGATAGGATAATTGCGATTGATGGTGAGCCGTGTGAATGTGATTTGTTGAAAACAAACAAATTATCAACTAAACAAATGGATGTTCTGTACGTAGCTCAAATGTTTTAAATAAAAAGTTATAACAATTTGCCAATATTTTATGCATATGTAAAACGAAGAAAAATATATGGGATAATCTATTAAAGCATACTAAAAACCTGGCTTTTGAAGGACGTAGCAAAACCAGGTATAAGTTAAAAAAAAAAAAAAAAATTGATTGTCATATCATTATTAAAAAATCACATATTCTTTGACGAATAGGTTGGTATTAAGCTGACCCCTGATGCTGTAAAAACTTGGTTCACGTTTGCCAATGCTACCCTGGTTCCAAGACAATATGGCACGAGTTACAATGTTTATGGTCATGTGAGGTTTGGTTTATTTTGTATGTACACACCTGTCGATTGTACATGTCTCTGCTAGTAGGCATGCATTAAATGTATGTCTTAAATATCAATAAATCTTTATAACTTACATTATAGATTGTAGACTTAAGACATCGTAGATAATTGGATACTAATCAGTCAATGCTTACATGGAAGGCTTCCATAAAGGTTGAAAGGTAGCTGGACGTCCTCATCTCAGGATCCAGAAGCCGATTTGAAGCATTTTGTGAATTACGGGTAGAAAGATCTAAATCTAGAATGTAACAAATTTATTTTATTTTCTTACTGGTAATCAAGGAATACTTTAGAATAATAGAAAACGATGGGTATTGTTTTTTATAAGCGCATCCTGCACTAAGCCAGATAAAAAGAAGACTGAAAAAAGAGAGCTGCCCCTTGGAAGTTATGATAATGGCGTCTGTTAGCGTCCACGGTGAGAGGGAGACAATGAGAGGGTAGCTTGTTAATGGGAGCAGGAGCGCAGGAGAGAGGTGAAGCTCGATTTCCCTTGAAATGTATCGCGGGGCGATCGCCGCTCACCACGCACACGCTGTTACTCTATCCCTGCGACAAGCTGCGCTCCTGGTAGCCGCTCTAAGAGATTAGGTCTCGCAGACGGTTTACGGCCGCCTCGGTCACCCAATGTATGGCATTCTCTCCTAATACACCCTGCTCTCCTGATACTCTGCCTGGAAAATACTTATACGATTTTACGTGCAAACTCAGCTTTAGCGTTTTCAAAAAAGGTCAGTTGGTATAATGCTTGCGTTCAATGGCAGAGGGGTAGGATTCGAAACCCACCAAGGGTGTCAGAAATGATTTCCCGTTTTAATGTTTATTTCAAACCCAAAATGAATATACTGGCAAATGGTATTCAGTGTCTACAAGCTATGAAAATCAGCTACTTTGAAACCTGAAAAACCTCGTTTTCAAGTGGCTGGCGTAAGGCTGGCCCCCTTGCCCTTGAAAATAAATAGGTTTTACGGATACAAATTCTTCTATACATTATATGCAGCTTACTTGTGTATAGCCATAAAACGCTCACAAGAGATGCTGTTTAAATTTCCATATATCTGTAACAAACTTTCCTAATCCTAATTCCTTCTTCCACCCGGTATTCATGTTAACCAAAAAATGTATGAAAATTAAAACAATCAAAAGAGATACTTTTAAGATGACTTGTTTTTCTGGAAAACTCTATGTTTTAGTTAAAACGTGAATCTTGCAGTACTGGGACTTCTGTTTGTGAGGAGATCCTCTTGAATTGATAATTACCTCTTCTCCGAGGCTATGGGTGCAGTTTGGTTGCAGTGAGCTTAGCGGCATTATCAAGACTCCATTGTCCTGAGGAATAAAGGCAGTCATTGTTTGCTGCATAATTAGGTAATGAGAAAACAGTTAGAATTATGCTAATTGCAATAGAAATTCACCTGTAATGATGCGAAGACAACATCAAGAAATATTTTGAGTCCTTTGTTGGAAAGTGATCTCCTTTTTTATCCAACAATTCTTTTTTCCGATGTTTTTGATGATGATTTATAGAGCGCCGTTTCGTGACTACTGTCACTGCAAGGTCGCTTTCAGTGTTGACGCGGCGGAGAAAAAGTGGGTCTTTAATCCCCTCTTGAAGCTCTTAATTTCCTTTCTCGTTTCATATTCTGGATCTGCTGATTGCATATTGTGTTAACTCATATTTACACGTGTCTGGCTGTGATTCATTAAGTACATATAAATTTTAAATGTCAATATACTTTAACGATTTAGATTATTATAGATCCGTTGGTTATGTTTTATTTTAGGTTTTTAGTTACATATTTGATCATCTCGAAAAATACCGCCTTTAAAATCTTAAAATACAGGGTATGATTTAGTGGAGAACACTCAGGGACACCAAAGGACATCGTGGCTGAAAAAATTTCTACAATGTTTCAACAAAAACATAAAGTCACTGTTTCGAGCTCCAGCATCCATGGTCAAAATAGCCATGATGATCACCGATTTTCGAAGGAAGTGGGACCAAAAAAAAGAAAAATAGCCATCTCGATTCAACAATTGTTTTTTCTTTCTATCTATGATCTATAATCTATGTTGCAAATAACATTAAAGATTCATTCAGTAGTCACGTATAAGTTTGCGCTTACACATGCCGCATGTGGACCTACGAATATAAAAACCCAAATATCAAATGAACATAAGCATTATAACTCTTGTCGAGCTTCTCTGAAGCAGGGGTGGCATTGGCAAAGTGAACCATTTTTTTACAGTATGGGTGGTCAGCCTCAAACCAGCCTATAAGTCAAGAAAAACAAATTCAATCTTACATCGGAAAAATACTTATGTCAAATTTTCAATTACATTTTCGAGATTACCAAACCGCCAAATTCAATCACCCCATTCATATTGTAATGCAACACTTTTCAGTGACAAACTGCCATCAAACCCACGTCACATGGACCAGCCGCTGACCGGCCACCCCTCCTGGCGCATTGTCGTCTCTCCCCCGCACATTAGTGACCTGCCTCCTTCCTCCACCAGCGTCTGCACATGACAACTCCGGATATTTGCTCCTTCACTCATGGCCCAGAAAACCGTGACGAGATTCCTTTGTCAGCGCCGTTTACAATCGGTCAATTTCTGAGATTCTGGAGTTGATAACATTGTGCTGAGCTCTTTTTTTTTGACATCGAGTGTGGACCTAAATCGACAAGTCTGACCGCTTCGAAGGTGTGTAATTTCTGAAGAAGTCTAGCGACATTAAACTGAACGAAAATAACAATCTCAAATATACTACTTTCGTGTCCAATCGATAGCTCAGTTGGTAGAGTGCTTGCATTCCACGCCGAGAGCTCGGTTTTGAATCTCGCCGAGGGTGCTTATTTTAAGCCCAAAATAAAATACAGGCAAGGTTTATTCAGTTTTCACAAGAAGTGAGTACCAGAGGTCGGGATCTTTCAAGCCATCACTTCAATTGAAGTCTAATCTAATCTAAACTGCAAAGATATATATCATTTAAGATTTATATTAAATGCATTCCCACAAGCAGATATGTATAATTTCGCGCTAACACATGCCGCATGTGGACATACAATATAAAAACCCAATCTCAAATGAACATAAGCCTTGCAACTCTTGCCGTCCCTGAAACAGGGGTGACATTGGCAAAGTGAACCATTTTTTAAAGTATGGGTGGTCAGCCGCATAACAACCTATAAGTCAAGGAAGTGGTTGGCGTAAAGCCGGTCCACTAACTTGTAAAAATAAATAGGTTCCACTCGTCACATGCGACCCCTTTGGGAAAAACTTCGCAATAAGTTTCACTATATATGTAACTTAGTAGTGTTAAGATCGTTTGCTATTCACAGATTTAAATTATTGTTTTTACCACTCTTCATAATGGTGTTTGCTTGCTGCTGAAACTACCCACTTATTTAGAAACTGCCTATTATCTAAAAAAAACAGTAGTTTGAACCGCAGTTAAGGTGACTTCTAGTTAAACAAAATAAGACGTACGCAATAATCGATAATTTAAGTTTCTTGTTAAATTTAAAGTTAACTTTTCGATCGTTGAAATAACAAGCTATTTGGCGATTAAATATTAATTTTTGGTGTTTTGAAGACAAATATTTTTTTAATGCACGCAGTTATTGATTACGCAGTTTCTTACCTTTGGCCAATTGGACAGGTATGGAACTATTAAGATTGTATCTTGTGTGCACATGATTCATGCAGACTACAGAAATCTATTTGTCTCTGCAAATGAAGCATTAGGGAGGGTGTCGCCTTAGTGTTACCGCAGCCTTTGGCGAGACATGTGGCATTTAGCTGAAATGTATGTAGGATGCTTGTATATTCAAATGGTTTGTGAATCATCTTAAATAGTTACAATCGTGTACATACTCTTATAACAATTACACTTGTTGACCTTTTCATAGAATTACAAAATTCTTATACTCTTCTTCTACTTCTTAATCTCGTTCCTCATTGCTGAGGGTTATGACCCGTGTGGAAGCAACCATTCTTCTCCAGTTCTCTCTTGACTGCGCTGAAATTCGGCGTGTACATATACTGGTCAAAGTCAAGCCATTCAAACGTAGCTCCCGACGAATGGACTTGTTGGTACGTCTAGCCGTCCATGGGATTTGAAGCATGCGCCTCCAGCACCACATTTCGAAAGCGTCAATTTTTTTCCTTTCTGCTGCTGTTATGGTCCGTGTCTCAGCAGGATAGAGAGAAATAGAGTGGACCAGACTCCTGACAAGCTTTATCTTAGTGCTGTTACTCACACCCCGGTCTTTCCATATTTTGTCCAGCTTAAACATTCTCTTAGTACTAGATATAAACTCATCATCGATAATGGACTCAGCACGTTAAAAATATCCCTCGCCTATGTGACATCACCCATAGTAAAATCAAAAAAAGGATTCTTGATACCTAATCAAGGACTTTTTCTAGTAAACACCATTGTGAAACGTATTCAGTTGACGATTATTCTAAACGCAATACGTAGCACATTAACGTATATTTTAACTATCTAAAAGGATGTAATTTATGACTCTCTGTCTTGTTTCTAGCCTGGCCAAGTTACATTCCTTTTTTCCCTCATTTTAGATATGCCAAAATCATTGTTAATAACACTGCAACAAAACAAACGTCCCTTCTCTTTACAAGGCAAATCAACAACAACAAAGAGTGAGGTCAAAAAATATTAAAAAACGTGAAATGAGCAATAAAATATTCTACGTATCTACGTATACTCTCTACGTATACTCTCTGTTAGATATGCATTGTTTACGTCAGCTGTTTTTTCGCGGGCAATTAGTGCGCGGTTTTGGGTGCGCATTTTTAATGATGCCACTTTTTTACCAAGAGAAGATGTGAGGGCTGATTATCCAGAACAAAGCAGGTTCCCTTCCAGAGATTCTGCTACTGGAGTGGAAACAAGATAACACCCTTTAAACTCTTTCATATGTTCCACTTAAAATACCTTATTCTAAAAATATTTATTGTTTTGTTTATATTGTAAAGACTAATTAGTTAGAGTTTACTTTTTGAGTAACAAGCCTGTGCTTAAATTCTACTAATGACAGAAACAATATCTCGTTTTAGAATGATATATCCTTATCTTTAAGTTAGCTCTAAGAATGGAAAAGGTTAACTCTTACTTAGAATCTTAAGTGTAATAAATATAAAGCTTCCCTAAGTTAATGCGTTCTCTATGATTTCTGATAATTTACATAATTAAATAAACTAATCTTAACTACTGATTGATATTTTATTTGACTATAATCTCCGTATTCACAAATCCTACTAACACTTCCAATAGGACTCACTAGCACTTAAATTGGTTTAATTTAATGTAGGTACATTACATATGCATTATTATAAAATATTGTATGCGCTAGTGAGGTCTAAAAAAAGCGTTACTTAAGTTGGTGAATACGGGGTTTTAAGCAGTAATGATGGTTTGGAAGTACCTACGTTTATATCTATATTTTTCTGTGAGTTGAGAAATGTCTCCAGTCTTTATGTAATAAACATATGTAGGTATAGGGAAACGTCCAAGTAGGTTCCATGAAATTTCAGGGGTGGCCAAGGTGTCATCTCCTGAGAACCCGCAGCCTTCCCCTTGTACCGCACACGTGTCTGCCTTAGACTTGCCTTCAAATACACGTGTCTAAACAGCAAACCACCCCCTGAGTGCTAGGAATCTTACTGCGAATGTCAAGTGATGTTACCAAAGACAATCTATGTTCATATCTTAACGTAAATAAGTTGCACTTATAGAATAACTTCTTACTGCGTTGTACCCTTGACTTATAAGTTGGTATGAGGCTGACCACCCACACTGTAAAAAAATTGTTCACTTTGCCAATGTCACCCCTGTGTCAGGGAAGGTCGGCAAAAGTTGTGGGGCCTATGTTCATTTGAGGTTTGGATTTTATTTGTAAGTAACATTCAGCATTTGTAAGCGCGAACTATACGTGTTGGTTTGTGGGCATACATCTGAGAGCTTTAAATGAATATATCCTTGCAACTTAGATTATAGATTATATTATAGATTATAGAAGTACCTACACATGCCGTACTTGTAAACGCAAATTTACATGTGTCTGCTGGTGGACAGGCATTTAATGTGAATCTTAAATACAAATGTATATTTGTAACTTAAATTATACATTGTATCCTTCACTCTATGCAATATTCTTTAATTGCACAAAATCAAAAATAGATAATTAAATTCAGCAGCTAGAAGAACAAATACTATCGAAGGTATGGCCGCTCTACGAGATTTTGTCGTAGCCCGTAGCAATGCTCGTAGACCGCCCGGCTTGCTACGCGAGACGCTGCCCTTACAGTTAATTGATAATTAGTATTCCGGGGGTGCTACGCTGCCAATCAACCCGCTACGCCACTGCAGTCTGGCGTAGCACTGTCCTCCTCTACGGATGGAATCCACCCACAAACCGACTGGACAAATTATACTACGCTTTTTTGCTTACAATAATTGATTAAGAAATTCTGCTAGCATATGAATTTAACACGTATATTTTCTACGTTCTCTCTTTTTAGCGATGTTTGATCTGTTGGCTTAGTTTTATAGATTTGTGAAGAGGATTGCATTCACCAAGCTATTTTTTCCTGACAAGAAACAAGTTTTTTACATTTACAATTAATAATTCATCATTCCATATTTTAATGAAAATAATTTATAATTATCTCACATCTGTTCAACCAGGGTCCAGGTTATTGTCAATAGGTCATCGACGCAGGCTGGGCGCGAACCGGCGCCAGTGTATATAACACAAATTCGAATGCTAACTATGTTTTTGCATTTTGATGGTCTTTTGGAAGAATGGTAGAGACCAAATGATTCAGTCAAAAAACGCAATATTAGTTTTTTGACTGTAATATAATAAAGTGCAAGCCGGATTTTTTCTGAAACCAATTTTTGCTTAGACATTGAGAAGACTGGTGAGGCTGTGACGTTTGTTCGCCGAAGAAAATTCATTAAACATCCGAAAAACCTTTTCAAAATCTTGATAAAATGACTAGATACATGTTGTATGTACCTTTGTACCTTACCTAGGTATAAATTAAAAAAAAACAGTTCACGATAATAACTTAAAGAAAACTTTTAATGTAGTTCAATGAGGTATATATGCATCTATTCAACAATATAGTAATTCTATCTGGTCAGCCATTGATTAAATTTAAGAAACGCGAGTGAAACTCCGGTAACAGCATTACTCGCAGAACCACAATGTCTTTGCAGATCTAATAAATTGAGACGATAATCTGTGACGACAATATTAACGCCACGTTTTGCAGTATGCAAATGCACCCCCGCCCCCACCCCTACCCCACTGGCCACTCCGCCCCCAAAGCTTTGAACGGTCAGTCTTTGTGAGGGCGCCTTATAATTTCATGAACGATGCACAAGACGTGAAAGGTATGCAGATTACGTGCGAGAGCCTTTCTGCTTTTCGGGGCGAGAGAGTGGTGTGTGCAGAGCATGCTCATGACGTCCACTTGGCTATTCTGACAGCATTGCGATGTGGTCATCCAGCGACTAACTTGCCAAAGCACCTACTTACTTAATTACGTCAATTCAATGTTGGGATTAATGTTGCAATCAATTTTCCTTTGCCATACTCAAACTTGAAGGAAATGCCATTAAAAACTAAGATTTTGTTACATTGAAGATTCATATTTGAGCGTGCCCATTATGATTAAAGAAGACTAGTCTTAATAAAGTTTACAGCTTTCTCTTTCACTTTCATGGTCGGTGTTAATTAACAAATCGTTTTTGGGTTCTTTCGGGCTTGACCATGGTCTATTTGCATATTTTTTTATCTGCAGACGTTTTGCTTTCACGAGCAGAAAGCATTCTCAAGGCGAGTTCCGCTCGTGTAAGTAAAATGTCGGTAGATAAAAACGCTGCAAATAGGCCATGGAACACCCGAAAGAACACAAAAAATTGTTGATAGACTTGTATAAGTTCTTACTTATACATGATGTACTTGTACTCAATAAAATAAAATACCAAATCTCAAGTATACATAAGCGCTGCAATTTGTTTCGCTGAAACAGGGATTGTAAAAATGAAGCAGCTTTTAAAGTATGAGAGCCCAGCATCTTACCAACCTTTATGTCAAAAACACGAAAACATTAATTTACTCAAGTAAGAAAAAAAACACTTTTTCATATATACCTACTTATATAATTTAAATAAAGTACCTACAACTAACCAGTGTTTTTTTTAATTTTTGAAGTTCTACTAAGTTGCCGCTGTAACATTTCATAAATTGTAAAATTAAATTCAAACATACATAAATGAAAAACAATTCAATAATATCTACTTTTTTGAAATGTTATCCAATAGTGCAGGGTTAAACGATAAATCTTTTAAAATTTCTTGCGCTATCATCATTCAAAATATGTAATATTAAAATCTAGGCCACACTGGTATTACTCAGCTCATATCTTAAGTGCATTTTTTCCATGCCGGACAATCATGCACCAAACTCCAAACTCGCCATAAATTTGCACGTAATTGTCGTGTCTGGCAGAGTTCATTAGCGGCTCCTCGGCAGTCCTGATGCTCCTCCGCATCCAACTCTCCGGGAACAGCTCCTGATTAGAGCCCATTGCCATGCGACGAGCGTCCTCTCTTCCACTGGCCACTGTCTTCCCACAGGAGCCACTAAGCCACTAACTTAGATTCGTAAATAAATTGAATTTAGTTTTTTTTGTTGTTTTATTTTTGGACATGCTTTAGATAATATACAAGTCATGAAAATGAGCTTTGAAAGAATCGTGATTTTCAAATTTTAAAGTAAGCTAAAGTAACACCGCTGACCTGTGGAATGGAAGGTAGTATTTTTTCATATTTTTATTATAATTTATGTTTTTAATGAAAATTTTCGTAGATGTATACATGCAAGTAAAATTGTATAAAAGTGAAAGAACATTTTATTGAGCTAAAATAAGATTACAACTGTAATCAATAAAAGATAAACCCAACAGCTTTATTCACAAAAAAAAAGGAAGCGCAGCCGATCCATGGATTATTGTTTTTTTAGCCGCGAAGGAACCATGCTTTTTTTGTACCTAAACACACCATTATGATTAACACGGCTTGATAAATATGTTTGATCCTTTCTCTATACTATGTCGTTCTTATTACTTTGTTAACACCTTTATTAAAGTCCTTATAAATGCGCAGCAGTACACTCTAAAAAAGCATTTGTTTTTGTTGTGTTTAACTAAATTAAACAACCCTCAAAAAGGTCCACAACTTAGTTAAGGGCTGCAGAGGCTTGCAGGTTCTTTGTTTTGATTTTTCACGGAGTCCCAGTGCATTTGTTAAAACTTCCCCGCCTGCATTGCATTGCGGTTGATTCGCCAACTCGGTCGAAGTTTTCGCCTTCGTTAGCTCTGACAATTTCTTTTGACGGCGCGCGGTCTCTCATACAAAACATCACGAACCGAGTGTCTAGAAAAACAACACACGATTATGGTAATACAGTTCGGTTTATTCCAAACAATTATTTACAAGACAAGAAAAAAACAATGGGTAAAAAAAGTCTATTGGTTAAATGTTTTTTTTTGCGTTTTGCGTATTTATAATTAAGAAAAAGCTTTTTATTCATTTTCATTTCAAATATGATGATGATTGAATGATTGAAAGCGTTTGTTATTTAAAGATATAAAAGTGATGAATATACAACGGTATGAACAAATAGATTTGCTTTTGAGTATAATACTCGTATCTTAATATTTGTAAGGGTTTGGTGGTTTACACAGTGAAAGTCCATAGTATATTAATTAAATAAAACGCAGTTTAAATTCACTTTTATATTCTTCAACTTTGTCAAACGTTTTTGCCTAAAAAGGCATCATCAGGACAATCAGGACAATTGATTGTCCTGATGATGCCTTTTTAGGCGAAAACGTTTGACAAAGTTAAAGAATATAAAAGTGAATTTAAACTGCTTTTTATTTAATTAATATAATATCTTAAAGTTGAAGAAAAAAACAAGAATCCATCCCACTTCTTTTGTTTAACCTAACCATGATACCTACTCTAGAGCACAGTTCTATGACTATTGTACTTATTTTTTCAATTAATTTATTATGTAAAAACCATAAATATTGTATTGTTTTACATGAACAATACTGATTTAATAAACATGTTTTTTTTCTGAAAACCTCTTTGAAATAATCAGAAAGTTGACTATCAAGTGCATCATACGTATCTTTTGATTATTTACTTATAGAACGTGTTGTCAACTCACAGAGAAATGCATTTTTTCTACAGAAAGTTGGGTCACCGTTGCATAGCATGAATCCCGAGTAAAGTCCGTGACTGGTACGCCGTGTGACGTCACTAATGACGGAGAGAATCTGGGAATGGCGACTTTGTTTGGAAACTTCATTTTTCCGCGCACCAAGTGAAATGTTATTTCTAGAACAAACATCAGGTACTGGCGCAGAGACAGCCTTTGACATTATAATTCCTAGACTGTGCGTGCCTGCAGACATTGCAACTGTAATTTGATTTATTCTCCTGCAGCTCTACGTGCGAGATGTCGTCTTTTATTTTAAAATTTACTTCGTGCTAGTCAATCATGAGATCGTTTTCTTTGTATGCCTCTTCAGTGAAGATTGGTCATCATCATAACAATTTGAAACTTCGTACTGCTCTACGAAAAAGGGATCTTGATGATGCTTCTGCCAAACCACTGTCTCGGGTTCATCAAACGAAATGTTATCCTTCGATCTGGAGCTCTTTCTCATTTCTCATTATGTCTAATCTAATTTAATCTAATCTGTGACCGATATGAACCAGTTTTTTCTTTTTTCGGACATCAGGATTTAGACTCTGGTATTCAAACGGAAAAGTACCTCAGCATTTGTGCTTCGATCTATCCAGATTTTTTGAGCATCCGATAGAAAATCCACATTGTAAAGGCAGTGATTTTGTCCTTGAAGCATGGTGTTAGTGTTCACCCTGCCATGCAAAGTACAATTGGAAATATCGTTTTCATTAATTCATGTACAAATGTCATATATTCCGCATAGAAATAAAGACCTAGAAACACAAAGTATGTAATACAATTATGATTTTATTGTGTTGCGGCTATCCATGTCAGCGCGGTAAAATTGGTTGGAAAAGAATGTTAGGAGTTTTTTCCCCTTCCAACACAGCCGATCACTATTTCCCTCCAAGCAGTAGAATATTGCGATTATTTTTCAATGAAAAAAAGTTCCCCGTGCATAGCTGTTTGGCAGGCTACCTGCACTTATTCTTTATGCCCGCGCATTCTGCATATTTCCGCGTAATTTGCTGAATACTTCGCTCCTTATCCAGCGCAGCCTCCACAACATGGCTGCCCGATTATCTGTAAATACGACCAGTACAGAACCACCCCAATTGTGTCCGCGCGGCCACATCGACAACGATCACATTATTTTATTAACCCTTCGAGGACAGACGTAAGATTTAATGCTACTTAAATATCCATATTTTACTTTAGGTTTTGATAAAGAACGTACATACATAGTTTCCACATATAAACCCTGAGTGTACACACACTTGCACCACAGTTCTCATCAAGATCATCTTCATCATCATCATACTTCACGCTGAAGAAGCCCATAGTAGAAATGGGCGAAACGTCCGAAAGCTTTAGCTCCCACAGACCACGGCAACAGATCCCGAAAAACATCACTCCAGCATCATCAGCCGGCCGTGTAAGCCTAAAACTCTTATTCATACAGACATAGTTCGGTTATTTTTTGATGAATCGCTTTCAATGTGTTTTTTTTTTGTATAGACTAGTACTGTCTTACATCCATACGTCTTTTTTTAGTATTAAATAGATTAAGCTCCATTTTCTTCTTCCTCTACTTATGACTTTAACATCAAACGTATGTATGTTTGTCCTTTATGGACTCCTTAACTATTGAAATTAATAAAATAAAACTAACATGAGTTATTATTATTACATCCCCAATTAGGTTTTTGACCAAAAAACTGGAGTAATAAAGGAAATGAAAGCAAAAATTTACTTACACTATTACCAGCTTATGACAGTTTTTTTACCCAATTTTTACTTTTTAAAGTATTTCTCTTTCTTTGTCACGTTTTAATTTCTTCATTCTTAATTTAAATGTGTCCTGACTATCCGTTAATTTGTAGAGTAGGTCAGTATCATAAACTTTAACGAAAAGGCACGCATCATTCATTTTCAATTTGAATTCACAACAAATTAAATTCACCAAAAAATTATCTGTGAAGCTTGGGACTTTCTTTTTGCAAAATGCCCGGGACCGGATGGGTTAAACGGGCATTCCTGACGCATAGCTTGACGCATGCGAGCTCGAAATTAACATTCAAGATCCCATCGAAACAAAAGACTTCGTGCAGGCGTCCCATCCCCCCTTTATCTGGTCACTGGTCACCTTTGATCCACGAGGTCCTTTATTCCGAGGCCTCTAATTTATGTGCGTATGCGAGACAATACCGAAGCCGTGTATCAAAAGAGCGAGCCAGTGTCCAAGCGCAGAGATGTATGAGGCTGGAGCTGCGGCTCACATACATACTATCGGGCTGCTCATCTTTCAGCGAGCTCCGTGTATCATATTGTAATGAAATTTACCCCATTTTGGAGCGTCGTGAGTTATGATGGTATGAAATTTAAACAGCCTACTGTTACGTAGTAACTAAGGCTTGGGTGTAAAGTTTGGTATTGTGAAGTATGGATATTGATGTGAATTTGTCATCGTGTGAGTTGTGTTTGAGTGAGTCTATGAAGTCTCTAGATGTAGGTACTTAAATAATTGTATTTGTATTTGGTCAAAACTTTGTGAGTGTTTCCTCGAATATTTTAAGTCGAATGCTCTGGCAAAATCTCGCATGTGCCAGTTCTCAATGTTTTGAGAATAACCCTTATACCTACCTTTAAATAGAGGCCGAGATGTTCTGTAGCTAGGCTAGTATCTAAGCTTTCGGGCTACACACTATACAGTTCAAAAACAACTCTGTGGACAAACCGAATGTAAATTGTAACTGAAATAAATAGTGTAACAGTAAATAACCGCAGTTTTTATTCAATTACACCCGGTAGAATCATAACAGTATGAAACGTCAGGGTTGGAGTAAGTGAAGGAGATTCCAAAGAGGTTTTTCTGGTCTTAGTAAAATTGCAAACAGTTGCAAATTTATGCTCTATGAGTACTGCATACAATACTAACAGCAAATGAACGTAAGCTTTGCGATTCTAGCCGAGTTACCCTGAAACAGGGATGATATTGGCTAAAGTGAACCAATTTTTATAAAATGGGTGTTCAGCTGGCCTTTAAAATTATAGATGTCTCAAAAATAAAGCTTCGAATGGGCGCTGAAACCCCAAACATATGGTAAGTATCGATTTTTTGAAAAAAAAAAAACATTTGAAAAACTATCGAAGTTGGAAAAGCAACGAAAAGGTTTTAGATGTGTTGTAACTCCACAGAACAAAAAGTGCACTGCGTTTGAGGTATTCGCCTTTTAATTAAGGCTTTAATGAACATGTGCGTGGTGTAAGGACGCGCCATATGTAAATGGTAAATCCTCATGCGCAGTCACTGCTCAGCGGGATCTCTGGGTGGCAAAACTTGCACAGCAGTGGCGTACAGCGTCAATAACTTGGGCGGCTCTTACGGGATTCCCTTAAAAAAAAAAGTTAAAGAAAATGCATTGCTTCAAGTCATTATTGGATTGAAAAGGAGTCTTAGGCTTTCACAGACATTGAAGAATCTCTTTTCAGGGTATGTTGCCATGGTCTTTCGGAGTTCGGAGCTTCCGGATGTTTCGCTTATATCTGCGATGGGTTTATTCAGCGTGATGAAGATGGGATTAGATGTTAATAAAAGTGTTATATTGACTTGGTGTCAGTGTATTCTGCCTAACTTTAATTACGTTTTGTGAGTCAAAATAATATGTAGTAAATTGAAATTCTAAGGTAATGTTCTAGTGATTAACAAGAAGGTAATCGGTTTGGAACCTCAAAAAATTCAACACTGCTTTGGAAAAAATATTCGAGTTACGTTGGGTGATTCTAAAAATGGGGAAATTGTAAAATTAGAAAACAAAAACTCCCTATTTATAAGATATTTTTCTAACAAAAATAGGAGACTAGACACCCTGATTTAATTACAGGTGAGTATTTCGGTATAACTGATTGATTATCGACTATTCTGTTTTAACTATTTTTTTTACGTTTTCTTCGCCTCTGTGCATACCAAGAGTGCAGCAGTACCCAGGACGCTCTCCTCCCTTCCAGAAGGCTCTATCTGCCGCGTAATCTGTGGTGAGGCGCTTTTAAATGAAGCTCGTCCGTGTCGTGCGCATTCTATGACCAATAAGGTTCTCGCTGTTCGCCCCTGCCCTTGTCCCTGCCCCGCCCCTTAGATCCCCGCCATGTCGCATGCGCCAAGTTGTCTGAAACGCGCAGGCCACTGCGCACCCAGTGGTGACAGCTCGTGGAGCATGGGCGTAACGGAAATATAGTCTTATCATTTCAAATGAAAAATAAAAATGTGTGCTAAAATGAAAGATAGGAGAGCACGCACAAGTCAATGATGAACGTCGAGGAGATGAAAACATGCAAGGACAGAACAAAATCGTGTAAATATACATGAACCGCTTTTTTTTACCACAAAATCTGATCTTCCAGTGGTTTACACAGAGGTAATTTTTTTTTTTGATAATTTTTTAATGTTTTTTATTTATTTAAAAATATTGCTTATGGAACTAAAGAGCCACAGCTTCACATCCAAAGAGCCGCATGTGGCTCGTAAGCCGCAGGTTGCCGATTCCTGCACGAGGTGCATTTAAATGCAAATCTTCTTACTAAGAGGAGCAATATAAGATTTATTTTCGTCTTTTGCTTCTTTACTCTTTTAGGTTAAAAATATCGTTTACAACTTTTTTCATTTTCAAAATAAATTACACTTGGCGTCTTTTGATAGAGGTAACATTTCGTCTTCTTTTAAAGTTTTCTATAGTTTGAATAAAGAACGTGCCTAGATGCGTCCTTGTGGCAGCTGCATTCTTTTAATTGGCCGCGTCCTCTCTCATACTCGCATTATCTTAACGAATACCGCGCGTAATCTCCCCGCCAAATGAAGCGTCACAATTAAAACCCTGCTGCTCTCCATGCACGGCGTCCAGGGTGCACGCGTGTAGGCTTTATCTGCCCTGAGGATAACCATAAATCAATATGGAAAACAATGCTAACAATGTAAGAAATCTGCGTATCCTTCCTGATAAGGCGCTGAACTCCTGCTGTATTATAGAGACTTTTTGCTTTGTGTGGAAACCTCTTCTTATCATTTCACCAACTTCTATTCATTTTTTTTAATTTACAAGTAAGAGCTTTTGAAAATCACACCTGATTGATTAAAAACCAACATAATATTATGTAAATATGCAATATAAATATTTAGATAGGTCTATTAGATATAGCTGAGAGGTATTCTTTATAACATTGGTGGGTAGGATCAAAAATTAATTGTTGAGTACATAAAGAAGTCACTAGATTGTCAAGAACTATGTGCTTTGAGAAGCTTCTAGAAAAATTAACCTCTAGCAACTTCTATCGCTGGGACATAAAGAGGCGCAGACAGTTTGCAGGCAGAGACCTCTTTTGCAACCTTATATCTGTGAAGAAAAACAGCATAAGTGAACACAAACCATCTCTGAAATGAATGTAAATTGCTAAATAAATGTAAAAGTGAAGAAATAAATATCCTAAAAGAAGACAAGCTTTTAATTTGAACTCTCAAATCATAACAATAAATAAAGCAATGAGTCTATTTGCCCACGAGCCAAAAAAAAATATGGAAAAAAGCGTCAGCACCGTGGAATTAAATTTTTAGCTGAAAGCTCTACTAACAAAGTGTCGAGCACTCTTAGCACGACAATATTGTTACGAATAAATAAATCTAGTACAGTCTCGCATGTTCCAATTTTCAATAATTCAAGCATAATCTTTAGTCTAACTATAAGTAAAGACCAAAACTCTCGGTGGCCAGAGAACCCAATTAACCGTTCTATGGTGAATATGTTATGTGACACTGTTTGTGAACCGTATCTTAAATAAATTACAATTTTAATATAATTGAATCCGCGAAAATCTGAACTGAAATAGAGTATATTTTCTCTATTAACCCATTTTTCAATCGTTCATCATCATTTTTTTTTCAAAATGGATGCATTAAATTCATTGCACTTTTTGTGCCACGAATAAAAAAGAAACAACTTCCAGATTATCAAACTCGCATTTTTGCATTGAACTCTGTTTATGTGAAATTAATTCAGTTTGGAATACAATACACTGAGGAGTTTACTTTGTGGACCATCTATCAAGATGCCACGGAGGTATATGCTTTCTCAGGCAACCCTTGCTGATTTTTTCGTATTTCTTTATTGATAAAAATGAAACTTCGAAGTGTTTTTTTTTACTTTAAAAATGTTTCTTTACTCCTTAAAATTTTCTTAAATCCTGGAGCTTAGTCTCGATACGAGTCGTGTGAATCTTGATGTCGATCAAACTATGAAAACATTTTTTATTAGTTTTCCTTATTTACACTGTAATTTTTCTTCTTTCTTTTGAAATTAACAATTTATTGGACCCAATAATACTGAAAAATTTTAAACACAATCCAAGCAGATATAACAAAGGGATCCTGTAAAGTTTGATGTTGATTAAATAGAAGGTAATCTTTTTTTAAAATACAAACTTAAAAAACATGTAGGTATATATGAAAAAATCTATTGAAATTTCTGTAGAATTAAATAAGCATTCTTTTTAAATATTTTTTAAATGGAGGTCTTTAAAGTTTCCGCTGAAAAAATTCAAACAAAAAATACACACTTTGTTTCTTTTCTTTATCCAATCATCTCCAATCTTGATAGCACGTAGGTAAACAAAGCCGGCACAAGGCTGACCACATCACCTGAAAAATAAAATGTTCCGCGTGTCAAACTTGCGTAGTGAAACACGCCTGGTACTGCTAGCGTTTAATAAAAAATGAAAAAGCAACAGGCCCGTTTAGTCCTTGTTGTCGCCTTATTGAAATTCCCATTTCCCGATAGCGCCCTGGGTCCGCCGCTTCCATATTATGCTAAGTTTATGCGGCAATAACACCGAACAAATCTCGCTCGGTGACGTGTGGAAGATGTCTCCCGCCCCGCCCCCCTCCCACCGCCCTGTGACCGTCTCTTGCCCTGCCATGGACGTGGAAGGTTCTGGAAATGTCCCTAATAATATTATAATGTAGGTGTAGGCATATAAGTATGGAGACTTAAAGAGTACAGGTCGCCATCTTTTGAAATATTGTAACAAGCAAAATTATCATTAAGTTTTTTCGTCTTCCTTCCTCTTCCTCAGCTTTCTCAGTCCACTCCTGGACAAAGGCCTTCTCCAATCTTCTCCACGTTGAAAAGTTTTAGGCTTACACGGCTGGCTGATGATGCTGGGGTGATGTTTTCCTTCTTCAGCGTGAAGTATGATAATGAAGAAGCCCATCGTAGAAATAGGTGAAACGTCCGAAAGCTCCAGCTCCCACAGACCACGGCAACAGATCCCGGAAAACATCACTCCAGCATTTACCATGTTTGTATATAGGCTGCTTCAGCCATCCTCTGCATGCAGTTCTCTTGATGTCGCCCATTTAGTTTTTTAAATACTCGTTTATTTTTTCAATAAAACTTATGGATCAGCGCCTTTGGAATGATGATGCTAGCCAACATTTATACCAAATGAGAAGGATATAATTATGTTGGCTGTGACACCGCCTGCTCCATGCACCAAGCTGTTGCAGTAGATTTTGATTCGTTGTCAACTGGCTGGAGATCGCCGAGCGGAAACAACACTCGTCAGAGCCTGGAAAGACTTCGGTAGTTTCCGTAAGCCCTTCGGCGCGCGCGCCTGTGCGCATAGCTTCCTTTTTAACTGTCACTCGTTTCACTGCACTGCCTTCATGTAGATGTCACATAGTTAAAGTCTGATGTTTTTAACACCTCTGTGTAATAAAATAAAATAAAATAACAGGTGTGATAGGAAAAAACATCGGTATCATCAAAATATGAAAAATCCAATCTAATCAAGTATCATAGGTGCAATACTAAATCCGATTCAAACGAAAGTACTGCTTCTTTATTGGGAGCATTATTAGTTCTTCTAAACGCCGCACGTCGCATTAACAATTATTTATAATTTACGAGCCAGCTACTGCGTGTGATACTTGGTTTGATTTCCCTATAAACTGATTCCGCTACTATGTACCCCTCACACACGTTATTTTATTGGCTCGATCTCTGCCATCGCCTACCACACACTCGTAAAAGGTTTACGACGTTTGATTGGGACCAGTCCACCAAGCGTATTATAATATTCATAGCAGCTTACTAAAGGTGTATGAAAACGCAAACGCTCGGTACAAGCGCTGTTTCAGTTGGTGTACATTTTCCAGTTGAGTTTAAGTGCTAGGTTTTGTACTCGGCGACCTGGGGTATATTTTGTCACTCGTAAGTTGATATTTTATGCGTCTCTCTTTACGGAGTATCAATAATTTAGACGGTTTTGTCGTGTGTGATGTTTTCTTATCACGGTTCGCGTATTTTTTTTTTTATTGGTTCCCCGTTCTCGCCTTATTGCGAGCCGTGTTGAAATATTTCAGTTGTATCACTGTAGTGAACGCAGAAGTGTTGAATTGATTTTTGTATTTGGATTGTAAAAGTGTAATTATCCTTTATTCTCAACAGTTAAAATTTGAAAACTCCTAATGCTTATTTCAAGTAAAAGTGTTTTTTATTTCAAGGGATTGTGTATTGACATTGAGCAGATTTTTTTCAAATAATTAATGTAAAAATAAAAACACTGTTTGTTTTCACGACTTAATTTATTTTCTCGAGCGCTTTCGGTGATATCACATCATTAGCAGTTTTAACTATAACGCAGTTTATTACTAAATCTTCTTTGTTTAGGAATAAGTAAATAGCAAAATAAATATAAGCAGTTTTTTATTAATCACCTTATTTTATACACCCATTTTTTCTGAAATATTCAAAACACCCATACAATTCTCAACCTCCAATTACAAGTTACTATACTTTTGTTAGAATTATACCATAACTAATTGTTAGAATTATAAGCATAACTAGAATGTCATCAAAAGGTTGTCTACTTCTACCCGCATTCGTTACGCACGGCAAGTCGGGCCTGCCGGCAGGACCAGTGAGGAAAGTCCATACAAATTTAACGATAAAATGAGTACTACTGGCAGGACCCGATACCGACAGCACGTCCTTCCGGAAGCACCTTCCGGCAGGACAGACCACTGGACGTTCTATCATTAAGAGTAAACATTTTACAATCATACTCATACAAAACCACATAATCTCAAAACTAAAAATGTACTTCAACTTCATTTTCTACCATGCATATTCCATTGCTTTACTTTTTAATCCCAGTTTTTATAATCTCCTCATCGGTAGGTGTTAGCGTGGACACCAGCTGTCTGCAACAGCGTCCACCACTATTCCCAGTTAGCGGCTGCGGATGCCAATCTTTGTCGGTGTTATTTTAAAGGCGACCCATCGGTTTGCGCGTATAATCCCCCAGAATAAATCCCGACTCTTTATTGGACATTTCGCGATACCAAGTGACATACCTCTCAGAATGCCCCCTCCAAACCAAGTATAAAACTTCACGTTAAAACTCAAACAAAACGTACAACTATTTTTTTTTACAACTAAAACGCTCAATTGAAGGCACTGCTTTAGTTTCTATACATTAACATTGTGGTTGAGTGTAAACGTATTTTTTTTACACAAGGATACTTTAAATGAAAAGTTATTTGCTTGAGAGGATGTAGGGGGTACAGATCTTTTATTTACTGCATTTTTATCATAATTATTTCAATAAATTTGTCATTGCCCGCCTATATGCTAAGCTAAATTATTTGCATCGATAATTTTATACTTGATTTATGTTAATATGCATTTTTTTGCAGGTCGACTGAAAAATACGATGTGATATTTTTGTTTTGGTGATTTGAATGAAATTTACAGCATCAAGTATTGAAATATTTGTTGCTATCATTTCCAGATTAAATTTTCAATTTGAAGAATTCCACATTAAAAAAAACATGATGTATGCCTAATAAAAAATAGGTTCCACTCGTCCCATGCGACCCTTTCGAAGAAAACGCGGCAAGAAGTTTTACTATATGTGTAGCTTAAAAGCGTAGCGTTTTTTTTAACTTAAATTTTTGTAGATATACACATCTGTATTTATGTATGTAGACATATTCGCTTTTATTCACACACAGCAAATCTTTGGCTTATCTGCCGCCTAGAGTGAATTCTAAATATAGAAATACGATGATCTGTAGATGATATGTATATACAAACGTTTTGTGAATAAAACTGATTGTATTTTTAGGTGTGGGTTTTTTTTGTCAAAATAAAACATTTTTGAAATGTGAATAAATTTCTCTAAAAACTCATTATTTTTATCTCTCATACCGAAATTGATCATAAAAACATTTAAATTAATTGATATATTTTTGGCCTTTTTAAGATTAAACATCATAACATAAATTACTTCATAACTTCCGGTTCTAATAAATAAAACCAAAAACCTTTTTCATTATTTTAATAGACATACCTTATCTTAATCCCTGGACTATTTCATTAAAAGAACTATCTTTATTTGACGCATTTGTTCTTTAAATAAATTTTATGGCATTTTTTTCTAATGCAGATGGCCGCGGTGATATGTCGAAGACGGTTCCGTGGTAGAACGACACAGTGACAAAACGACATAATGATGTACTACCATGTGTCGTTCTGTCATGTGTCGTTATGCCATGTGTTTAATGTAATCTAAGTTGCAAAGATATTATGTAATATTAGAGATTCATATCATATGCATTCTTACAAGGAGACACGTATAAATTCTCGCTTGCACATGCCGCATGTCAACCTTCAACATAAAAACCCGAATCTCAAATGAACATACACCCTGCAACTCTTGCCGACCTTCCCTGAAACAGAGGTGACATAGTGCAAAGTTAACCATTTTCTATTGCATGGGTGGTCAATACCAACCTATAAATTAAGGAACATACACAATAAATAACATTTTTTACTATCAAGAAATGATCCGTATAAACACTAAAACAAAGACAAATTTACAATTTACAAACCCTACTCCTGACCGCAACATTACAGATCAACTGCCATTTCTTTCTGTCCTTATGTACTTCTTTCATTTCATCCAGAGTCTTAGCCTTGTTCATACAAGCTTTCTTTTTATTACTAAATCTAAAATCTAAATCTAAGCTGCAAAGATATGTATCATTTAAGAGTCATATTAAACGCATTCCCACAAGCAGACATGTATAAATTCGCGCTAACACATGCCGCCTGTGAACTTACAATATAAAAACCCAATCTCAAATGAACATTAGACCTGCAACTCTTGCCGATCTTCCCTGAAACAGGGGTGACATTGGCAAAGTGAACCATTTTTTACAGTATGGGTGGTCAGCGTCATACCAACCTATAAGTCAAGGAATACAAATAATTAATTACATTAAGTAGGTATATAAAACAAGCAAACACTAAACAATTGAACGGTAAAAATTAAGACCTACAAAACATGTTCTATAAAAAAGGTTTTTTTTTTATTATTTTTTTTTTTTTATTTCGACTCCGTATATTCTATTTTTTGCGTTTTATTTATAAATTTGATGTGTCGTTTTGTCACTGTGCCGTTCTACCGTGGCACCTTTAGAGATATGCCTGTAAGCGGCGATGCATCACTGCCATCTCGCTATCTAAACGGCCGAGTAGCGCTTCCATCAATAACGCCGGACACCGACGCCCTGTCAGGCATGTTGCTATTTACGTGGGACCTCTAGGGGATCCCGTGCAAGGTAAAAGTGCCTGGGACTACATAGACAGGTGATGACGAAGTAATTAAAGGCATTTGTATGGGAGTCTGGACCTGAATGTATGTAGAGACATTTTGTGATCAATCTGTCATCAAGAAAAAAATAAGATTTTATTACAGTCATCTAGAATCTCAGTTGCAAAGATATAATATATTGAATTTTCAGGCACTAGTCACATTAATGCAGGCACACGTATTTTTGCACTGACACATGCTGCATAAGATGAACCAAACCTCACATGAACATAAACTTTGAAACTCCTGCCGCCTTTCCCTGAAATGGAGTGGCATTGGAAGAAGTGACCGAAGTTTTCACTGCATGGGTTTACTTTTGTTAATGACACCACGGTCTCATGAAAAGAAAAGGAAAGACGAAATGCTATTTTTATTTGGTGGCTATCATCAGGATATGCAACTCATATGAAATTAGGGAAAATCTACTGATTTAGAGATTACCTACTGATTAAGAGAATTAAATTAGAGTACACCTTTTGATTGTTTGCCGTGCCCATTGAACAATTAGAATTTCATTACTTGCGATGTGTGAGAGTCTTTCACTCTCACGTTTTTGAGGAGATATGATCTCCTCAAAAACACCTCCTGGATCTGCTCCATCTCACCATGTCCTCTATTTCACAGGCTTTTCGTATGTGGTCATTGGTGTTACAATCTCGCAATGTTCTGCCTACGATAATCCTAAGATCTATCATTTCAGATGCTCAGAGAAGTCCTTTGATTACTCTTTTGTATGCTCGAGCTTCTACACTATACATAGGTGATCTTTTTGTTTTGTTTCCTGTTGTACCGTACATTGTTTATAGAAGATGCATGTTTAGTGTCTGTACTTTTTAAGTGAAACCTCAGTAACATTTTGAAGCACTTGAACGCATTTCAAGTAAATTATTTGGGGTCCCAACTCGCTCTCAGATCCGTCTAGTGTCCATCAGTGTGGCGCCTCCGTATTTCAGACTTATCTTAAGTACCTTAGCTTTCGGCGCAACTAACAGCAGAGGTCTTTCCACATGGGATACTCTATGCACTCATAAAAAACGTGAATGAAGGACAAAAAAAAACAGAAAACAAAATTTGGTTGTTCAATGACATGAGAACTTCAGACAACCATAGTAAACTACAGCTACGAAAAAAGATGAAAAAACTATGGACCACTGTCAAAGCCCAAAAGAACAATAAAAAGCAAACAACAGTAACGTTTTCTTTAATGTATAATCTAAGTTGTGAAGATATATTGGCATTTAAGGCTCATCTTTAATGCATGCACACAAGCAGTCACATTTAAGTTTGCGCTTAAAACAAAATAAACCAAAACTCAAATGAACTTAAATTTCGCCTTTCTCTGCAAACGGGTGGGCATTGGCAAAAGTGAACAAAGTTTGTACAGCATGGGATTGTACAGATTTTTTCGTTTTTACAGTTTCAATTTTTGATAATTTAAAAATCAGTTCCTTTTAAAATTCACGCATAGCATTCAACTTTCTCACAGTTCATTTAAGAATACGGGGCTCATGTTCAATCTCCTTGATCTTACAATCTCTTCTCTCGAAGTATTTTTAGAAGTCAATGTGGTTCACAGCACCAGTGCGACTTCAAAAACACACCGCAGGTCTCGTACACATAAGTCCTGTCAATGGGACACCCTAGCCTCATACTTCAGTGCCCCAAGTAAAAGACTCAACCGCATCGTTTTACCAAAGATGTTCTGAAACTAAAACTCTCTCAAGGCGTTGTTTTCTTTAACATACATTTTTAGGGTGACGCTGTGCTTGAGTTTGAAGGTTTTTTTGTTTACTTGGTGTTCAAGACCTCTCACTATCGCAACGACTCTCATAAAAGCTTGACGTATGCCGGCCGAATGGAGAGACCCGCTATCGCGACGGTAGGATTAAATTAACCTAATGAGGGTAAATGATTTCATGTCCTCGACTGTTATTGCTTCTTTGGACTTGAATTTCTTCGATTATGGAAAAAATATGGAAAACCATTAACGGCGCATGATCTCGTGGCAAATTACTTGGGCTATCGAGTGCATTAAAATGATTATTTAATGCACTTTTGATTAAACCTGTGAAATTATTCTTAACTAAATTGGTTTCATTAGTACCTACTTAAAATTGTATCTTTTAATCAAATGGAAGGCTTACTTCAAAGAGAAAGATTCAAAAGGAAAAGCAAATCGACATATTTCCATAAATGACTCCAATATTTTATACGTAATGTACTTTGTGCAACAATGAGTTTCTCGTAAATAAATTAGAATTAAAAAATTACATCTCAAAAATGTATTTCTACTATTTTGTATGTTACAATAGGTCCTGAATTACCACATGCGACCGCGTCGGGAAAAAAACGCGGCAAGAAGTTACACTATACGTGCAACTTAGTGGCGTACCATAGCGAAAAACACATTCTCCGTTATGCATACAAAGATTTTAGTTTTTAACTCAGTTTTACGTCATTTATCCCATATAAAAAAGTGGTTAAGTCAACCAAGTTAATCTTTCAGCACAACTACTCTCGTTCCAAAGTGTCATTCACAAAGCATTTATCCACATTTGATCCATGGATTATCGTTTTTTGTACAGAAAATTCACGTTAGGTGGCAGTTGATCCATGGATTTGCAGTGTGGGAATAACACCGTTTGTATTTTAAATTTTTGCTTAATATTTTGTTCATTTTAAAGCTATATAAAATAACCTCAAAACATCACACCGGCATATCACATGAAACTTTTAAACGCATGAAACTTTTGTCGGTGTTATAGCCGCGGGGGCCAAGAGGGCTGATCTTGCTAGCGTGTTTCGAATGGAACAACGTTGGTTCGATCCCCGCTTGGGTCACTTGACATTATCTTTGACCCTGGTTCAACAGATGTTATTGTGTAATTATTATTTAATAATTCATTAATAATAAACAATAATGAATTATTCAATGATGATATTAATACCTGTTTCTGGCCAGGCAGAATAGGTTGGTGAATTGCATTCCTCTTCACAAATCGATTTTTAAAAAAAAATCAAAAATAAAATAAAAAAATTAAACATACCTTCGTTTTTTGTTTGTGAAATTGATTGAAACTCCGTAGCCTCATTGTCCCAGATGTATTTGTGAGCTCTGGCCTCGTAACAAAGATAAATTCGTGCGATTGACCGTAGTACTGTTAACTCAGCGGAGATTGAGGTGGGTAATGATTGGTTGACATTTATTTTCCCTCCAATACCCACTCTCCACTTCGGCTGTCCATTCCAGTAACCCTACTCAACCATAGCGTCACATCAAAAATGTATCAAAACTCAAACGCTCATAGGAAATGCTACTTCAGTTTGTTTTATAAACGCTTTGAATGAGTTTTAACATGTTTAACACTTGGGGTATTCAACAGCTTTAGGAGAGCGCCTCGTGAGACTAATGCACAAACTGTGGTTTCTTATACATTGTTGCAAATCATTGGCAGAAACCTGATAGCTGTGTTTGAGTGCTGCAGAGTTTATGGAGTTGTGTGTGACAGTTATTGAAAATAAAAGTCTGGGTGTGTGCGTTGCAGATGATTTGCTTAAGATGTTCTGGACAGCAGAAGAAAGGAATTCGCGATTCGTGATTCTTAAGTGAACAGACCTAAAATGAGTTATTCACTTTTGTCAACACAATGGAATAAAGCTAGTGAACCAATTGTGATAGTCGTTGATGCTTTTGAACGTTGTCAAGGAAAAACAATGTGCAAGAGTTGATAAAACAAATAATAACTAACGGGGATTCTTTCAAGTTGTGAGAGATAGAGAAGGATGCACTTAAGAGAAGATTTTTTTTTCGGTTATATGAGCTTAAATATGTTAACGACTAGCAGTACCCCGCGTGATTCTTTACGCAATTTGGTTTTGTAGATTTTTTTTTCTACATGTGAGGAGGCATCCTTACGCAACAACATGGTCAAATGGTAGTTTTTTTTTGTAATTCGATCGATATCTAACCCCACAGGAACCATTCTAAAATGAATTTACATGTGGATTAAAATGAGTTTAGCGGTCTAGTAGTTCATAAGGAATATTCGGTTAAACAAAATGTTGGTGGATTTTTCAAACCGAATAAGTACAGAGGTGTTGGGTGAGATGGTCTTATGGAGCCATAACAATCGCAGCGATCTGAGGTCAGTCCAAAAATGTGGGAAAGCAGCTGCCTTGTAAGAATTGTAGGGATTGTAGGACCCACTTATTGTCTTAAAGTTATTGTGTTTGTAGAGTTGTACGCCTTTTGCCGTCGCGACCAAATTGCTTATCAATTATGTGCTGGGGACAGTGTGACGGGCTGGATCCGAATCAATCACATTCATCAATCATCTGCTATGTGGGCAGGCTCAGGCGACCTGTTCCCAACCTCTGCGCTACAGACACTTGGCACGCAGCAAATATACGTGCTACGTGTTGAATGACCACTCTTGATACTTAATCCTTCGATTGGAATGGCTCAAATCTAAAAAATATAATTATGCAGTTGTATTTCTTACTCAGGTGATTGTTTTTGTATTATATTATTTTTAAATCATAATTTTTTTAAGCTGCCCCTTTTTGAGCTAGCCATTTGTCCTTACTGGTCATCATCCTCTGAGTTGTGGATACAAAGCGACAACCATGAGTTGCTTCAAATCTTTTGAGTATGAAGTTCTTGTGTGACCTTGAGGTTTTATCCTCGAGATTATTTTTAAAAAAAATCTGTAAATAGGTTGAATACATTTTGGAATACTCGTTTTAATATGTGACAATTAAGGGTACTTTCATCTTGAAGGAATCCATGTTTTTTTTATTCAGATGTAATTTATTATATTATTTAAATGTATTCTCTTACTTCTCATGAATGAAGTCCCATACTTTAAATCACACTACTAAAAGCAGAAAATGTTAATCCTTAATTTTTTTATCAATTAACGAAATATCCGCTTATTGACACAACAAAAACCATCGTATTGTCTTTTAAAACATAAATTAAGACGTTTTAAAGTTATCGCGTTAACGCCCAGCGTGTTAAGTTGCTTGCAGCTGTCCATCCAGTTGGCAATAGTCCCTGAATGCGAGTCGACTGCACGTTGTTTATTTTTACTCGTTCCATCTATCAATCATCACGGATCGACTTGGAGGCCGAGCATACTGCGTCTTTCACAATACGAGTACGGAGACCGTGGTATAGCCACCGCGTCATGGTGTTTGTCATTCCAAATGTCATTATCCATTACAGCTGTGCTTTGGTTAACGAATGCCTTGAATTACAAGCATTTAAAAAAAAAACAGGCTACAACAAAGTACGTATAAAACAATTAACTGTGTATTTTTTTAATGTTGAAGTTTCTTCTTAACAAATGTGACTCAAGCTAAACTCCTGAAGCTGCCAAATCGGTCTCGGTTTTCAACTCCAGAAGCAGACTGTTCTAGTAGGATGAACCAGCCTAAACAAAAACCCTTCGCCGTAGTACGTTCTGTTCTTTTGAACCAGCATTTGGTATTTTTTTTATGTCACCTATTTGACGAACTCTGCACACTTAACAACATAATATCATAATATGAAAAAGCCCATCGTACACATGGGTAAAATGCCCGAAAGCTCCAGCTTCCACATATACCGGAAAACATCTCTCCAGGATAATAATATCGTTTCGTTGTAACTATAACGAAGTGATCTTTCTTTCTCGAACTTTTCTTATACGAATCGACTAGTTGAGAATCAAGTTCGTTTACTGAGGTATCCACACACCTACCCACTTGATTCTGCACATCTTGCTAAATGAGTTTGCGCTACAGTAGTGTATGTGTGTGTGTGTGTGTCTGTGTGAGTAGCCATGTTTACGCTGTAGGCATCAGCCGTTGTTCGTTTATTATAATAACGAGAATGATTGATTGCGAGCGATGGATGATCAATAAATTTTAATAGATCTATTCAATATCCAGTTGATAAAGAAATTATGAATTTCTCTGCAATACGTCTTCATGAAAGACGTTCAGCCACTTGGCGTGTCTTATGTGTATATATATATATATGTAGCCATGTAGGTACCTACGTACATCCCTTAACATAACGCTCCCCTAGTTCTTGTTTGCCGTATAGACCAATGTTTTCAATTATGACTTTTTAATGCAGATGTCAATGTAGATTTCTTTTTAAGGTTTTGTTATTTTGTATATTTAAATGTTATTTATTATTCATATTCCTTGACTTATAGGTTGATATGAGGTTGACCACCCATACTGTAAAAAATGGTTCACTTTGCCAGTGTCACCCCTCTTTCAGGGAAGGTCGGCATAAGTTGTGGGGCTTATGTTCATTTGAGGTTTGAATTTTATTTGTAAGTACACAATCAGCATTTGTAAGCGCGAACTACACGTGTTTGTTTGTGGGCATACATCTGAGAGCTTTGAATGAATATATCCTTGCAACTTAGATTATAGATTATTATTATAGATGTCTTAAGAATCAAAATCTACACAATCTGAGCTAAGAAAAAACGTAAAACTCGATAATGTGAGAGTTGTTTTAAATATTTTGTAAATCAATTTCCTGTTTTCATAAGACACATTGGTCCAGTATACATGCAAACATAGCTCATGTGAAATTAGCTTAATGGTCTATACGGCAAACAAGAACTAAGGCAGCGATAAAAAGTCGTCAACTTTTGCTTGCTATTTTTGTTGTCCAAACGACAGCTCAGTTGGTAGAATACTTTTATTCCAAGCCAGGGGACTTAGGTTCAATCATCACCAAAGTTATCAAATATGATTTCCTGTTTCTGTGTTGATTCCAAATTCAGAATAAAATACTGACGTTTACAAGAAAGAGAACCAGCGTCTTTGGAAGCTTGGAAACCCCTACTTTAACTTCATCCCTAAACTTTAAAATAAATTTATTCCACATGCCACATACGACTCTTCCTGAGACAACTTTTAAAAAGTTGAACAATGTGTGAAAATTATTAAATTATTTGTGTTTTTTGCAAATGAATGTCACCCCTGTTTCAGGGAATGTCGGCAAGAGTTGCAGGGCTTATGTTCATTTGAGGTTTGGATTTTATTTGTAAGTACACAATCAGCATTTGTAAGCGCAAACTACACGTGTTTGTTTGTGGGCATACATCTGAGAGCTTTGAATGAATATATCCTTGCAACTTAGATTATAGATATATTATAGAAGGATTGGACGCTCTAATTGACGTATTTTTTATAGGACTTACATAGTATATGGAAGATGAAAGAAACAGTCGTAGGATAAGCTTTGCTCTCATCTGTGATTAAGCTTGGAGCGGCCATTTTAGCAGCTGTGCGGGACAATTATGCAAAATAAGTCAGCTGCAGATAACGCAAGTAAACCAGATAGTGGAGGCGAGGCAGGGACTACTCGAGAAGTCGAGCTGGCGAGTGGACACGTCAAGATGATATGAGGAAGAGTAGGGAACTCGAGTACTCGAGAGTAGGGTGATCGAGTGACCGAATATTCGAATGATTGACTGATCAAGTAGTCAAGTGATTGAGTAGTCAAGACCATTGCTGTTATCAAGATTTGATTAATCAGTAACGTAGTCGATATCTGATGTCCGTGTTTTAAGATCCAAACATAGTGTCAGTAATGAAATCAAGAAGACTCCAGTGGGCCGGACATGTAGCACGTGCAGAGTACTCCAGGATCATCAGAACAGTCGTGGATGGTGCCCCCTCAGGTGTTAGACTACTCGGAGGTCCCAGGATGCGGTGGGCAGACAACGTTGAAGCCGACGCCGAAGTTCTTGGAGTGACGGGACCATGGAGGGAAGCAGCACAAGACAGAAACTCCTGTAGGATTGTGGTGCGGGAGGCCCTGAGCCTTCAAGGCTTATGAGCCGAAGAAAGTAAAGTAAAAGTAAAGTAAGTAAGTCGATAACTGACCGAAACATCAATTGCAATGCAAATGTAGCCTTCTGGCAGTTGAAGCATTACGTTAGTGAAATGTAGTACAATACAATATCTTCTTTCCATACTTGTGATGCTTAATGCGACGCTTGTTGATCATCATGATGGTTTTTACTCCAAGTGCTGTCTTTCCAATCTAGGATAAAGTACAACTTTTGCGCAAGTTCTTCGTCTGCGAGTGTCATTGATCAAAACGAGTGAAGAATCATTTGTACGGAATGTGTGAGTGTTCATTTGGATTTTATGTTTCAAAACTGAGAACGCTTTCTTCATCAATTATGCAAAGGTTAAAAAAGAACTGGAGAAAAAATATATAAAAGCATTCTCATATTTATTTCAGTGTAATAATTAAGGATCAGTTCTAAATCTAAATCTAAGTTGCAAAGATATGTATCATTTGAGATTCATATTAAATGCATTCCCACAAGCAGACACGCATAATTTCCCGCTCACACATGCCGCATGTGGACCTACAATATAAATACCCAATCTGAAATGAACATAAGCCCTGCAACTCTTGCTGACCTTCCCTGAAACAGGGGTGACATTAGCAAAGTGAACCATTTTTTACAGTGTGGGTGGTCAGCCTCATACAAACCTATAAGTCAAGGAATAGCTATTAATGACAAAGTTCCATATAATGATCTTCACATGATTTGGTAATGTCTAAATTAACTTTGTGCAACTCTTTCCAAGCGGGTGCATATTTTTAAGGCTTTGTTAACAAGAGCTTATCTACACGTGTAACGCCAACGTTGTGTCTTGTCGTAAATGCCTCTTTGTCTGGTGCCTACAAGTGCCTCCCAGTCTCTCTAATACATGTTAGTGCCTTAGTCTAGTCCCAGCCAGTGCCACTATCTAATAACGTATGTAAGCACTAGCCCGGACAGTGAAGATAGCGAGTGGGAGGAAGACCGCCAGTCCTGTGAACCAGTATGCAAGCTGAGCTCTTGGTGTTGATTTTCATCAGTGACAGATGCAGTCCATAGGAGTCGAAAGCCAGGGGTGGAAGTCTCAATGGCCGTCGGTAGGCCTTACCGTGCCTATTTTTTTTTTTTAAGAAATCCTGTGGATTAATAATCGTCGATTTATTTATTAGATTTTCTACATTAAAAATTACACTTAAATCTACTGTTTTTTACGGTAAAATTGACTCTCAATCGGAGGAAAAATTAAAATTTGAAAGGTTTCGAGTTCAAAATGTGTCTGCTTCATGTATGAATTCGATTTACTTTTGATTAATTGAAAATAAAAACTAACGTATTGTTAGAAAATGCGTTTAATGAGAGATGAATGTGAATCGCTTTTTTTTCCTTTCACTTCAGCACTAAAACGTTATTATGATTGTGATCTTACATTATAGATGCCTTTTTCTTTGAATTATAAGTTGGTATAAGGCTGACCACCCATACTGTAAAAATGGTTCACTTTGCCAATGTCACCCCATGTTTCAGGTTTGTGGTTTGAATTTTAATTTGTATTGTACACATAAGCACGAAATTACACGTGTCTGTGGGCATGCATTCAATATGAATTTTAAATGTTAATATATATTTGCAACTTAGATTATAGATGCATTTCTCTACTCAGAATAAACAGTAATTGTCTTGCCGTGCGCTCTGCTGCATACATATTTCTCTTCATCCCGTTCGACTCCCCATCACTCCTCTCAGTCTGATATGACGTCCCACGACGCTGCCTCATAGAGCAGCTTCCACAGGAGATCTCAGGCTCCGATACCAGCCAGTCTGTTTGTCATTTGGCAAAATAAAGAACCGCCGAGATGTACGACTATCCAACATGCATTTCTGTGAGTGAACTGCTTTATCAAACATCTCCTTGCAAAGCATTGCAGCACTGCTGTGAGTGTTGTCCAACAATACTTATGAGTGCTTTACTTCAGGTGACGGAGCTAGTATGAATAAGGGGTGGTACTAAGTCACAATACTTAGGTTTTTCGTCTTCATAAACAGCAATTACTCATCCAAAACTATACTGAATAACACTGAGCACTGAAGCTTTAAAGTTGCTTTATTATTATTGTTTAATTATTAAACTCTGACACATTTTCAATCTTTTAGGATATCAACAATATATTTTGGAATATCAACAGTCCAAATAATTACTTTATCGATAAATGTCGATGATGCAGTTTATAGAACACACACATGCTTTAAATATGTGTAAATTCAAGTTGTCAATATAAATCGACGGCTAAAAGGCAGTAGAGCATAAGCGACAGAAACTACATAAATTGTTCAGGAGAGCAGTTAAAAGTTTGAGATTGCAGAAAAATAGCATAACTTTTTTATTTTTTTTATCATATCGTTAAAATCAAAACAGCTCTAAAGTTAAAAAAAAATAAAGGCACTTATTGGCATTCCTATTAATGTGGTTTTACGGTTTTTTTTACGTCACAAGCATCTTTAGACCAAAATCTTGTCAGTTACACCAAAACCTTAATTTGAAAACGCAGTTGTTTGCTTGGGCATAAACAACACAAAAATCGTCATCGTAGAGCTATAAGAGTTAGCGCATTAGGAAGAGCGGAAAATTTCAAGTAGGATAGCATCCATACCTAACTCATTTTTGAACAAAATGTCGCCTTTTAATCGTCGATATTTAATTTTTAGTTTCATATAACAGGCTATCTCACAAGCAGACACGTATGAGTTCGCACTCACACATGCCGCATATGGATTTACACCATTAAAACTCAATGTAAGAAAACATATAAGAAATCAGAAGAAAACATTGATTTTTTTATTTTATATTTTTTTTATTGTTTTGAAATTCAATGCAAGAGGAATACTGTTTTTTGTAAACTACTCTCTAGAGTTCTGACTTCATTGAGGTGATATATTTTGAATAAATTTTCATAACAGTAGGTAGGTACTATCACGGATATCTCTTGCAAGTATCGCTTAAGTATTACTAAGCAATGTCGGTGAATACGCTCGTTTTATTTATGTTCACTTCATATTATTTTAATACAAGTATTGAAAAGCACAGAGACATGAATGATGTGTGTGGGAAATGGCAGCTCTCTGTGCAGTTTGCCTGGCACTCGTGTTTATCTGATTCCCAGCTTGTTGTTTGTATAATTAATTCCGCTAACTGTTAACCAGATACGCTATGCATAAGGTAATGCAGTGACGTTGATAAATAAGTCGGACGCTCAAGAAACAACTGCCTCTACTTGTCAACGCGCTGAACAACCGTATTCACAAACGATGCTATGCAAGGAAATTTCATATATATTTTGTGACGGTCGTCTAAGCCTACCTCCATCTTCATATGATAATTAATTATTAGCTGCGTAGCATTTTAGGGAAACATGACAAATAATTTTAAAACATCCTTTGAAGAAGTCACCCACAGTCAGCGACGAAACTTTAGTCAAACTGGCAACACGCCATCTATAATCTATAATAATCTATAATCTAAGTTGCAAGGATATATTCATTCAAAGTTCTCAGATGTATGCCCACAAACAAACACGTGTAGTTCGCGCTTACAAATGCTGATTGTGTACTTACAAATAAAATCCAAACTCAAATGAACATAAGCCCTGCAACTCTTGCCGACATTCCCTGAAACAGGGGTGACATTGGCAAAGTGAACCATTTTTAACGCCATGCTTTTGAAATTTAACTATAAATTGTAATTTTCCTACTCACAATAGTAAATTCGGGTATTGGAACAATGATTTCTTCTGTTGGTATGAGGCTGACTCCCCTTACTGTAAAAAATTTGGTCACTTTACCAATGTCACCCCAGTTTCAGAAATGCCTTGCAACTCTTCCCGACCTGTAAGGTTAGGAAGAGTTGCGAGGCGTATGTTGATTTGAGATTGGGTTTTTTTATGTTGTAGATCCACATGCGGCATGTGTAAGTGTGAATTGATTCTTGTCTGCTTTTGGGAGCTCATGTTATATGACTCTAAAATGTAATATATCTTTGAAACTTAGATTATAGATATTACATACAACGCACGGGAAACGATAGTTTCTACCAAAAATTTATGGTGGAGATGAGCCCGTCATGTGAGCTGCTTAAAAAGTTCCTTTTTTTTACTACGGGATTCTGGTCCAAAAATGAAATAAATATTGTGTACCTTCTTCTTTACGTAAATTTACCTTTTTCTTACTACCAGTATTTGACAACAATGGTAGGCACTTAGTGGTAACCATTCACTGGTGGGTGTTCTTAACCATGGTCTACAAATCCTGTTTGTTTGGATACTTTATCATCTCATAGCACGGATTGTGAATACGGTTCTTACTTTATCTCGCTTACTATCGGCTCGGAATATGTTTTAGCGATGTTGATCTTTCAATTAAGTTATTCTGGTGTGCGGCTCGCTGGGAATTAGTCATTGTTCGGTATTGATACCAGTGGCTAGTAAATTAATAAATCTAAGCTCCAAGTATAAAACTTAAACGAAATGTATAATAAATAACACTCTCACTAGAGAGTGCATCTACTGTTTACATGTATTATTGGTTAACGCTATGGTTAAGTTTAAACATAAAAATTTTATACTTGAGCATTGGACTATCTGCTGATCATCTCGAGACTGAGCAGAGAACATTATATTAATAATCCCTTACATTAATGGCTTATTGATACATTGTTTTGGCCTTGTAGGTACATTATATGAGAAATCATAAATTATCTGACTGCATTTCCTGAAACTAACAGGTAGAAAAGTATCTTAATTAGCGATTAGAATTTCTTGCTGATTGTTAAGTATATTTGATTATGAAAAAAAGTTCTGTTTATTCCAAAAAAACGTAATGAATGTTCTCATCGTTGAAAGGTTGATTTTTAAGGCAGCTTAATTTTTTTTTTTGTACAAAATTCTTAATCAACTTAAACACATCCGATTTCTGTTATTTCAGATAAGTAAAGTACAAAAGAATGTAATGAGATGGTTTGGGCATGTGGAAAGAATGAATGATGATAGACTGACAAAGTATATTTACAAAGAAAGTGTGAAAGGAAAAAGAGGGAAGGGACGATCGAGAAAAGTATGGAGTGATAAGATTGAGGAGGTTGTGAAAGAATGGGATATACAAAGTGAGCGTAAAAGAAGAAAATGCATGAAAAAGGTGATGGATATGAAGGAATTGAAAGAGGTATGTCAGGATAGGAAAAAATGGAGGCAACTCTGCAGAGGCTCTGGCCACCCCTAGCGGAATGGCGACAGAGTTACAGTTATAGAACAACATTGCATGAAAAGTAAAGTTTCAAATAATGCAATATTTTCTGCTGTCTTAATCCTAAGATTGGCTTGCAGAAATGACCGTCAATCTTTTTCGCCATTTCTCCCTATCCAAAACTTTTGAGCTCTTCGTAGGACGAACAGCACATATCTGAAAATATGTCCTGCAGGAACTCACAGCGTTTGTCACTTTTAATGATTCAAAGGGTCTACTCTCGATCATCCCCTCAATTATTGTGAGCAAGAGAGTGATGTTAATAAGAGAGTTTGATTTTTTTTAAACCCTCTTCATTTTGTGAGGAATGCAAGGACAACGAGCACTATTTTCAAGGAAAACATCTTAGTTGAAAAGTGCTTTGGAAAAAACACGAGATCTCTTTTTCTTGCGGCAGTATGAGAAGGAAAAATTTCCTTAACGTATGATCCCTTATCTTCATTGAAGAGTCACAAGAATGCGAAGAAGGGTGAAAGATTCCTGTTGTCTCGTTAAATGCCTTCAAACCTGATTAGTAATATTTTTATTTTTATTATTTTCATCCATTAGGAGGGCGCAATTCTGCAATCTCTCGATAACAAACAGGAGAAGTAAAACAGAATCCTCGCATTCCCCATTCATCGAGTGTTTCCCATGAGATGGGCGGTGATTGTGGTCGCTGCAGAGTTGTGCACAGTGCGCAAGTCAGTCGCGATGCCAGTCTGATAAGGCGGATCCCATTTCACAGCGTATTAGCGCCGACCAGTGCTGTGCTACTGGCCTCAGCATGCAACCAGCTTCATGCCACCAACTGATAAGGATGGTATTCAATTAGTATGAGAGAAGTTGTTAGTGGTTAGTAGTTAGTGGCAAGTGCTTAGTAGTAAGTAGTTAGTGGTAAATGGCGAGTGTGAAATTATAAGCATTAATTTTATTGAAATTATAACTGAATGCTATTTATTATTTGTATTCATTGACTTATTGGTAGGTATGAGGTTGACCATCCATACTATAAAAAAATGGTTCCTTTTTTTCAATGTCACCCCTGTTTCAGGGAAAGTCGGCAAAAGTTGCAGGGCTTATGTGCATTTAAGGTTTGGTTTTAATTTATTAGTACACATTCAACATTTGTAAGCGCGAACTTACACATGCCTGTTTGTGGGCATGCATTTGATATGAGTTTTGAATGTTAATATATATCTGCAACTTAGATTATTAATATAAACTATTATAGGTTTCAATGTATCCTCGTGTGATTTTTGTCCTTCGATTTATATGACTTTTTTTCCGATTCGATTGAGCAGGATGTATTTTTAAAGAATCATTTATTTTTATTTTTTTTATACTATTTTCAACACCTTTCTTGCCTCAAAAAAGATCACATAGAACATGAATCACGAAATTAATGTATGAGTATACAATATGTACACGAAAACACGTGTATTCAATCACTGTCCTGCTCTGAACCCGATCTCACTCGAACTCAGACCAAAACCACAAGTTCGTGACGAAAATTTGCTTTTATTTTACTTTGTGTAGCTCTGACCAGTGACCGGGAGTCGTGTGCACTATTTGTTCTGGATTGTATGATTAGTAGGAACTTTATTGAATCCTTTGTAGACACAGCCAGTACGTAAGAGTCGTGTTAAAATAAACAGGTGGCTTATCTAGCGAGTGAAATAAAATATCAACTTAACTACTAATACCTTTGGATCATTGCAAGATAATTTTGTAAAGATATAGGTAATGTATAATTATGATATGATTATTTAGAGTAGGTAATATCATATATAAGGTAATGTATTATTGTAATATAATATTATTAGAGATTATTATTGCTTCACGGGTCAGTCTGGTTTTGTCTCTCGCCTTGTAAACACTGAAATGGAATAATACATCACATTGAAACCAAGACTCATCTGTTCGTCTGATTGATATCCCCCATCCACAATAAACATCCCCAAAATACATCACAGTGGCGCAGTCAGGATAAAGAAGAACCATATAAAACGGGATAAAAAAATTTTTTTTGGAAGAAATAAAATAATATTGTTGCAAGAGCAACATGTGGGAATCTTCGAGAAGGAAGAAGGATCTGAAGACTGAGGATCACGAAGCCAGCTGAGGCGAGGTTGCTGCAGGGAGAACTGGAAGAAGTCTGAAGAGAAGGAGCGGTTTTCTTCAAGAGGAAGAGAACTCACGGAGCCAAGAGGAATCGCTGCAGGGAGTTACTGCAGCGGTTTTTTTTTCAAGAGGAGAGGATCCAACTGGGGCGGAGTGCTGCAGGGAGTACTGCAGGAGCTGGGAGCCTTGAGGGTCGGTTTCCTGGAGGTGACTGCTGCAGGGAGTGGAAGCCACTTTCTGAGGGTCACGTAGGCGTTTCCTGGACTGTCGGACGCAGAAGCAGATAAGATTTTTGTTTTCTTTCTTTCTGCCGTTTCAGACTATGGAGGGAACACGGAGGAGTCTAAGTCCTTTTTGCCATAGGACTGGAGATTGGGATGTCTTCAGACTTCGGCTCGACCAAGTTCTCATTTTGTATGATGAGAAGTTTTTAACTGAAGAACGCAGAAGGGCTGTTCTATTATCGTCTCTCACCAGGGAGACTTTTCAGACGGTGTCTGATCTATGTTTTCCGAAAAAGATTTCGGAGGCAAAATTCGAGGAGTTGATTGATATTATTGGGGGTCATTGTGGGGTAAAAAAAAATATATTTGAGTATAGGGAGTCATTTTATTCATGTAAACAGCTCGAAACCGAGTCAATTAAGGATTATATAGCTAGATTGAAAAAAATTGCGGTAGACTGTAAATTTGAGGATAGATTGGAGGCAAATTTGAAGGATATATTTTTAATAGGTATCAGACAGAACAAAATAAAGCAGAGAATATTTTTAAAAGCAATGGAATTGAAATTATCTGAATGTGTAGAATTAGCGAGAACAATGGAACATTTGTGTGGTCAAAACAATTCAGAAAGTATAAATTTAATGAGTTCGTGTAATTCGAGGGATTCCACAGAAACTCGGAAGTCAAGGGATAGACAGCGAAATTCTGAAATCAAGCGAAATAATTCAAATGATAGTAAGAAATCTATTTTTAGACATGCAAGTATTTCAAGTGATAGGAATAATAATTATAAATGCTTTAACTGTGGTAAATTCGGTCATAAACAAAATGCATGCAAGTTTTTAAATAAAAATAATAATAATATTAAATGCTTTAAATGTAACAAATCTGGTCATTATGCAAATAAATGCAAGTTTCGAAGAATAAATACAATAATGGCCATTAATGAGATGGATGGTCCCATTTTTTTAAACGTAAAGGTAAATGATACAGATCTAAAAATGATTTTAGATACGGGTTCTGGGGTGACTATTATTCCTTGGCACATATTTAATGAACATTTTTCAAATATTAAGTTAGAACATTGTGATTTGAAATTATCAAGCTATGATGGTACTCAACTACAAGTAAAAGGTCGTAAGTACATGAGAGTAGAATATCAAGGAAGTAAAGAGTACATAGAAATAATTGTTGTATATAAAGGGTCGTCTTCTTTATTAGGTCGGAATTTTTTGAATACTTTTAAAATAAATTCATTCAATGTTAGCGATAATATTTATTCAGTAGGAAATAATAATACGAATTATAATGCAGATTTTTTTTCTAGTATGAGAAAAAAATATCCAGCTGTTTTTGAGAGTAAAGCAGGTACTTTTAAAAATTTTGAAGCGGAGATAGAAGTTATAAAAGACTTTAAGGCAAAATTTGTTAACCCGAGGCCAATTCCTTTTAATTTGAGAATAAGGGTAGAAAAAGAAATAGATCGCATGTTACAAGAAGGTATTATTGAGAAAGTAGAGACTAGTGAAATGGCAAGTCCAATAGTGATTGTGAAAAAAAAAAATGATGAAATCAGAATATGTGCCGATTTTAAAAATACTTTGAATCCAATGTTAAAAAAAATAAAGTACCCGTTACCTAGAGTAGAAGATTTAATAAATAGAGTAAATGGAGCAAAATTTTATGCAAAATTAGATTTGAGAAATGCTTTTTCTCAAATTAGGTTGTCGGAGGAGTCGAGAAATCTTTGTGTGATTTCGTCACCATTTGGGTTATTTAGGTACAAGGTACTTCCTTTTGGTCTCACGACGTCACCAGCGATATTTAGCAGAGCTTTATATTCGGCAATTCAAGGGTTGGATGCGATAGCATTTATGGATGATTTGTTAATTTATGGGAATACATTGCAAGAATTGGAGAAGGCAACGGAAGAGGTAATTAAGCGTTTAGAACGTAGTGGATTTAGTGTTAATTTACAAAAATGTGAATTTGGGTTGACAGAAGTTGAATATTTGGGATTTCAAATATCGAGGGATGGTGTGAAACCACTTCAACATAAAGTTGTTCCGTCAAAGGATAATAAAGCAGATTTTTTGTCGAGGTTACCAATGAGTAGTACGGATAATGAGGGGGAAGATAATATTGAGATCATAAATGAGATAAACATTGAGGATGTTGAAGGAGAATTTTTAAACTGTATTGCAGTAGAAACAAATTTAAATGTAGAATGCATCAAGAAAGCATCTCGTAATGACAAGGTCATTTGTGAGATAAAGGAGTATTTAAAAACAGGGTGGCCAAATAAATCCAAAATGACAAATGGATTGGTAAAATGGTGGTTTTTAAGAGAAAAGTTAAGCGAATCAAATGATTGTTTATTTTATGAAAACAGATTGGTAATACCATTGGCATTAAGGGAAGATATTTTGAAGTTTATTCACAAATCTCACATGGGAATTGTAAAAACGAAAACTTTGGCTAGAAATTATTTTTTTTGGTTAGGGATGAATACAGAAATTGAGAAAACAGTGAGAGAATGTACACAATGTGCAAGAAATATGGGATCTCCAGATAAAGTCGAGTTGAAAAGTTGGCCGGTAGAACAACATATTTGGAAAAGGATACATTTAGATTTTTTCGGGCCGCTAGCAGGAAAATATTTTTTAGTCGTAGTAGACGCAGCATCAAATTGGATAGATGCTGTAAAAGTTGATAAAATTGATGCAAGGCATACAATTAGAGAGTTGAAGAGAATATTTTCAGTGTTAGGTATTCCAAGTTGCATTGTAACGGATAATGGTACGGCATTTACATCAGTAGATTTTCAAAGGTTTTGCAAAAATTTAAATATTAAGCATTTAACTTCAGCAGTAAATCACCCAGCGTCAAACGGTTTGGCGGAGAATACGGTAAAAACAACAAAAAGTTTTTTAAAAAAAATTATGAAAAATGGTATGTTTCCTAACGATTATGAAGATAAGCTTTTGGAATTTTTAGTAGATCATAGAAATGCACCATCATTAGCAACAGGGATGGAGCCGAGCGTGCTTATGATAGGTAGAAAAATAAGATCCATTTTTGATACAGTAGTGCCTGGGGAGAAATCATTTAAAAAGACGGGGAGAAAGGTATGTGTTTTTAAAAAGAGAAATCAGGAAAATCAACAAAGGAATTACAGGGGAAGAAAGATTAAAGGACTATTCAAAATTGGACAAAAGGTAATGACTAAGGATTTCAGAAATGTAGGGAAGTGGGTTCCATGCATTATATTTAAAATATTGGGAAACAGGATTTACTTGGTAAAGGCTGGAAATCAGATTTGGAAGAGACATCATGATCAGATTTCCGGAAGAAAGGTGTCTTGGGAGGATGAGTCTGACAATGACCTGGGGTTGGGTCAGCTGTTGGATGAGGCAGGACAGATCTCTAATGACTCGGGTGTTTCCAGGTTCCAACCATGGTCGGAGCGCCTGCGTCCGAGGGGGGAGAACCGCCTGCGGTACCCAAGATGAAAGAAGATGAAATTGTATAAGATATAATTTTTATTGATATAATATGTTATAATGATAAGTATGATATAATGTAATGTAGGTTCGTCATTTAGTGAGGGAGGTGTAATGTATAATTATGATATGATTATTTAGAGTAGGTAATATCATATATAAGGTAATGTATTATTGTAATATAATATTATTAGAGATTATTATTGCTTCACGGGTCAGTCTGGTTTTGTCTCTCGCCTTGTAAACACTGAAATGGAATAATACATCACATTGAAACCAAGACTCATCTGTTCGTCTGATTGATATCCCCCATCCACAATAAACATCCCCAAAATACATCACAGGTGGTAAGATCGATCTTGTTTTTTTACGGCATAAGGCTTTTTACAATATTTTAAGTAAAATATTGTATACCTGTAAAACAAAAACTAATTAGATACAAAACATAAATATTAAGGAACAATCTATTTACCAGGTCGTGTATTTATTTTAATTTTGATTTCCCAATTTTATAAATTCATGGCTCAGTTCATATTTTACCAATCAACAAAACCTCTTTTCTCAATATCAAAGCTTAACTTTTGGATCTGTAATGAAATCGGCTAGGTTATCTACATTGCTATAATCAAGTAGTTTTTACTACAAATTTAGAGAAAATACTTGCATGGTCTATTTTCTCTGCTATCCAAATTTTATTTTTGTATCTTTTTATAAATGTAATAAAAGCATGAATCGTATTTCACCAAATACTACGATTTATTTTGCATTTGTGTGACATTTTATGTTTCTGCATATTTATCTAATTTCTAGAAAAAGAACATACATTGCCGTATCTGAACTATAAGACTCTCATTCGGCCTTATTCATTAGATTCGTTGAACCTTAAATCAGAGTTTAACCCACATTTAAGTTTCGAAAAACTAACTTTAAGCTGGTTTAAAAATTAAAACCTTTTTATGAATAAGGGGGACAATATTTCAAACGATCAAACTGTTTTATCTTAATTTACAGTAGCGATCTTTTATCCGGTTTAAGTACGCATTATCCGATATGTTAACATGGTGGTTGCGTGCGATCAGTGGCTGCACAAGGGAGAGGCCAAAGTCCACCAGTGTAATTACACACACTAGAGCCTCTGTACTAACCGGCCACACTAAATACCAACATCTTCTCTTGTCTCTCCGAAGTAGTTGGTACCTACTCCTGCGATACTAGTTTTAGTAGCGAATAAGCCCCATCTACCAGATGTTGACTATTTGAGATTTCCATCGATAATTTAATGGTACTTTAGTAAGATTTATTGCTGTCAATAGACAAGGTATAGATTACAAATGATATTCAATTGAAACTTAAAGGTATGACAATTTTAAATTTTCACCTTCTTTCCTTAATCAGCATTTATCTGTACACTTCTGAACGTTCGCCTCCTCCAATATTATCCATGTTTATCTCTCCGCTGCTGTGCTTAGCCACCCTCTGCCTGCAGTTCCTTTGATGCCATCCAGTGACCTCAGTTATGGTCTCCCTAATCCACGACGGGCCACCACTTGACGATCCTTTTCAGCCACCTTTCATGGTCCTGTCTTGCAAAGTGACCTCCCCAGCGCCATTTTAAGCAACCCACTCGCTGTATAACATCATCTCCTGGTTTGGAACCCTGTCTGTGAAGTTAATTCCCAGAATCCTCCTTTCAATGGCTCTTTGGCATGTTTTCAGTCTGTTGGTGCTATACTGAGTGAGACCTTTTATTTCCAAGCCATAGGCGGATACTGGAAGCACGCATGACTCAGTTTCAAACCTTAGAAGATATTCCTTATTTTGTGAAAAGCAACGTACCTACTACCTAGTAATGATATTTGTTCATACATCTATTCATAAAGGTTCAACGATTGAGTGCTATGGAACCACAGTCTAGGATTTTCTTTAAAAATAAATGGAAATGGTGAAAAAAACATTTTTAGTGTTTCCATGCATTGTTTTTTTTAATGTTGACTAATAGGTAAGTATGAGGCTGACCACCTAAGGTGTAAAAATAAATTGTTCACTTTGCCAATGTCACCCTCTTTCAGGGTAGGCCAGCAAGAGTTGCAAGGCTTATTTTCGTTTGAGGTTGTATTTTTTGTTGTAAGTCCACATACGGCATGTGTGAGCGCGAACATATACGTGCATGTTTATGGGAATACATGTAGGTAATATGAATTTTAAGTAAAATAAAACTTAGATTATAGATAGTAAATCGACTGAATATAAACAAAAACAGCCGATATGTTTTACTTAATAAGTGTGTCTTTAGTTTTGATTTTAAATATTATGTGGTTGTAAAGGTACCATTAGAAACAGTTTTGTTTCCATCTTATACTCCTATCCCTATGAAATTGTGTTTCAGAACGTTTATTCTTAGATATCGCGTGCATTGTATATACTTCATCAATTCTCAAGCAGTAAATATGCACTTATCTCTGCCCTGCAAAAACCAACCCGACAACAATCGGCGGGGACGAATACTCCGCTCGGCGTTGTCCAATCTGAGTCATCTGCAGACCGGCGAGCGGTGCTGGGAGGAGCCTAAGACTTATGGACGCGCGGTGTGGAGTTCCACCGCACCAGTGATCCCATCTGGACACTCCCATTCTCACTACAGCTTCCAAATGCCTGCTTACAGCGCCATTGCTGCTCAAACATGACTTTGAACAGACTATTTTTCTATTTTTGTGAACCTTAAAATACACCACTTTTATTCTATCTATAATAATCTAAGATGTAAAGATATGTCAACATTTACGGCTCGTGTTAAATACATGCCCACAGAAAGGCAGATGTAGGTTCGCGCCTACACATTCTGCGTGTGTGCATACAAATAAAAAAAACGTAACACAAACATAAGCCTTGCACTCCTGCCGACTTTCCCTAAAACCGGGGTGGCATTGGCTGGGGTGAAATTTGGAAATGACTTATTCTTGTCCCATTTGATAATTTACTCAATCCGAAACCTTAAGCCATATTAAGTCAAAGGTATTCATTCGTACAGGTCGTTTTGTAATGATTATTTCGAAACGATTCAACTGGACTACAATGAAAATATTTTCAATAGTTTCGTGGCATTGGCTACAAAAAATAGTGAATGATTGCGACTAAATTTCATGGTGCCAAGATTAGAAGTCAACTTTTATAGTCTTTACTAGGTTTGATAAATAATAATTCATCGTCGGAAAACTGCATCTAATTTTGACAACTTTTTACTTTGGTTTTCTTGTGTGGAGATTTGTTTCGAGCTTTTAATGTTTTATGTATTTTTATGTTTTTAATGTTTATTCCTGAAACAGGGGTGACATTGGCAAAGTGAACCATTTTTTACAGGCTGACCACCCATACTGTAAAAAATGGTTCACTTTGCCAACGTCACCCCTGTTTCAGGGAATGTCGGCAAGAGTTGCAGAGCTTATGTTCATTTGAGGTTTGGATTTTATTTGTAAGTACACAATCGGCATTTGTAAGCGCGAACTACACGTGTTTGTTTGTGGGCATACATCTGAGAGCTTTGAATGAATATATCCTCGCAACTTAGATTATAGATTATAGATGTAGGTACTTAAAAAAGTCTACTTTAGAATCATTATTGTACACAACTTCTTCAAGAGACACTTTTGTCATGACACGATGAAAGATGAATGTTTATTTTACTATTTTCCAGTAGGTACAATTCAACCGATTACTTGACAATTTATTGTGCTACAGGTTCCATAAGAATCGTGATTTACTAAACCAAGATCTCAATCAATTGTTCCACGTTTAATGAATCCAACCAATATTAAGTTAATTACAGCCTTTGTTGGTCTTAAATGCCATTAATTCAGTTCCGTATGATAATTGGCATAATTGCTGTCGTCAGATATTGATAAAATAAGTACAATTCAGCAGGGGAAATTATTCTAGGTGGAACATAAACATTAGACGGTGTAAATCTCTGGTATAAAATGAAAAGCAGCTACAAGGCGGGGCAGTAGTAAATAGTTTACGGATTGTTAGATAATACCATTTAGTCGTCGTCTTGAAAAGCAGCTCGTGGTTCTGCAGCCAGATTATCAGCCCCGTATATTTACGACTGCCTTATATAAGTTGGAAGAAACATGACGGCTGTACGAGAATCGCCATACATACATACACTCGAACCTTTGGAAATTTAATTAGATCTCGCGGAGCCATCGTTAAATGAAATAAACTGTATTTACGATGAAGTAAAATAAAAGGCAGACGAAAAACCAGCATTTCGTCCTGTAGTGCTTGCTTGGCTTATCTACCATTTGATTAAAATATGAGCTTTCAGTGAAATTGTTTTAAGAATCGCATTCTACGCAATCTGTGCTAAGAAAAAATGCAAAACACGATAGTGGTATGAGAATGGTTTTAATTATTCTGAAAATAAATTTCAAGTGTTCATGAGACACATTTATCCAGTACACATTCAAGCATTGCTCATGTGAAATTACCTGTGATGGATATACGACAAACAAGCACTAAAGGGACGAAATGCAGCGATAGTTCGATCTCCGTAGAGCACATATATTATCAAGAGGCTACCCAGCCTTACAACAACTGAGTCATGTTTGAGAATTGTCGTTTGCAATGACCACCTTGCAGAGAGTGTTTGAATTAATCATCTTATATTCCTTATTTATTTATTTCAATAAATGTACAGAAAAGTGTATCCTATTCCAAAAAAGTAAATTTAGCAACACATAAAATTGTCTGTTAAATTTATTTACCTTACTCGCCATAACATTGCCCATAGATGAATAGCACACAGTACACACATACCCATATATCGAATGGAAACATCCAGCTCGTATGAATCACGTCAGGTCTTGCCATATCCTCAGATGGCATACTAATAGATTTAATTTATGTCGTTTATAAGTCGTGAATACTCCCGATGGTAACCATTGCGAAAGAGGCGTAATGCCTGCTTCAGACTGGTCAATCTGTTAAGTACTGAGATTAGTGGCTGTAGGCTATATAAAGCCTTCTTTACAATTTTTTATAAAACAGAGACACACCTCAAAACTATGAAAACTTGGCTTTTCATCACTCTTTCCTTTGCCAAACTGCCCGTTTATGGAATGATCTACCAGTGTCTGTGTTGCTTTCACAATTTAATTCGGTTTATTCAAAACCAACATCCATAGATAGTCACTTCCTTGCAGCGTCCCACGACAGAAGCAACAATTCAAGCAACACCTTTACGGCACCATTTCAGGGTTACAAAGCACCCGTCCGCACAAGATTACTTAATTAAACCTTCATAATAAAAAAAAATGAAAACAAAAATGCCAACAAATAATAAAATGCAATACATTTAATTTCATATAAAAATTTTATAAATTCAAAATGACTTAATTATTTAAAAAATTTAAATGGAAACAAAGTTTTAATTCACTTATTTATTTCTTTTTTGCACGAATACTTTCGCCTAATGAGGCATCTTCGGGAGCAGAATAGTTACAAATATATTTTATAAAATAATTTTCAAAACAATTTTTTTTCCAAAACAAAAACAAAATTCATACATTGATGACTTACATTATTCTGAAACCGCCCCTGGAACACACTATATACTTTACGCGTGAATTAATAAATAGTAATTTACATGTGTTAGCGCAAGCTCCCGGCTTAGGCTGACACTTATTTCTTTTGAAGACTGAGTAAAACATGCAGGTATTTTATTTTGGGGTTGGAAATAAGCATCAAAACGGGAAAGTCTTTCTGATCTGATACCCTCGGTGGGATTCGGACCCGAACTCTTATGCATGGAATGCAAGCACTCTGTAAGCACCAACTGCGCTGCTGACCGAACAATCAATACGAAGATAAATTGATAAAATCAAGAGCTCATTTGATATAAGGCTGGTTTTTGATATACCGCCAGGCCCGGATTAAGACCACTGGGGCCCTGGTGCGGGGAAAGTCATGAGAGACTCCAACTCCCTTCTTCCTTACTCCTACCACTTCATCCTCGCCTACCATAAAAATGAGTATAGACAACAAGAATAAAAAAAAAAAAGTTATTTAAGAATATTTTTTACAAATGTCTTAGGGGCCCTTAGGACGCGGGGGCCCTGTTTCGGCCGCACCGCTCAAACCACCTTTAATCCGGGCCTGGCTGTAAGTGTTTAATAAACATTAAGTAAACACAACGAAAGTAAGCAGCACATATGGTGCAAAATCTGCGTTATTTCTGCAGGGATATAGAAGGAAAGCTACTTCACGTTTTATGAAGTATCAGTTATATAAAATACAGTCAACAAGAGTTTGTCGGGAAAACTAATCCATAAATTGCATTGAACTCAAAATTCATAAAAAACGCGGGAAGAGCAAAAAAAAAGACCCATTCTGAGATAGAAGGATGAATTGCAGAAGGAAAGGGCTCAGCTTTTATAAGTTGCGAGCTGAGCAGCGGCGTCGGAGGACAGATGAAGTTGGAGGCACGGGTTGAAGGAGGCCATGGTTTCAATTGGACTGTTGCGCCATTGAAGAAGAAGTGCATAAGCACGCATACACCTACTTACTAATGCATAAATTGCATTAAACTCAAAATTCATATAAAACGCGGGAAGAGAAAAAAAAGACCCATTCTGAGATAGAAAGATGAATTGCAGAAGGAAAGGGCTCAGCTTTTATAAGTTGCAAGCTGGGCCGCGGCGTCGGAGGACAGATGAAGTTGGAGGCACAGGTTGAAGGAGGCCAAGGTTTCAATTGGGCTGTTGCGCCATTGAAGAAGAAGTGCATAAGCACGCATACACCTACTTACTAATGCACTTGAACTCGCTTCGTTTGAATGGCGTTCAAGTCGTGGATACTCCCAATGGTATTGCTAAAGAGGCGTAACTTAGGGCTGAGCGGGAGGCGCAGAATTATCGGCCGTCAGCTGTGGCCGCATTAGCATAGCGACCGCTTGTTATTTCCTTGGGCTGGCACACACAGCACTGACGACGTCGTGTGTGCTTTATGCGGACATCTGCCGTATGCTAAACCTCTCCTCCTGCAGAACAATAATCCACCTTGCAATTTAAATGCGATCCCGCGTGTGTGCGAGGAGATGGAGACGCGCCGCACTCGATGTATGTAAACAAAGCAAATTTCCAGTCGTGACTGCCGCGGTATTTATCGATCAAAATATGAATTTGTTGGGTTTACCATTTTGGCGCGATAAAGGGGCATTTAAATGAGGTGCACTCCAAAGTGAAACGGGATCCTTTTAGTACCATTTATAGAAATTCTAAAGGTAGAACTAAAATTGTAGAACATCTTCTAATAACACCTGTAAGACTATGGGTCAAAGTTCTTGTTCAGTAAATCTACGGGCTCAAATCACGACGTGTTCAAACTTTTTAACCAGAACTTCATCGACCTCAATCTAAGTATTTCTTAGTTTAAGTAACTCTTACTACTCTTGCATACCACATTGAGGGGGCAATCAAGTTGACCTACGCCGAGAGATCTTTTGGAAATTTTCTCAATTATATGTTGTTCCGCTTAAGAACAGCTCAAAAAATGCTATGGATTGGGAGGAAAAGCGAAAATGATTGACAAAAATAGCTGCAAGCCAATCATAGGGCTGAGACAGAAGAAGAATAGCTCGTGCCTCCTATTCCCGAAACGGAGGTGGCATTTGTAAAAGTGTGACTATATAAACCAAATATAAGAAGTAACGAGTTATGGTCTCGTTTTGTCACACCAATATCAACTGTTAACCTCCACAAACTTACAATGCCAGCCCGCAACATGTACTAAAGGCCATATTGCACATGTCTTCGGCTTCCTTTTAAAGGTTTAGTGCGCTCACGATCTGCCTACCGACCGAGGGACCGATCTTACTGCTGGTATGAACCCAGTATAAAAATTCACGTCTAAAGTCAGGCATACTGTTGTACCATAACAGTATTAAAACTAAACAACTCTTCTGAGGCGCTGTGTGAGTTTTCATATACTTGTTGGTATACGAGTTTTGTACATACTTGTGGTGTGGCAGGGCGGACCGCGTACATGCTGCAAGGAGTACCTGTCACAATCTTCCATTATCCCGTCAAGCAAGCCCCGCCTTGATTTTTCTATGAGTTTCGATGCACCTAAGATTCTACTGAGGTATTTATTGTAAACGTAATGTACATGCAAATGTATGTAAAACATTAACATAGAGCAACCCAAAGCAGTGGTTATGTTTAAAATATTTTATTTATTACTTTTTTGGAAGTAATTGACTGTTTCTGATCCGGATATGGGCATGCACTGGAGTAAATCTTGAAAAATAGACTCTGAACACACGTCACGCGTCCGGTTCACCAGGGAAAAGGTAAACTAAAATCATATTATTAACTACTGATGACATGACCTATCACTGAGTTCATTCACCGAGAAAAAAATCTAATTTAAAAATTTGTACCAAACGCCCTATTTATTTAGGGTATGGAACCGACTGTCACGTGTGGATTGAGAGGTGGCCAATACCAGTCACTTTAAGAGACGTCTCAAGACCGATCTGCTCACTGAGTGTTTTGAGGCGCCCTTAGAGTTCATGTATCACGAAACGGCGCCAATGAAAAAAATCAACTGATTCATCATTATTTCCCATGTACTTGTTTGTTCTTAAATCGATCGTAAGTAACGCAACCGATCGTTAAGAATGCTATTATAAACTGTAGCCATCTCGTTACATTACCGATCGTTAAAAAAATCTATTGAATCCGCTCGGAATTCTCGCGACCAGAGGGATCTTGATAAACTCTTAGTTAGGCCACATGCAAAAATGTGGACAAGAACAAGCTTGGGCGCGCTATCTGGGCTTGGAGATCTGCTCAGTATACCGGGGAGGGATCCGTACGGGAGAGACGGCAGTGGAGTACCAAGCGAGCGGTATTGTTCTGGAAAATTCTGGTGATTCTGTAATCTCAGAAACAAAGAAACACACATTGAAATTTGAATTTCTGTATGCCATTGATCGTTAGAAAATGTGGACTTGAAAAAAATCGACGTAGAAAAAGAAAATAAATGTCCGCTGCTACAGATTCTTGTTTTTTTAAATCAAAAATAATTTATAAAAATGCAAATATGCATATACAACGCAACTTCTTACAGCGCCATACTCAAAGGGGTCGCAAATGGTATGTGTAGCTTATTTATTTTTGCAGGTATATAAGGTGGATAGCCTTACCTACGCCAACCAATTCAGTTGAAGTTATTTTGTAGCCCATCTCTCGCGGGGGCTGGTTTCCATTGGAATTGTCTCAATCAATATTCTATATCCAATTTTAATTTCCCTAAAATTTCACATTTGCTAACTCGTTTTAAAAAAAAAACCTTCTTATTTTATAGATAGTGCGTTGAGTCTCCCTGGCCAGTAGAGAGCGCTCGTCTTCTCAAGTCGCGGTGCGGAGGCGCGCGGTGTTGCGGTCGTGGCGTGTTGCAGTATGCAATGCACCCATCAGGATGCTAGGCCCGACGGGCGCTCGCCGCGCGCACCAACAATGAACAATGGCCGCATAAATCAGTATAATTAGTTTGCTCCACGGGCGAAATCATTGGTCAAAATGTAAAGTTTCACTCCGCCTCCTTTTGCGATGCCACGTATAAGACACTGGCGTATGCACTGGACGTATAAGCATCGACGTGAACGCATGTTTGTACTGGCTGTGCTGGTGTGGGTACAGGTGTACATAGAGCCCATGTGTGCCGAGTCATCGATGTTGAGTCATGTAGTAAATAGCGAAGAGGAAAATGCACACATAAATAAATTACACACATATATATATTTATTTAACCTGTAAAAGCTTAAGTATTTATATTTTTTGCAATTTGTATGCTATTTCTATTCTCCGTAAGAATAACGCTAGGAAACTAGATTATCCATCTAAAAACGTGCCTTTAAACTATTCTTCTTCCTTATTATTCTTCGGAATTGTTCTTTATACATAGTTTTTTTAATAAAAATATGCATACAACAACATTGACAATCTTACATATTTTTAACACACCATTACGAGCTTCATAACCCTACATGAACTTCATCTGCCTTAACAATTTGTATAATTACCATAAAGAAAATATCACATGCTTCATATGAAATCAAAGGCCACAATGGAGGGTTTTTACAAAAATTAAAGAAATGTTTATTTTCTGTTTTACTAGAAATTTCCTGTGCTTTCATATTAATAGCTCATTTCGAAAAAAAATCCTAGATTACCGTCTTTGTTTCTTTGCGGCTCACATACAGCTCCAACTTTAATCATCTGTGGTCTCGTAAAACTGTAAATTGCATTAAAGACGCGACAATAGGTTAAAATTCCTAACATTTAGTCTGCTGGAGTACGAGAGTAGGAGAGCTAAGTTCCCTGCATAAGCCCGTCGTTTGAACTTAGCACACAGACCAAACGCTACTAAGCCCGAGAATGCTCTGCACACACTCGTACATTGGCGACTTGTGCATAAGTTGGCCCGGCAGTGTTTAGTTCGAGAGCCGTTTGTATAAACAGTGCCTGGATGGGCTGGGAAACAAAAGCAAGAGCCGGCATTTTATTGCGCTAGTGCATTTTTAATCCCGTCGAATTATTTTGTAGAAGCGTAGAGCCCGCGCCGCAGAGACAGGGAGATCTAGAGAGGTTTTTGGAGCCAAAATATGTAGTTATTAGATTTAGCCAAGGCTACGATTTTAAACAATAGGAAAACACATTATAAAGAGTGGATCTAGATGTGTTTATGACTCAGTTCTTTCTGTATAATCCATTAAGTCATGAACGAACACAATATGAAGTCCTTAGTAAGTTTTATAAAACAAAAACAAAGCGAATCTTTATTCTATTAAACACTGTTTGTTTTCAATTAATTGATTAATATACTAACTTGTTATCACTCACGATCATCAGGTACAACCAACAAGACAAAGATTGATTTATATTTTGTTGTATTGCCAATGGTACGTTATTCTCTTAAAAAAAATAAGCATCAATAGTTGATTCCTTGAGTGAAGTACCTGGTTTTAATTTGCCAAGAAGAGCTCGGATGCAGAAGAACCAAGTAAAACAGAACACGGATCTGTCTCCTCCACAAGCAACCTCCCAAGTCCACACCTCGAAAACCTGAAGGCAGTCCTTTTCGTATTTCCATATGGTCAAGATTTCACTTCTGCTATACATAGTAACAAAAATTAACTTATAGAATTTCAATCAATTCCCATGGACAGATATTATCTATTTTCCTTAGCATCAGCTCGCAAACACTTTGAAAAAAAATGCTCGATATATTTTATTCAAAAATTAGTGTCAATATTTTCAATTAATCACTTTCATTCTTCGGTTACGTGTCTAGCAGGGTTGTCGCAAATATTTGCCCTTATCTCGAAAACCATTCTGAATACCGGAGGCTATACAATATACTCGTACATCCCGCCCGTGGGGGTGATTAAAATAAATTTAAGTCCCTGCACTTGTCGCAACCCTGTATCGGTGTTTGTCGATGGAGCTTTGCTTGGATGGACTCTTTTTTATTTAAAAAAAACACTTATTGACTGAAAGGATTGTAGTCTCGTATTAAATCATAATGAAATAAATCGTATTAAATTTTATTCAATAAACATTGTTATGTACAAATCAACTTTATTATTGGTTCATCTTTGCAACACATAGATTACAGATTATAGGGTTAATATAATAAATACATTATACAAGTACCTACTTCTGAACTCAAGTAAGCATTCTGCGAAATTTCACAAATTGTACGGTCGATGGCTCAGTTGGTAGAGTGCTTGCATTCCATGCCGTCAGCTCGGGTTCGAATCCAACCGAAGGTGTCAGAAATGGTTTCCCGTTTCGCTGTTTATTTCAAACCTTAAAAATAAAATACCGGCAAGGTTTACTCAGCCTTCACAATAAATGTGTACCAGCCCTCTCGGGAGCTGGGAAACCCACACTTCAACTGAAGTAGTTGGAGTAAAGCCGGCCCCTTACCTGTAAAAATAAATAAGTTCAACTCGAAGTAAAAAGTTACTCAATGTGTAGCTTAGTTGCGTTTTTGTTTATTTTTATGGGAGAATCTTATCTGTGATTTTGTCAAAAAAACACAATTTTTTAACTAAAAATTAATTATTTACTACTATTCACAAAGCATGTAATTCGATTGCACATTATACCTACTTTACCCCAAGTAGAAAACGTGCGTTTTAACTCAACCTTAGGGGTAGTAAAAAAATGCAGAAACTGAAACAGTTCATCTAGAAAGCGTTTTAGTTTTCGTATATTTCTTGTTGAACGCAATAGCTGAGTTTGAACGCAATGTTTGAGAACACTTCTAGCACATGCTAGCCGGCTGATTACATTGGCGCAGCGGCCCGGTAGATAGGGAATAGTTTTGAAGCCCCGTGAAGGAGAGCTGAGAGACGCTGTCTTTTGTTTCGCAAAGAATGCGATAAGAATAATTTACAGGGCCCAATCTTAATGAAGCGCGGCGATCTCCAGAGGTCTCCATGTTAGAACGACACAGTGACAAAACGAAACATGACAGAACGACACATGACAGAATTGTTACTAACTAACTAACAGAGCTTTTACCAAAGACCGGTCACTTAAGGTACATCACATGAAAAAACATCGCTAAGACAAAACATCACAGGAAAGTACAACACAATGATAAACATTACAAGATAAAACATCATAAAAAAACTAATTAAGCTGCACATAAAGAGCAACTTCTTACCACGTTATCCCCGAAGGAGTCGCATATGGCTTGGGGAAGCAAAATAAATGTTTGTGTTGTTTGTGATGTTTTTTTATGTGCCTTTTATGGTATGTTCTGTTTTAGGTATGTGATGTTTTGTCATGTTTTTTTTTTTTATTGTGGTGTTCTGTCATATTAATGTGTTGTTCTGTCACGTGATGTTTTACCATGTGATGTATTGGCCTTGTGTTGTTTTGTCATAGTGATGTATTTTCTGTGCTGTTTTATCATAGTGATGTTTTGTCATGTGTCGTTATGTCATGTGTCGTTTGGTCACTGTGCTGTTCTATCCTGTCACCCTCCAGGGACGTGTCGGGCGCTCTGCAAGGGAACCTATACTAGCAGGATGGCGACTCTACAAAGACTGTAGAACCCTGTCTTAGCAGGAATGCAATAGGAACTTTTACGTGCCAGTCTAGCGCCAATCACATTTTTCTACTGACGTCATTCTCTGGACTCGACAATTTTGTTGTTTTAACTCGCTTTTCACTCCCTTTCTTTGTCTGTAATTAACCATTCCTTTGCTCTCTTTTAATTCGCTTGGAAAATAATAAAATTGCATTATTTAAGTGATTTTTTTTTATATACGTACTAGACACAGATGTATCTAAATCTAAATCTAAGTCTAAGCTGCAAAGATATGTACCGTTTGAGATTCATATTAAATGCATTCCCACAAGCAGACACGCATAATTTCGCGCTTACACATGCCGCATGTGGACCTACAATATAAAAAAACCCAATCTCAAATGAACATAAGCCCTGCAACTCTTGCCGACCTTCCCTGAAGCAGGGGTGACATTGGCAAAGTGAATAATTTTTTACAGTATGGGTGGTCAGCCGCATACCAACCTATCAGTCAAGGAATGTATGACGTTTTAAAAGTTAAAAAAATGCGTTCTGCCTTTAACGAAAATGCTTAAAATATTCTAGTGAAAATACTTACTAATTTGAAATTTTGGGCCATTCCTTTGCACTAAAATCATGTTATATAGGGTTTTTCTTTTGCAAGTTCATAGTATACAGCATTTTTAAACGCGGAAAACTAAGATTATTGATGATTATCTCACCAGACTCAAATTATTTTATTTTAATAAACCCATTTTCAATAATTAAATTAGTATCTAATCTAATCTAATCTAATCTAAGCTGCAAAGATATATATCATTCAAGATTTATATTAAATGCATTCCCACAAGCAGACATGTATAATTTCGCGCTAACACATGCCGCATGTGGACCTGCAATATAAAAACCCAATCTCAAATGAACATAAGCCCTGCAACTCTTGCCGTCCTTCCCTGAAACAGGGGTGACATTGGCAAAGTGAACCATTTTTTTACAGTATGGGTGGTCAGCCGCATACCAACCTGCTATAAGTCAAGGAACAGTCGAAGTATCGATTTATTTTTTAGGTTCTGTTGTTTTAATAAACTGAAATTATTTGCATTCCTTGATCTTTAGTTTGGTATGAGGAAGAATTCAGGGCAGGTCAGCAAAAAGTTGCAGGTTTTATGTTTAGGCTAGGATTTCAATTTATAAGTACACATGCTGCATTTGTTAGCGCGTACTTACACGTGTCTGCTTCTGGGCATGTATTTAATATTTCAAATATTAATGTATCTTGGCAACTTAGATTATATGGATTATAGTACCTATTGAATATTCGATAACAAAATTACAGCAATCACCATCAGAGCCCTTGAATCTAATTCAACCGAGACCTTCTCGCTTGGTTTCGCCGTCGTAGATTCCTATAAATCTTGATTATCTCGCCACTCCAGGGTGCGAAAGGTACCCCGGCTCCTTAAGATCTAGTTACGGGAAGGTACCTGTGGAATCCCGACTCCTAAACATGCAGCAAAGAGTTCCCGTGATGACGTGTCGATAGGAACATGAGGTGTGGAACGAAGCGAGGATGGACCATCTTATCCAAAGCCTAATAGCATATTTCCAAGGTCTTTCAACCACATGATTATTTTATAAATACAATTAACATTTAGCCAGGTTTCTTCTTTATTTTACTTTATAATTATATATTGACTCTTTTATTTAGACTTTTAACACAGGCGTGCCTTGACTTATAGACTGGTATGAGCCTGACCCTCCATGCTTTAAAAATTTGGTTCATTATTTCCAATGCCATCCATGTTTCGGGGAAAGGCGGTAGGAGCAGCAAAGTTTATGTTTATGTGAGGTTTGGTTTATTTCGTTTGTACACGGCACATGCAAAAAAGTTGAGGTAAAGTTGAGGAACACAATCAATCTAAAATTAGTGGTCTTATAATTAAACTCGTTGAGAGCCACATTAAAGGATCCAAAAAGCTGCATTACGCCGACCTTGTCGCTGAACACAAAAAAAAAAACTCTTGTATGAAAACTGTACAAACATTAAAATATAAAAAATTATACAAGCCATACTATTTCTTATTCACGAGGTCATACAGCTGAAATCACCGTCATTAGAAATCTAATCGCTCCGCTGTTGCAGTGCTCCCATCAGCTACAAACTAACTGCTCTGCTCCAGCCATACTTATCTTCCTCCTCCTCCCTTCTCTCCCACATTACATCACTTGTAGCGCAGACTTCAACATCCTTACGTTCAAACTCAACCACAGCGCACATTGCGGTGTTCATGAAATCAAGGCGGCCAAAATTATTTTTTTGCTTCAATAATGTCTAAACGATGCACATATATGAACACACATTTTTTTAAGGCTGTTATTAAAAAAAAACCCATTGTTTTTGAAAATATGTTTCTGATACTCTATGGCCTTAGTAAAAGAGTGACATTAATAAAAAAAATCATGCGTGGTAACTAATTTTTTATCTAAATATTAAAGTTAGTTAAAACAACTTTCTTTCAACTACATACCTTAAAAAATGACGCCACAAAAAAATATTAAAAAAAACCGTTTTTCCACATTTTTTTTGCTCTCATTTAGTTGTTTTGCATTTTGGAAATATTTTTTTTCTTCATAGTTATAAAATGATACAAATTCTAGTTTGTGGTGTGATTTTTAATTTAATAATGTGAATAGTTTTGTAGAGAATATGAAAAAACTGAAACTAATGAACTTATTTAATTCTTGAAAACATTCATACATTGATAACGGGTATTTTGGCCGCCTAGATGCCATAAATACCTCAATGTGCAGCGTTTACCGATTATGCTAGCAATCTAAAACACTCACTAGGTGCGCTGCACCAGTTCTGGTGAAACGCTGACGTGAAGTCTGATGCATGGAGTGCAGGATCCTGGTTGCTGCTGCCATGATGGTTGGCATGTAGCTTGGAGCTGACCAGGAGGTCATTACTTTGGAGTGAAGAGCGTTTTAAACAGGAGAACGTGTCGAATTGATGGGCATGATCTGGGAGATATACGCGCCTGGATACATGAGGTGGATAACACCACACAAAGGAGTCTATCCATCTCGCAGCACACGCGCATACAAGGAGTAAATGCTGCTCTTCACAATCATAATATCCGGGCATTGCCTGTATTTAATTGTTACTTGTTTCTTTTTTATTTTAAAATTATGATTGTATTTTATGTGTTTTTTTTCGTTGAGTGTTTGATTCTTCATTTTTGGCACTCTAAGCGACACTTTTTCTACACTCTAAGAAATCATCGACTCATCATTATCATCTGTAAATGCGACTATTAGGCTGAATCTCGCAGGCTTGCACTTTCCATGCCTGGTTAGGTCACCGCCAGTACCTCCACAGCTAACTAGCTCCACCGCTGTTCCTCCCAGATCACGAGCGGCGTGTAATACTTCACAGAAGGCCTAGAGGTGTCTGATGGACTGATACACTCGTACCTTCTACCTCAGAGACTCTTCAACTGTATGTAAGCTGAGTACCTGTTTCAGTACTACAAAAAAATGCATAGACTATTATATGTGGGAATATTAGGATCCGAGAAGAAAGCATAAGTCTTCATCAGTGAATCAGTTATCTATTTGACAATCTTGTAACGAGGATGTCTAAATTTCTATCCACATATTTGAGGATTATCTCGATAGTTGAAGACCCTCTGAATTGTTCCTGTTGTGATGGAAAATTATTAATCGATGTATTCAATTAATGCCCAAACACATGTGTTGCTTTGTACTTATAAAATAATCACAAGTTTCAATTGAAGGAAACCTTGCAAATTTTTCAGTCATCTCTTGAAACAGGAGCGAAATTAGCAAAAATTAATCGATTTTTGTTGTAACCTCATACCAATATACCTATGAGTCAATTATTAATATTCCATCAGTATTTTGACACCATGCATTTACACAAGCTTTTCATAATATCTTAAATCTGTCATTGAACCTGAGGATTGAGAAAAACACAGATTATCCAAAATACAACCAGAAAATAAACTTACTGGTAGTTGGTAACTTTACTACCCTAAAACATATTTTTTTTGAAAATTTTCAAAACTAAAAAGTAGTTGTAACTCTGGTTTTGGATTCAAACAGTCCAATGAATAAGGTCGGAGGTTGTATATATTTGTTAAAAGATCATGTGTGCGTGTGGCCGCACTTGTAACTGTGTATGTGCGTTCAAGTTCAGTGTATAGATACCTTACTCCGACTCATAATTACCGACTCCCGCTAATTAATTATTGTTAAAATAAGATTATGCGATAGGTACCTTTTATTGGAGCATTGGAGATACTTATGTATTTGTATTATGTGTTTTGTGTATGTGCAACTCCTTTGTTCTGTTGGTGTCTTTAAGAATAAATAAATAAATAAATAAAATCTTGGGGTTCCGTGGAGAATTCTTTAAGAACCGTTCTCTCCGTTGTCACATCACGATTCTGCTCCATCGGTAAAGGCCAGTTGACTGATGCTGTTGTCGGTGCGATCACAACGTTCCGCAATGGGATATTCGCAACGCGGCATTAACAGGCGAGGCAGAGATCAGAAGGTAGACCTCGATGAAGACGTTGAGGGATTTATACTTGTTGTGAGCAGTTATTGTTCTATTGTATGATGCCCCATTATTATGGCAGGTTATATTATATCAGAGGGCTCTTGAGGTGTGATTCACACAAAAACAGCGCTCACCAAATAAATCTTCCTTATAATAGTATTATTAACAAAGTAATATGGTTTGGAATGATGGAAGCAGATTTGATAATTGAGACTTGCAAAATATTGTACTTTATCGATTAAGACCAACGGTTTGACTTCAAGGTAGGTATGAGGCTGACCACTCATACTATAAAAAAAATGGTTCGCTTTGTCAACGTTTTAGAGAAGGTCAGCAAAAGTTGCAGGACTTATGTTTATTTGAGGTTGGGTTTTTATGTTGTAAGTCCACAAGCGGCACGTGTAAGCGCGAAATTATACGTGTGTGCTCATAGGAATGTGTGTACTATGCATCTTGTAATTTATCTTTGCAACTTAGATTATAAATTACAGTTTCAGGCACATAATGTATACATGTATGCACATATCGCCTCCTTAAAGGTAAAACTGCATTCAAGTGCTGATTTACTGATTGGAGAAATCGTGGATAAAACATCCTATTGGGAGTAACTTCTCATAGTAAGTGAAGAAAGAATCATAAAGAAGTGCTCATGACAAACTTTTTCAGTACAGGATTTTCATACTTATTTAGTGTTTTCTCCCGTAGAAAATAGGTACAAAGGTGCATTAATCTGCGAAATCCATGTAAGCTTTACATGTCACTTATCCAGTTTTACCTTTAAGGTATCGATGTATTGCTTTAAATTTAGGCTGTATTTTCTGTGTTTTTTTCTTAAAAGAATTTAACTATTGTGTATCAAGAATATTGATTATCCACGCAATATATAAGCGTGTATCTGTTGTAATAAATAGCATGGTTTACTTTTACGGCCGCAGTCCAGTACAGGGGTGACAAATACATTTCACCGATGAGATAAATGCGCCCCTGTAGTGCGAGTGTTGCGCCCAAACTAATGGGGGCGAATGTAAGAAAAAATGTTGGCCATCCGTCAAGGAGATCCGCCCATATTTCAAGAGGGCGGAAAAAAACCGTGCTAATTTAAAACACGGCCCCCGCTTTCGCACCCCTGTCCACGGGGCGGGCCACGACGGACCGCAGGGATTAAAACAGGAACAATAAAAAACTACCCCTGGCTGCAGATTCATTGTAGCTTAAAAGTGAAGGACTAGTTACACCCTAAACAGAGAAGTACAAATAAAACACATCCTGAATGTCTTCTAAATCAAACGATTTTATTGAATACAAATGTAAGTTGGATTTCTAATTAAGCTATACATGTAGTGTAAGTTTTTGTTGCGTATTCCCCGAGGAGGTCAAATGTGGTGAGTGGAACCTATTTATTTTTTACAGGTAAAAGGGCGGACCTTACGCTAACCACTTCGGTTGAAGCGGCGTAAAGTAGAAAAAATATGATTAAAAAATTGTGCAATGAAAGCAGTATCTTATCATATTAAAAGGCATTACAATTTTTAGACATTTTTTTTTTATTTTTTTTTATTAGACAAACAAACAGTTATACATGTCATATATGGGATAAACAACATAGTTATACAATTTCAAAAACCAGCAAAGAAATTTTTTCTGTCTTATGACTCATCTTATCCAAAACTGCAAGTATTTTTTGTTGACTCCTTCTATTTAGAGAACATTGCCTACTCAATGCAACAAAAAAAGAATTAAATTCATTCTGACTTTTTATAAATTTTACAATAAATTAATATTATATAAAAGATGGTTTGGGCATATGGAGAGAATGAATGAGGAAAGACTGACGAAGAAAGTATATGTTGGTAGAATAGATGGATGTCGTGGTAGAGGAAGACCGAGAAAGGTATGGATGGACCAAATATCCGAAATTGCGAATGAATGGAATATCCAGAGTCATAATAAAAGAAGAGCCTGTATGAAGAAAATTATGACTCTGGAGGAAATGAAAGAAGTATGTAAGGACAGAAAGAAATGGCGGTTGATCTGTAATGTTGGCGGCTAGGGTTTATTAAATTGGAATTTGTTTTTATTTGTAAATGGATATTTTGTATTTGGATATTATTATTTAGTGATGTATAAAATGTAATATGTCGTGTGTGTGTGTTCCTTGACTTATAGGTTGGTATGCGGCTGACCACCCATGCTGTAAAAATGGTTCACTTTGCCAATGTCACCCCTGTCTCAGGGAAGGACGGCAAGAGTTGCAGGGTGTATGTCCATTTGAGATTTGGTTTTTATGTTGTAGGTTCACATGAGGCATGTGCAAGCGCGAACTTGTACGTGTCTGGTTGTGAGAATGCATGTAATGTGAATCTCCAATGTAACATATCTTTGCAACTTAGATTAGATTAGATTAGATTAGAATATGAAAGCACACTGAATGATTTTGCTTCAATCAATACCCGCCTTGTTTTCAAAAGCGATAGGGGAGGATCCAGAGTTCACTATAACGTGTGCTGGATTCTCCCATACACACCCCATACTAGAAAGCTCTCGTATGTAATAGAAGATTCTAGAAATGCACATACATATTTAAAAGGCTATAATTATTAACTTAAACAGATACGACTACTAAAAAAAAAAAAATTGTCTTTCTGTGATCTTGACTTGACTACACTGTTAATTTGTTCACTTGCTGGTATTTTTCTCCCTTAGCCTAGGTCACAGGGGTGTTAGGGAGATGCCAGTCGAGAGCAATCTAGCCAGATCACATGTGCTTATGTTAACCATCCTTCTTGCGGTCCCTTCTCATTACCAATACTTCAAGTAGAAAACTTCAAGTACAAACTCAACCATGGCGTTAAGCAAATAATGTACTAAATCTCAAATAGCATCTCTATTGAGCGCTGTAGTTTCTCATACATTCATGATAAAACGCCATTGTACAGTTTTAGACGTGGTGTACAGATACGAAGTCTCGTCGAGGTTTGATTTATAATTGGAAAAACAAGAAAGAAAGTTCAGAGTGTAGATAGAAGGAAGATGGGATTGATTGGCGAAATGTAGACAAATTGAGCCCTTCATTTAACACGACTTTCGATGGTACATTTTTTGTCTATTCATGTTTGACTCCACAATGAACGAAAAGGAGAACGAAAATTGCGTGTTGTTCTTAGATTTAATGATCGTTTGAGCAAACTGATCCCAGGAAATTTTTCCAAATCCATCAGAAATAAGGAGAGGAGTCTAGAATAATTTGATGGGACTCACCTCACTCCCAAATGATATTCTTTCAATTTATTCCTATCGAACGCGCGCCACTTTGGATGCAGCCGAAGAGACAGACACGTCCCTTCGCTCTCGAGACAAGCTGTGACTCTTTACACAGTTTTATTGTCATAAGGTGTAGGTTAGAATGGAAAGGGCTAATAGTTGGCTACAGGAACAAAGAATTTTACGACATACAACGATAGACAAAAACTACCTATTCACGATTCGCTCAAAAATTCAAGATGGTTTTGGTCATAACAACATAAAAAATAAGTATGAGAAGACATTTAGAAAGATGCTTGGATTATGGCAAACAGAACAGCATGCGAGAGGATATCGATTAAGTTGTTCTAAATTCTGAAACGATTGGAGGACGTAGAGCAAAGGGAAAGGCCAAAATATGACAGAAAACAAGTAAGAGATTAAACAAGGTAACTTAGATTAACTTAAAGGTTTACTTAATTTTTTTTTTTTCTCGTCTACAATCTAAGTTGTAAAGAAAACACGTATGTTAGTTCGTGTCTTTTTTTTTAAATAGCTTCGCATTTATTTCTTTGGTTTATCTTATGATTCTATCATGGATATGTTCAATACCATATCTTGTAATTACAGAATGTGTTGAGGTAAACACATCACCCTTCGTTCTGCTTCAGAACAACTCCCTCCCACCCTCCCACCCCCTCCCCCTTTCCACCCAGTGGGAGACCCAATCTCTTAGGGGTGTATTTGTTAATAAACTTTTCACTACAATTTCCTCCTTGTCATTTGGCACGGAGCTCGTGATATGGAAGCATTACTGAGATTTAAAGCAATAGAGATGTGCAAATATCACAAAACAGTAATTTCGTAACTTCTCATAAACCATTATTATTTGGTATTTGGAATAGAATAACGCTTCTTCGATACCCGCCTGGGTCGCTTGACCATAAATTCCTTCGACCTTGGTTCAACAGATGTCATTGCATGCACACAAGCTTCTGCTTTCGTATGAAGACAACTGGCCAGGCAAAATAGGTTTTGTGAATTGTATTCCTCTTCACAAACCGATTTTTGAAATACGTTTTTGATAAGTTTGTTTAAATATAATAATTAAAGCTTTTGAGATGAGTCATCGAGTGCATACGTGCTGGTGTGTGGAGTAATATAGACATGCTATGGTGAATTCTCGACCCTTTTTTAACGCTCGCTTATAAGCTGGGATTTGTGATAAGTAGAAGTGAAGTTACTGGTAAGTGATCGATTAGAGAGCAAACAATTCTTTGCAAATGTTATATTTTATTTTTATAATAAAAATAAAATACTGTTCTTTGGTAAGCGCATCTCTCGAGAACAGGTGAACCGATTTGCCTATTTTTTAATATTGCTAATTTTAAAATATTGTTTGTAATCTTGAACAGGTTTTGATGTAAAATTTGTTGATATGTTATGTATTTTTACCGTTTAATTTAACTTTTCATTGATTGTAAATTCATGCTGACTGATAATTCGGATATGACATTTCTGGTTTCCCAACCTTAGACATTAAGACACCATTAACCTGGCACACCTTTTCCCGCGACTCCAGTAAAGATGAAGTTCTTCTTCTGCTGTGAGATGGTGGCGCATGATGGGGAATCACGAAGAGCAGCTGCTAATGAAACCGTCACAGATGCTGGCGCGATACCCCGCCCCTCCTTGCTGCGGCCCGGCATCGTGATCCGCAGACAGGAAATGTTGGCGCGTTGTTCTGCGATTTAAAGCGCCGCGGATTAAGATGATTTGTTGGCGTCGCGAGTTTTGCTTTCTAATGCTCATCGGAAACTTTTGACTCGATATCCCACAAAATAATCTTTTAAACACCCGTCTACGCTCATATTGTTGTTGTGGTTGTGACATTTAATATCATAAACCTTCGTACAAGTGTGATTCATGCTCTGAGCTTGCTTATTTAACAATAATATTTTATTTTGTTACTTTAAATGTTCAATCCTTTATTATATTACCCTTCGTCGTCGTCATTCGTCGTCGAGTTTCGATTTTCAAAATCAATGCCATCACAGCAGATGAAACACATTCATGCTCTATAGCAAATTAATTTTTGTATATATGCTGCAATGCGGCGAGCTTACGCGTGTGTGTTTTCAAATGTATGAAAACTTTTAGGAATTAATCTGTTTGTTCATACTAAAAATGTATGGAACAATATTGACATCTAGCGGCAAAACGTAAAAGTTTTTTTTACATTTTCTTTTATTTCATGCAAATTAAAAATAAAAAAAAAGCCAAATAAAAATGGATTTCAATCTGTAATCTAAGTTGCAAACATATATAACATTTGAGATTCATATTACATGCATTCTTACGAGCAGACATGTATAAGTTCTAATCTAATCTAATCTAAGCTGCAAAGATATATATCATTTAAGATTTATATTAAATGCATTCCCACAAGCAGATATGTATAAGTTCCCGCTTACATATGCTGCATGTGTACTTACAACATAACAGCCCATTCCAAATGAACATAAGCCCTGCAACTCTTGCCAACCTTCCCTGAAACAAAGGTGAATTTGCAAAGTAAACCATTTTTTAAAGTATGGGTGGTCAGCCTCATACCAACCCATAAGTCAAGAAAATTATTTTGTGTATTTCTTTACATAATCTAAGTTGCAAAGATACATACCATTTAAGATTCATATTAAATGCATTCCCACACGCAGACAGGTACAAGTTCACGCTTACAAATGCCCAATGTGGACTTGCAAAATAAAAAAACTAATCTCAAATGAACATAAGCCCTGCAACTTTTGCCGACTTTTCCTCAAACAGAGATAAAATTTGCATGGTAAACCATTGCTTACAGTATGGGTGGTCAGCCACATACTAACCTTTTAGTCAAGGAAATTATTTTGTTTAGTTCTATAATCTAAGTTGCAAAGATACATACCATTTGAGATTCATATTAAATGCATTCCCACAAGCAGACAGGTACAAGTTCACGCTTACAAATGCCCAATGTGGACTTGCAAAATAAAAAAAACTAATCTCAAATGAACATAAGCCCTGCAACTCTTGCCGACTTTTCCTCAAACAGAGATAAAATTTGCATTGTGAACCATTGCTTACAGTATGGGTGGTCAGCCACATACTAACCTTTTAGTCAAGGAAATTAATTTGTTTAGTTCATTAATCTAAGTTGCAAAGATACATACCATTTGAGATTCATATTAAATGCATTCCCACAAGCAGACAGGTACAAGTTCACGCTTACAAATGCCCAATGTGGACTTGCAAAATAAAAAAAACTAATCTCAAATGAACATAAGCCCTGCAACTCTTGCCGACTTTTCCTCAAACAGAGATAAAATTTGCATTGTGAACCATTGCTTACAGTATGGGTGGTCAGCCACATACTAACCTTTTAGTCAAGGAAATTAATTTGTTTAGTTCATTAATCTAAGTTGCAAAGATACATACCATTTGAGATTCATATTAAATGCATTCCCACAAGCAGACAGGTATAAGTTCGCGCTTACAAATGCCCCATGTGGACTTATAAAATAAAAAACTAATCTTAAATGAACATAAGCCCTGCAACTCTTGCCGACTTTTCCTCAAACAGAGATAAAATTTTCATTGTAAAACAATCTTACAGTATGGGTGGTCAGCCACATACTAACCTATAAGTCAAGGAAATTATTTTGTTTAGTTCTATAATCTAAATTGCAAAGATACATACCATTTGAGATTCATATAAAATGCATTCCCACAAGCAGACAGGTACAAGTTCACGCTTACAAATGTCCAATGTGGACTTGCAAAATAAAAAAAACTAATCTCAAATGAACATAAGCCCTGCAACTCTTGCCGACTTTTCCTCAAACAGAGATAAAATTTGCATTGTGAACCATTGCTTACAGTATGGGTGGTCAGCCACATACTAACCTTTTAGTCAAGGAAATTATTTTGTTTAGTTCATTAATCTAAGTTGCAAGATACATACCATTTGAGATTCATATTAAATGCATTCCCACTAGCAGACAGGTATAAGTTCGCGCTTACAAATGCCCCATGTGGACTTATAAAATAAAAAACTAATCTCAAATGAACATAAGCCCTGCAACTCTTGCCGACTTTTCCTCAAACAGAGATAAAATTTTCATGGTAAACCATTCTTACAGTATGGGTGGTCAGCCACATACTAACCTATAAGTCAAGGAAATTATTTTGTTAAGTTCTATAATCTAAGTTGCAAAGATACATACCAATCGAGATTCATATTAAATGCATTCCCACAAGCAGACATTTATAAGTTCACGCTTACACATAATGCATGTTGACTTACAACATAAAAACCCAATCTCAAATTAATATAAGCCCTGCAACTCTTGCCAATCTTCCCTGAAACACAGCTGAAATCTTCAAAGTGAACCATTTTTTAAACTATGGGTGGTCGATTTTCTTTTACAAAGGCTGCATGTTTTTATTTTACATGTTTTCCGAATTTTAACGCGAGGAAACTATGCGCAATATACACATTCACCAAATGTTAAGGGGTTGGGCTGCGTAGCAGCCAGGGGCAACGCCCCTAGTATATATAAATGTTCAAATGTTCAAAATATTGTACATGGGTTTCGTTAAATGACAGTTTGTTTTTTCGTAGCTTTATTGTACAATGTAAAACAAATACTTGACTTGGTGCTTTTAAGTTTAAAAATGATAAGGTGAAAAATATGAAAAACATTTCCCTGTAAAACAGTTAAGTAGTCAGTAAATGAAAAGAAAAGTATTCATATTAAAATTTAAGATTGGTTAGTCTTAACTATTAATACAAGAGATCGAACTTGTTTTTTTCATTCCGACCAGGTTGGTATGAGGCTGACCACCCTTACTGTAAAAAATGGTTCACTTTACCAATGTCACCCGTGTGTCAGGGAAGGTCGGCAAAAGTTGTAGTGCTTATGTTCATTTGAGGTTTGGATTTTATTTGTAAGTACACAATCACGTCAATCAGCATTTGTAAGCGCGAACTACACGTGTTTGTTTGTGGGCATACATCTGAGAGCTTTTAATGAATATATCCTTGCAACTTAGATAATAGATTATTATTATAGATCATATCTATTTCTTACAATCTTGCAATAAATATCGCATGCAAAATTCGTTATATGTATCTACCTTATATTCGTTTCAGTAAAAACCCCCCTTACAATCTAGGATAGATGTATGTTCCTTGATATATATTTAATATTGTTACGAATATGTAATTGTTTGTTCCGCTTGTATGTGATAAAATTTGTGAAGTCTCTAGATATAAGGTTCTTATATTATAATTTGTATTATTAGAAATTGCTCGAGTATTTGATGTTCAAGTAAAGTCTCGCACGTTCCAATTCTCTGTGATTCGAGAAGTATCTTTAGTCTTACTATAAATACAGACCAAAGCTCTCTGTGGCCAGAGTGAAAAGCGATCTGACAGTTGTAGTGTGGCGGTGTAATGTGACTCTGTATGTGAACCGTATCTGAAATAAATTACCGCAAGTTTAATTGAATTGAAACCGCGAAAATAATAATGTTATTATATGTCGGATGTACCTCATGTTCAAGAGATCGCATCGTGATCAGTCAGGCAAACAATACATTTTCGTGATCAAAGGCCGCTCACATCACAGAGCTCCTGCTCCTCCACCTTTGAGACTCCCAGTCTCTAGTTCTTCAGTGCTTGGCAGGGTTAATTAAGCCCGTACATGTTTTTCGCCGACCAATTTCCACACGTCACTTTATATCGGATATGAAAAACGCCTCGAGGTTCTCTCCCTGCACAGCCATACAAATTATAATTGAATAAGCTGGATGCGGGGATACGTAGGTGCCTATCTACATGTAGATAGATAGGATGAAAATTATCTTATCCAAGACTGTACCATACTGCTACCAGTTTATTTTTTTTATATATAAACCTTGCACAAAATAATATAATCTATAACCTATAATCTAAGTTGCATTTTAAGATTTTAAATTCGTACTAAATGCATGCCCTCAAACCGACACAAATGCTGCATGTGTACTTAGAAACTGAAATCCAAACTGCAAATGAACATAAACTTTTGCCAACCTTACCTAAACCAGGGGTGACATTCGCAAAGTGAAGTTTGGGTTGTCAGCTTCATACCAACCCATAAGTGAAGGAATCATGTGTACGAATTGGTTTAACCATAAAAAAGACACATTTATTTTCATTCAAATAGATTTTTTTAATCTTCAGGGATTCGTACTCGTAACAACAAGATAATATACATAAATAAAACATAATATCTAGATTATTTATTTAATGAACGTTGTATTTGATGATTGTCTGTTGCTTAAGTGGTACTTAGATTTTGGGCTTAAAAAACACTGAAATGGGAAATAATTTCTGAAACACTTGGTGGAGAGTGAATCCTAGCCCTCTTGGTCAAAGCGAGCGTTCTTCCAATTGATTGACTAGAAGTGGCTACATTTTACAGCAAGTCCCGTTAATCTCTTTGATTTAAGATCTAAGTATCGCTCGCGGTCTTTTTGTATAGTTTCCTGCTTTCCGTTTAACCAGCCTAGGTAGTAATTGAGTTTATTGGCAAAATAATAAATACTCACCAATGGCCCTGTGTCTTTTCCTCTTAGCTAAATCACAAACCTAATAACTAATGCCTCCGTACTTGCAGGCAACGTCATAAAGTGCACTTGTCCTGTTAAGGTACAACGACACACATATTTTTTTGCTCTCAAATCCAGCTCACAAAGATAAGCCTAAACACGGCCTTTGCAGGGCTATCTTTTTGTCAACCACAACTTAAAGACTAATTACTCCAACTGCTTGGAACTTCTTGCCAGATAGCTGCGTTTGATGATCAAGGAGGAAGTCTTCAGCCGGGAGCTGAAAATCATCTCCTTCCAGTTCCAAAACCAGTGCTATCGGTCGTGAAGGGGCATACGTCAAAAAAAACTACTGTAAATTACTGTCAGAAGATCAATGTACCCAAAATATACAATTGTGCAGGTCTTTTTTACGTATTGTTCCCAAAATTCGTATTTCGTTTAAAGGCTTAGAAAACCTTCACTGTAATTCATCAAACTCGGAAACACAAAACCATGTCGAATATGTTCAAATTCTCAGGAATCCCCTAAGCGTTCCAAATAACCTTGAAGACGTAAAACTATGCATGGATATTCTTTTTTCTCTTTTATATTTTCTTCAATGTATGATGATGATGATTGATGATGATTTATAGAGCGCCGTTTTGTGACTACTGCCATTGCAAGGGCACTTTCAGTCATGACGAGGCGATGAAAAAGTGGGTCTTCATTCCCCTCTTGAAGCTCTCAATTCCTTCCCAGGCACGCATTTGGGGGCAGCTGATTCCAAGTGGACGGTCCTGAAATGGCAAAAGTACGGTCTCCGAACACTCTGCTCCTTTTTCTGAGTGGTACGCTAAGAGTGGTTAGTGCACTGTTGGCAGATCGCAAAGTGAGCTGCCTAACGCTTAGACTCTTCTGGCGCAATTGCGCCACTCCATGCAGTGCCTTACTATCGTTGCGCCTCACTTGTAAGCCAATTAGTCTTTAGGTTACCACGAGAGTTTGAATTCATATAAACAAAAAAGTTGCGTGCGCCGTGTCCCCTTACCTCCAAGCCAGAACTCTGCGGGTTATCTCACGGAGCATGTTTACCGATGGCTCATAGTTACGGCCGCCGCGTGTGGAGTAAACATCATGCCTGCATATTCAGCCGCGGGCTACGCGACTCTCACCTGCGCACAGAGCCTTTGTTCCTGCAGCGATAGAACAACGAGATAAGCCCGGCACTTCTCTGCTTGCTACACTGCCTGCCTAGACGATTAGGCGCACGGATTAACAATAACTAACAGCTACTGATTTAAAAAAATAGGTTTGTGAAGAGAAGTTCAATTCATCAACCTTTTTTGCCTGGCTTGTTGTCTTCATGCGAAAGCAGAAGCTTGTGTGAATGCAATGACATCTGTTGGACCAGGGAACCAAGCTGGTTGAATCAAATCTGATTGCCAATATCTTATTCCCTCGACCATCCCAGCGAAGGCTTGTTGTTGATTGTTGAGTTAGAAATCACAATGATATTAAAGTGTTTGTCTGGATTATGCATCAAAAATGTTGAAGATACATGCGATAGACAAAACCAACTTATTCTTGTTTTTCATCTTGTTCTTCTTATGTGAAGGTTGGCAACCATTACAGTAATTCGCACCTTCAATACTGCTGAAAGAAAAAAATATTCTTGAGCTTATGTCTAACTATTTTCCCAGATTTAAAAAAAAATCCTTATGCAGGACGTAGCAAAAAACGGAATATTCTAAAAGCTCGCCCGTATATGTGTGTGTCACTTTTCAAAGTACCTACCTACTGATCCCTTAGATACAGTTTTTTTTTAACAAAGAACTTTGATTTTTATTTGTGACGCAATGAACTTAGGTACATTTAATATAATTTTAGATGAAATGTGTCGGATTAAATTTCTGTAAAAATCATATTTAAACTCCCATCGATTAATTTGTTTGCCTTACAAAATCAGCGTGTCTAAAATTATGTCCAGACCTTATATTTTCGTAATTAATTTACGATGATTGTAGCACAGGCCGCTATTTGGTGAGAGCCAATATTGCCTTATAGGAAAACAGCGGCAAACCACTCCGGAGAGGATTATCGCGTGTTTACTCTTGACGCCTAATCTCAGAGGCGGAGTGGTTTTTTATGATCGGCAGTCCAGCTGTAATCTGCCTGTGTTTGCCAGCTACAGTTTGTTTAGTGTATTGAAATGATTTTAAAACTTGATACGCCATTTGGTTACCATATTCTTAGCACTATTTATTTATTTATTAATTAAGGCACCAACAGAACATTGACTATCAAACTCTATGAGAATAAAAAAAAAAACAAAATGTAAGAATATGCACCCATGAGGCCCAATTCATATTCTGCATCTGTAAGACGCACACACAAAGTTATAATTTTGAAGTTTTCGAAGATGTTCGAAATTCATAGATGACGTTTTTTTATGCATACAAGTGTGATGAATGTATTTAGAAAAATTAAAAAACAATAACGTCAGACGAATAATACAGACACTTTTTTATTTACTATCTTACAAAAGTATAACAAAACTGCAACTTTTCGTGGATTAATCGTCATTTTTTTTTTTTGTGTCAGACATATTTTTTTAAATCTTTTAATCAAGCCCCCACTTCAACTGAAAGGGTTGGTGTGAGACCGGCCCCCTTACCCGTAAAAATAAATAGGTCCCGAATAGCCACATCGCCACATTCCTTTCGGGGATAACGCAGACAAGAAGTTACGCTACATGTGTAGCTGAATTGCGTTTTTTAAGCTCATTTCTTCATTTTTATGAGACCAAAGAAACAAATTGTTGAAAACCATAGTGGGGAGTTAACAAAAAGGTTTGGATTTATGACAGTGTAAGTCGCAGGCATTTTATTGCAAAGTAAACGTGGCTTAAGGAAATGAGCGTCCATACTTAACGACGTCGCCGATTAGTGCAAACAGGTGATGTGTACAGGAAAAATATTTGCCCGGGCAGAGCGAGAACAAAGGACGGCTGGATTTATGGAATCCCTCGCGAGAGATACCTCGGTGTGGACCTAGCCATAAATATGGAGAGTCAACAGGATCTGGCTTAGAAATGAAGATATTGTTGGAGATTATCATGTTTGTTTATAATATTCAGATAAAATCACACTATACCTACATGAATATTAAAAATATAGAACTAGGAACAATACGAATCGTGCGTTTCCAAAAGCCGATATCTTTCACTTACTTATGGTAAAAAATGACTTTTTTAATGTTTTTTGGGGTTTGGTGGTTCATCTAAATCTAAATCTAAATCTAAGCTGCAAGGATATGACGTATCATTTGAGATTCATATCAAATGCATTCCCACAAGCAGACACGTATAATTTCGCGCTCACACATGCCGCATGTGGACCTGCAATATAAAAACCCAATTCTCAAATGGACATAAGCCCTGTAACTCTTGCCGACCTTCTCTGAAACAGGGGTGACATTGGCAAAGTGAACCATTTTTTACAGTATGGGTGGTCAGCCTCATACCAACCTATAAGTCAAGTTCATAGTTGTCATAAATTTGTTGGTTCATAGTTGACGTCCGCGTCGCTGGTGTGGTCGAGAGATAAGGCGAAAATGGTTTGGCAGAAACACAAGATCCATCTTTTGTGCATTTACTTTGATGATTTCCAACCTTCATTGAAGCGGCACAAAAAGAAGTGTCCTTGAAAATAAATGTTCGAATTTAATCGACACTCTGGCTTGCACACGATTTCGGCTTACATTTATATACGTTCATACGGACGTTTCTCGGCTGGGCTTTATTTCTCGTGCATAGTGGATGATTCCAGAGCGTTTTTCTATCAGCGTGATTAGAATCAAGTATGCACTAATACTAACATACGCTCCTAACATTTTTTTTTTTATACTCATAAAAATTGAAAAATACACAAGTAGGTTGTACAATTATCGCTCACGATCAATTAATCTTGTTTTCCATAAGTACGTTTCGCTCGCATTTACCGTGAGCATCATCAGTGTACTCTCCACATTGTCCTCATGATTTCCTTGTCTTTGTTCCAGAGGAGGAAGGCAGTCCCGAGGAAGGCGGCAGTCCGAGTTCAGGATCTGGAGCAGCTCCAGGAGGCGCTCAGGCAGGAGGACCAGGTTCCCTGGGAGAGGAACACGCTCAGCACGTCCAGCACGCTCAACACGTGCAGCACGCGCAGCAGCACGACGCTGAACACGACATAGAGCACAGCATTCCGGCCACGCTCATACAGGACCCCAACGCTGAGAGGTGAGAGATCTTATTTCTTCTTCATGTGTCCTGTAGGGTCTTTTCGACGTTGGCGATCACTCCTGTCCTTCTCCTATCGGCGCAGCTCCTCCACACTTCAGATGCCGGTCCATTCATTTATATTTCCCAACCAAGACGTCTGTCTCCTACTGGACCCTTGGCGTCCCTATATTTTCCCTATCGATCCATGTTGAAGATGGTGGCATCTTTCCCCACGCAGAATATGGCCCAGGGCTGAAAGTCTCATGACCACGGTAATTATTACCTACCGAATATCGGTAATATTTGTATGAAGACTAATCAGCTGTTCACTTGCGGCCATCTTGGATTGACTGGCCTTCATACAAAGACTTTTGTACTGGTTACCATTTCTGTCCAAGGAATTTTGAGTATTTGTCAATTTATCACATGCCATCGAGTGAATTCGATTTAAATTTAAGTCCAGTTTGATTTATAATGAGAACGCTGTTTAATTATATTGAATCGCACTCTAAAAAACTTGTAAATACAAGGGGTTTGGGCACCTTTAGTGGAATAGTGACATAATCTGGCTGCTGTTGCAAAGATTCTGACTCTCCTTCCTGCCAATTTTTTTTTAAACTATCATCGAAAAACGACACAAGTAACATTCTTGAGTATACTATTAATATTTTGTAATTAATGCACAAGAACTTAAGTTTTCTAGACCTGTGACATATAACCGCCGAGCGACAAAATAAATTCGGATCTTAGTGCTAACTCTTAGTGGTAACAATCATAAACATAATTGAGGTTTAAGAGCCTCAAGATTATTATTATTATTATTATTTTTTTTGTTTTCCTATTTTTTTAATATTATTTTAATCTCTATGTAATCTTTTAAACATTTATTATTAGTTTTAACATGTAATTGACACAATACGCTTTATATATTTTTTTCATTTTTCTTAAAATTATGTATATTTTTATGTATTTGTGTTGTTTGTTAAATAAATAAATAAAAAAATAAAAAAAAAAAAAAAGATACTAGTTTCTGTTCGAAAAAAAAACTTGTACCTTATTTCTATGAAAATACTCGTATTAGCTACTATATTTCGCTAGATAAAAATCTAGAAAAATAAATAATTGATGTGAAAAAAATTCTGTAGGCACAGCTGTAACTGTTCATATTTTCAAATGGCATTCGATTGATTTATTGATCGAATACAAGTGTGAGGCAGTAATAATTATTATTGTAGGAATGCATCAGCTGCATGCCGCCCTTCCACGCATCCATCCCAGGGACGTCACTTACATAGAGGATCGTTTATCATAAGTAGGGACTGGAAAATTTCGCGATCGCGATAAAACGAATTTATTCGCGAATTTTGATGTTTTCACGCGAATAACGCGAAATTTGAGGTTTTACGCAAATATCGCGAATTTTCGTACTTTTGGTAGAAATTGTGCGAAAAAGTTGTCATGTATCGCTTTTGCAACGCAACGATTTTGTGGGAAAGAAACAAATCCTGCGAAAACCCTTTGCAAGGTGCAAAGCACAGGAAAATTGGTCTCTGGTCACCTGGGTCATTTGACCATAAATTTGGCCCTGGTTCAACAGATGTAATTGGGTAATTAAAAATGAATAATTCATTAAAATAAATAATAATGCATTATTAATTAATGATATTAATGATAGATAGATAATGATTAATTTATGATACCTGTATCTGGCCAGGCAGAGTAGGTTGGTGAATTGCATTCCTATTCAAAAATCTATTTTATTAAAAAAAATAATGATAAGCAGAACTGTCCTGGATCATCCAAGCAGACTTGAATCGTGACATCAATGAAGGAAAATACTTCAAGGAGTGAAGCTGTTGCTGGATTAGCCAAGAGCACAACTTGAGGCTTTCATAAAAGCCAACATCCCTTGAAAAATGAGATAACCCTCATCTAGAGACTAAATGCACAAAAATTAAATATTTTAAAAGGATATTTACAGGGTATTCGGAGTGTCATTGAAATATTAATACTTTTTTCAATCAATGGTTTTTTGTAAAAAAAAAAGGATTATTTTTAAAAAAAATTAAAAAAAAATAAGAAACTAAAATTAAAAAATATTGTTTTGTACCACTTATGTATTTTTTATTGCAAAAACGTTTTCGGTTGGTACTTCCACCATCTTCGGTTGCAGATACTCGTATTGATTCAGATGTTGTTTATTCATTGTTTTTGAAGGTACATATTGTTGTTTACATAATAAATGGTAAATATTAGTACTATATTTTGTTTTGCAATTATATAAACCTTTATTTTGATGTAATCAACCCTAAAAATTACACCAAATCTCCCCGTTTATCATGAAAAATAACGCGAATTTCCCTGTTTTTGATCAAAAATAACGCGAATTTCACAAAAAAATAACGCGAATTTCCTAAAAAATAACACCACTATTTTCCAGTCCCTAATCATAAGGCGCACAAATAACGCGATAGCCATAAAGGCCTCTCCCCTCCCCTCCCCGACCATAAATAAACACTAGAGGGCTGCACCCCCACAGTCTGCGCGCGCAGGTACAAACTTCCCCTGCAAGCCGACACACAGCGTTTCTCTCATTCTCTCCGCAGCCTCCGGCGTATCCTCTTGTCTGCTCACTCTTGTTATTCTCTCGCTTCCCTCCGCATTTACCTCGTAAATCACACGCGGTCGGAGAGCGCGCTCATTCCACGCGAGACCGCCGCCGGGGCAAGATCTCGCTTGTATTTTTCAAACTCAACCCGCGATCGTGAATATTCTGTGTTGGAGTGTTGATTGCAAAGCCAGCTCGTCTCCGAGCTCTTCCTCGCCCGGCTGTGAACTGAAAAGCGGACAAAATTGATTTTTACAAGATGATAGTGGAGTGCGACAGGAGACTGAAAGGCGTCTCTGTCAGAAAAAGGTATTTATCCATCTCTTAAACACATTACTTACATTCTTTGACCTTTTGTTTGTTTATGTTAAAAACTCTTTTATTACTCTCAACCCTTTTTTGTTTGAATTTCTAACTATTATCCGCGCACCATAAGATTATTGTATAAAGCTTTCCGTGTTTTTAAAATGAAGCTTTTTTGCATTGTTTTTTTTTCAAAACCGGTTTTAGTGACTAAATAATCATTATTATGAATACAACATCTTTTTTTTTTGTATCCTCCGATAAAATAATCAATGATAACAATCTTTTTTTCTATTTTACACATGTACATTCTTAGGAATTTATTTGTTTCATAATACTTTCAAGATTTTTATGATTTTGAAAAAAACGCGATGGGCAGTTATAAAATAAACAAAATAACAGTTTAAGGGTTTATTTGTACTTTTTTTTTTTTTTAATAGTGTTTATTGATTTTATAAGCATTTTTTATTTTAAAAATATAAGTATTTTTGAGAATAGTAGTATTTTTAACGGACATCCACATAAATAAATGATATAGCAAATAAATTCGGTTTCCTAAATTTGTGCGTCAAACTAATAATTAAAATTATATAATCTTGTTCGCGTTATTTGATATTTAGTTTCGCTTCAATTTTTTTATTACGTATATGGAATAGAAAAAAGCTGTTAACTATCTTTTTAATAAAAGAGTTGTTTAAAAGATCGTCAAATATAAAATTTGTATTGTTATACATTTAGAGGAAAAATAAGTTATTATTTTCGAGTAACACTGTTTATTTTTTCTATTTCTAGTAAAGTTTCAGATTATTGTATCATTGCCATGATAAAAAATATGTTTGTTTATAAATTATTTCAAACGCCTAGAGAGTGTTTTACATGGAATATCACAGAAAACTTGAACAAGATACAAATTACAAAGATACAAATTTAGATCAACACTGATGATACCTACCTGTTCTCAATGAAATTGAACAAATCAATAAGGGTCCTTTATCTACGGAATTTTTTAGTACTAATGTATTTAAGAAGGGCATGTTACCTAAGTAATATTTGGTTACTTCTGTGTGGTGATCATGATGAGTTGGTGATTTCTTTGTAGCGCCGTTTTGTGATGTAATCACTCCAAGGGCGCTTGTGGGGACCGTAGCCGTGACTTGTAGATGAATAAATCTGTAAAATACAGACTACCTGCCCGACTATCTAGGGAGTAAAAAATTATCCTTGTAGGTTTTGTATACGCCTGTCTAATATATGTTTGTTTACCTTGTTGCAGGGAGCTGAGCCCCAGATGTCTCTCCCGTGACTCCGCGGGCGCGCCTCGCTGCCCCTCCAGCGAGTCCGCCTACTCTTCGCGCGGGCTGGGCGGGCTAGGCGGGCTGGGCGCGCTGGGCGGGCTGGGCGCGCTGCTGCCTGGATCCCTGCCGCCCCCAGCCGCCATGGCCGCCTACCTGGGGGCGGCGGCTGCAGCGGCACAGCAGGCGCACCGCCGCATGATGGCTGCCCACCCAGGCATGGTCTCCCCCCCACCCCTCATGCCCGCGCGCTCCCCCACTTCAGGTTCAGCTTCTCCATCGCCATCTCCATCTCCAGATCATTCCCCTCAAAGGGAATCCGACATCCTGGACTTCAGCACCAAGAGGGGGGACAACAAAGATGAAGAAATGGATGGCGATGCTGTCAACTTAAGTAAGCCTACCGAAAATAGTCCGTTAGATTTATCTGTTAGCAGCAGCAGGAAGCGAGGACCGGAAGATTCTTCAACACCCCCTCCGGCACGCAAGAGTTCAAGGACACACGAATACAAGCAAGTCGTCTCCCCGTGGACTTCCCCAGTAGGAGCGCACCTTCCATACTTTGCTGCTGCAGTAGCCGCTGCAGGCTTGTCACCAAAAAATAACAACGCAGGAGATTGGAATGGAAAGATGAAGCATCTAGGTCCAACACCCAGTGATGCAACCAAGGCGTTAGAGAAGATGAGTGAGCTGAGCAGGCTGGGAGGGGAAGAGCTGTTCCGCAGCGTGGCGCAGAGCGCAGCCATGGGCGCGGGCTTGCCGGGCAGCGCGGGCAGGCACAGCGCGTGGCAGTCTCACTGGCTCAACAAGGGAGCGGAGCAAGCTAAGGACGTCCTCAAGTGCGTGTGGTGCAAGAAGAGCTTCTCGACGCTTGCCGACATGACGGTGCACATGAAAGAGGCGAAGCACTGTGGAGTTAATGTCCCCGTGCCCCCGACCAGCACTCCGGGCCTCCCCCCCCCTCAGCCACAACACCAACCCCCTACGTCTTCCCCCTCGGCGTCTTCCAACCACACATCTGTTTCTAGCGGTTCAGGGAAACCAAATCAAAACGATCTCAACTTGTTAATTAAGGAAACCATGCCCCTTCCTAGAAAACTAGTCCGCGGTCAAGATGTCTGGCTCGGCAAAGGTGCGGAGCAAACTCGACAAATCTTAAAATGTATGTGGTGTGGACAAAGCTTCAGATCTCTAGCTGAGATGACAAGTCACATGCAACAAACGCAGCATTACACAAATATAATATCGCAAGAGCAGATTATTTCATGGAAGTCGTCAGATGAAAATAAAGGTAGCACCGGTGCCCCCCCAGGGGCGGTGCCCCCAGGCGCTCCCCCCACAGGCACGAGCAGCCATGTGAGCGCGGTGCTCACGTGCAAGGTGTGTGACCAGGCATTCAGCTCCCTCAAGGAGCTGAGCAACCACATGGTCAAGAACTCCCACTACAAGGAGCACATCATGCGTTCCATTACTGAAAGTGGAGGAAGAAGACGACAAACTCGAGAAAAACGGAAAAAATCCCTTCCGGTGCGGAAACTTCTGGAACTTGAGAGGGCTCAACATGAGTTCAAAAATGGGGATGGAGTAAACATGGGATCTGTAAAGCCAATAAGAGATATGAGTGCCAGTAGTAGGATTACTTGTGAAAAATGTGGAGAAAAAATTGAAACCGCTGTGTTCGTTGAACACATTCGACAATGTGTGGGAGGTCCTATTACAAATAGTCAAAGAAATTTACTTAAAAATGCTCTGATGTCGAACAATATTTTGCCACCGGACAACCCCATGATGGGAGGGCATCTCACACCTACGAACAGAGAGGGGAGAAAGAGTATTAATGACGACATGCCTTCCCCTGGGTCGCGGCACCACAGGTCTCCCTCATCTGCCGCTGACTTATCTCCTAATCCCAAGGACTCTGGCGGAGGCGCCGAAAAAAGTTCTTCCCCGTCAGTTCTCAATGCAATCGAACAACTTATTGAAAAAAGTTTTGATTCACGATCTCGCCATGGTTCAATACCAGGAATGCCAGGAGCGCCATCACACGCTCCCATTGGTTCGAGCATTTTAAAACGACTAGGAATTGATGAGAGCGTCGATTATACAAAACCATTAGTTGACGCTCAAACGATGAATATCCTTAGAAACTATCATCATCATCAGCAAGTCCAAGTTCAAAACTTTGCACGGCGAGAAAGGAGTGGAAGTGAATCTAGTTCGATGTCTGAAAGAGGGAGTAGTAGAGTAGAATCTCTCACCCCAGATAGAAAAATGGATCCTCCATCGTATCATATGACTCCTAGAACGACTCCGGATAAAAGGAATCTCACCCCTCTCTCTGATCGCCCCAACTCACACGATGAGCAATCACATGGAATGGAATTGAGAATCAAAAAAGAAATAACAGATGACGAAGACAGAGATGAAGGAATAAATCTCACTAAAACCAATATTCACATAAAGAAGGAGTTAGAGGATGAAGATGACAACCGAATGCCTCGACCTGAAAGCAGGCCACCTCCAGAATCAGATGAAACGCATTTGCCAACAAATTTAATAAAGCGTAGAGATAGCAGCGCTAGTCCTCGACCACGTCAGTCCCCGCAAAATCAATCTCGTGGTCCAAGTCCTGCAAGTGACCGGTCAGCTACTCCGCGCAGTACTCCAGGAGCCGAACGCACCAAGCACGCGGGCAGCCTGGGGGCGCTGTCGTCCATGTTTGATAACTTGACGGGCGGGGGAGGAGGAGGAGAAGGTTCGGCTGGCGGGAAGCGGGGAACTAGTCATCCTTTGGCAGCGCTGCAGAAGCTTTGCGACAAGACTGAAAATCACCACCCCAACGTGCGGAACCAGGCAGGAAGCAGCGGAGCAAGTGGCTCCACGCCGTCTCCAGCCACGTCCACAGGACCTGCTCCCGGGGCCATCCTCGCCTTCAGCTGGGCTTGCAATGACGCAGTTATGACTTCTGACTCAATAATGAAGTGTGCATTTTGTGACACGCCCTTCATCTCTAAGGGAGCTTACCGGCATCATCTATCCAAAATGCACTTCGTCAAAGATGGAGTCATTCCAGATCCTATAGCAGGGAAGAACACGCAGCAGAGCTCCTCCCCCCCTGGGAAAGGGAACTCCGGGAACGGGAGCAACGGAGGAGGCGGGGGGAGCAGCGCCAACAATTCAGCGGCGAGCACTTCTGCCCCCTCCGCCCCGCGCAGCCCCCCGCAACCTCCGAACTTTGAAGAGAGTCCTCACTCCAAATTTCTCAAGTATACTGAACTCGCCAAGCAGTTGTCAAGCAAGTACGTCTGAATCATGTATACAATAATTCCTGTCGGTGCATTCACCGCTAGGTCAGTTTTTTGTTGATTTTGTTGATAATTCGCTGCCGGCATCGACCGGATCTTGTTTTGCGTAAAAATGAATATAATTCGTCGTTCATTCCCGTCTGCTGTACATACTGTGTACATAGTAGCGTAGCTGTTAGTCAGCCCGGCCGGGCGCCGCATGTGATGCTCCCATATCCGCTACACAACTTATATCTGAGTATGCCATAGTCCCGTAAGCTGTAGGCTAGTGAAGCATAATGTAATGTACTGTAACTATATTTTGACATTGTCCTCATGTGTGAATGTTCAGAAAATCTAACGATAGTCTTAATGGTTAAGCTGGACAGCATTTTTAATTTGTGAGCTAAATTGTAAAGTATCTTAGGTAAGTTTATTACGGAGAGGCAGAATGTCCAGGAGGAGCACAGACGTGGAACCTAAGCGTACACGCGGCGACTCGTCTTTCATTGAATTTATATTTTTGTTTGCAATTATATTTTATAAGAAAGTCTTTTTCGCATTTAGGATGATCTGATTCCTGTTTATTCGTACTATTTAATTATTTTTAATGTAAATTATTATACGTAGCTGTAATTGTTCAGTTTGTGGAGTCGCCGCGGCAAGATGAGTGCGTGAGCCGTCTCTGCTCTCTGCTAGAGTAGTGAGCGGGGCGAGAGACTTCAGGTCTGAAGGAGAGGGTGCGCTCGAGGAATTCAAATTATACTTAGCAAGTATACGTGTTAAAATTAATAGTCAAAATTAATATTCTGGTTCTATATGATAATCAAAATTAAACTAAGATTTTGGAAAGTACTTTTTTGGCAATAGGAGAGGAGGAGTGGCGCTGTACTTAACTTGACGTGTTGGTCCTGTACATAGGAGTCTGCCTTGGCGTATTTGTGATTGCGACATACACTGGGGATAGATGATGCTGATGTCCCGGTGTTCTCGAGTGCAGTGTAGCTCTAACCTGCGTAGGGATATGATTTGATATTCGTAGGCCATAATTAGTCAATTGATTAACTTTTACAAGACTCGATGATGCTTTTGAAGTATTTTCTCCCGCGAGATGCCGATATCGAATGAAATTATTTGTAAATACTAAGTAACGGATAAGTTTGAACTTGTATACTTATTTCCTTATAACATGATATTTATTGAAATAAATTAAATTACTCTGTATACCACATTAAGCGTAAAGATAACTGAGGGAAGAACACTGCAGAAGGCTAACCACAAACATTCGTATACGTATCGTCATATTATACCTATGATTCTTCCAAAAGGATTTTTAACTGAGAATATTGTATTGCATCTGAAAAATAACAATTATATTCCTATACATATAAATCTAATTAAACAATAAACTTTGACAAACAGCATGTATACGCTAGCTCTGATCAAGACGGTTTTGCTCATTCTTGATAAATATTATAATTATGTAATTAATTATTGATTTACCAAATTATCTTATTTAATATTTTGTTGTATATTAAAAATGCAATTAAAAGCTCAAAAGAATATGTATGTTACAACTATGAAACCAGCGCCTTTTATTTCACACACACCCTCCTTTACATCAAGCACTGAAAACATTCACAATCTTTCCGAAAAAAAATCAACACAGCACAACTTGTAGACCTTGTGGAAAATAATGTGAATATTTTCAGTGCGTTGATGATGAATTGAAAACCCATTTTTTTTGTTGACACAAAAACCCATTACAAGAAGTAGGTATGAAGATTTCCCAAGTACATACAAGTTTGCTTGTCGCAATTAATTGAGTCTCAAGAACAACAGTTTCTGGCTGCCTGGATGACCGATTGACTGACGGACTCTTGGCAGATCTTCAGTCGTGCATGTCAGACAAGATGTAGGAGATCTTCAGGATTATTCAACACAACTAAACAATTGATTGTTTGTAGTTACCCTTTTTTTTTGACCTTGAGAGAAACAATTTTCATTTCAGATTTAGTCGAAGTGTGGAAGTCAATAATTTCAAAGAATTACAAAATGGACAATTAATTAAGAATGTATTTCTTCTCAAGAAAAATAAGTTACAGTTAAGTAAGTACCTATTAAAAATGCAGAGAGGAAACTGATGTTAAAATAACCTCAAAAAGCAGAAAAAATATTTTGACTGACAATAAATTTTAAAGAGCTCACAATTAAATATTAAATCATTGATTTCAATTTAAATTAGGATTGTTGCCATAAGTAACCTTATTTTAAGTGTCATATGCATAATATGCACGCTTCATGAACCTACCTGAGCATCTAAATATTCATTTTTTAAAGAGCAAGCCTTTGAAAAAATTAGGATGAGGAATGAAAAGATATTTTAATTATGAAAATGGACCAAATATAATTTACTTACGAGCACAGAAAAAAACATTAAAGTCGACTAAGGATAACACTTCTTAAAGCGGCGCTGGAGCGACCGTCGACAGATCTTACCTTAACTATTTGAAGGATGAAATAAAACATGGCGGCGTATCAACAACTGATCCATCGTATATGGAACAACGATCACTCCTTGACTTATAGGTTGGTATGAGGCTGACCACCCATACTGTGAAAAATGGTTCACTTTGCCAGTGTCACACCTGTTTCATGGAAGGTCGGCAAAAGTTGTGGGGCTTATGTTCATTTGAGGTTTGAATTTTATTTGTAAGTAGGTACACAATCAGCATTTGTAAGCGCGAACTACACGTGTTTGTTTGTGGGCATACATCTGAGAGCTTTCAATGAATATATCCTTGCAACTTAGATTATAGATCAGCTGTTCAGGCACCGCCATGTTTTATTCCGTCCTATCTTCAAAAAGACACGGTTAGGTCTACCGACAGGAGACTTCCACCCCTGGGCTGGTCACGTCGCAAGGCAGGACCATGACAATGTCTAAGCGGGGAGTGGGGAGATCCCAATTGAGGTGGTTGGACGACATCAAGGGAACTGCAGGCAGAGGATGGCTGAACACAGCAGCCGATAGACAAAATGGAAAAGATTGGAGGAGGCCTACGTCTAGGAGTAGACTGAGGAAGGAAGGAGAAGACTGAGAAGGAATTGCAAGAAGCAGATAGTTGGACGAGACAGGCCTACACGAAGAGTAGGTATATAAGAAATAAAGAATAAAGATGACAATACAAGTAAGTAGGAATGAAAACAAATGGGTTACAATGAAATATAAGGCAGGTACCTAAATGAAAAAAGTACGTTAAATTTTAATGTGTTTCCGAAATACTATTTAAATAAAAAATAGGATCTCTTGTTTAAATGAGCTTGAAAGCTATATAAGAAAAATAGATACAATTTTTTCACCTGTCGAGACGCAGAATGTTGACTAACGGGGAGAGCAGCGGCATCTAGCGGCAGAACTTCAAAGTTATGAACCCGCCGTGGAAAAATAACAAATGGCAGTCGATTTATTTGCGCGCCGACTTGTGTTCGGTAATTATTTGAAGTTGAGATGCAGCTTAGGGTCCGTGTGCTGTTCGATGTTTCCGCAAATTAGCGAGATGATTGGCGGAAATTAATTCTTCAAAATGAAAATAAATCAGCATCTGGAATACAATTTTCGGGTACATATTTTTTCATGGCATAATCTGAACATAAGATCGATGTATTCATGCAAGAAGTTTTTTTTTTTTAATAGATTTGTGAAGAGGAATGCAATTCACCAACCTATTCTGCCTGGCCAGAAACAGGTATAAATAACATTAATTAAAAATTAATTATTGTTTATTTATTTTGAATTATCAATTAATAATTACAATTAAAAAAAAACAAATATTTATTGTTTTATCCAATTTTAGCTTAGGTATGTACTTATAATAAATCATCCGTTAAAAATGTATTTCTTGAAATAATCACAGGCAGAGCATGAACAATGTTATTCTCAGCAAAGTCATAGCTCATCCGCAGCCTACAGCAATTTTTTCATACAAAAAATCGATGATCCGTAGATCAGCTATGGATTTCATCTTTTTCGATCGCATCCGTAATGACCACATACAAGAAGCCTGTGAAATATATGACATAGTGAGATGGAGCAGATCCAGGAGGTTATTTTGGAGAGATCGTGTCTCCAGAATGAGCCATGAAAGACTCTCACACATCGTAGGTAATGAGATGCCAATAGGTCAAAGCCCAGATAGAGGACCTCCTAAAAGGTGGAAAGATAGCTGGACGTCCTCATCTCAGGATCATCAGCCGATATGATGTTTTTGTTGTTTTGTAAATCACTTTCCAACACAAATAAATCGATAAAAAGAAAAAGAATAGGTATCCGTAGATAAGTAAATAAAACATTTTTTTACTTAAATTAGTAAAAACAATAGATACCTACCTCATATGTAGGTAAACATAAAGTAAATATATTTATTTCTCATCAAACCTGTCTTGGGCATAAAAATCTTTCTTATGCTAGTTGTATACATTTTCCTTCAGGGCAGTTTTCTTTAACAAAAAACAACGCTTTCATCTCGATAAAAGAAAACACAATTTGGAATTCTGTTTGACAGGATTCTTATCCATGCAATAATTATCAGCACTCACTTTTATTTTTTGCTAGTAAATTTTGCATAGAAATCTTAAGAAATTTCACAACACCCAGCTGTATAAAGCGGCATTGTTGGCATGGACCGACTGAGAGATTTCAGTCAAAGGCCAAACAAATTTTTATACACTTCATTAAGTCTTATCTAAATTGGGCGGGGGCGGATTTGGCCGCCCTTGTCTTGGCTGCCGCCCTTTGTGAAGCCGTTCCCGCCACCGCCCTGGAACTGTCTCTGGGGTGATGGAACAATCGCCTTCCAAGATAAGCTATCCAAGATTAGAAAATACACCTCGCCGGCTTCTCACGGAGACATCTTATCAAATTTTATGTTTCGATTTTGTGAAAGAGGTTGTGTACCTACCACTTTTTCAGGTTCTCACTAACGTACGAGTTACTAAACTACATATTTTGCGTTACTTCTTACTGCCTTGTCTCCGAACAAGCAGCATTAGAGAGTTGAACCTACTTATTTTCATATGAAAGAGTTGGTCATACTCCAAAAAATTTACTTGTATTTGTGATTTGAGAATTCCGTATGAGAAGGTTCTCATTTCGTGTGAAAACTAAATAAACTTTGCAGGCTATGTTATTTTAGGTTTTGAAATAGATAAACACCGAAACGGAAATCATTCCTAACGCCCTTGGTAGAAATAGAACCAAGCATTTGGAGATTTGAACTCAAGCATTCTAAAAAATAACTCATTTAATAGTGATTCACATTGACATGAAATATAAGTACATTTCTGTACTTCACATCATTTTTTTTCAAATGAAAATGGAAATAAAGATTGATTTCTGATCAGACAAAATACCTACTGCAGAGAAATGTATGTTTGCTTCATTCATATATATGAAATTCTGAGGATTCCAAGAATACCTACTACTATAAAAAATAATCTGATTGAAATTAAAAATCATTGAGTTATCAAGTAGGTTCAAAGTTGTTCCTTGACTTATAGGTTGGTATGCGGCTGACCACCCATACTGTAAAAAATGGTTCACTTTGCCAATGTCACCCCTGTTTCAGGGAAGGACGGCAAGAGTTGCAGGGCTTATGTTCATTAGAGATTGGGTTTTCATATTGTAGGTCCACATGCGGCATGTGTTAGCGCGAAATTATACATGTCTGCTTGTGGGAATGCATTTAATATAAATCTTAAATGATATATATCTTTGCAGCTTACATTAGATTAGATAAGATTCACCATTAAAAAAATCCCCTCATTCATTCATTTTTAGTTTCTTTTTACACTAACGGCTTGCTTGCGGAATGAGGCTACTAGTATAAAATGAGTACATACTTCACTTTAACGCTTCGCAAACTGTCACCAGATAATCTGGCATGTTGATTGACAGCTGTCAGTCACTAGCGCTGAGTAGTTCTCCTTCTGATGGCGCGTGTTTGGATTTGTTCCACCCAAGCAATTTGCTCGACCACGCGGCGTCTGGTTCATGCTATGCCTCGTCATCACACACTCAGGTATTCAAAAACACTTAATCTATAGATGATATTCCTTGACTTATAGGTTGGTATGAGGCTGACCACCCATACTGTAAAAAATGGTTCACTTTGCCAATGTCACCCCTGTTTCAGGGAAGGTCGGCAAAAGTTGTGGGGCTTATGTTCATTTGAGGTTTGAATTTTATTTGTAAGTAGGTACACAATCAGCATTTGTAAGCGCGAACTACACGTGTTTTTTTGTGGGCATACATCTGAGAGCTTTAAATGAATATATCCTTGCAACTTAGATTATAGATTATAGATCCCTAGTTTAACATAATTTTATGTATGGAAAATTCACATTACGCAAGTAATGATCTGTGGGTTTATGTCTGTGAATAGAATGGGGTACTTGTCTTATTGGAGCTATGTCTTGTCGTCGTACACTCAGGTATTCACAAACAGTCAATCCATAGATGATCCACAGATCAACGTATTATTTTTAATGGAAACTTCGGATGATCTGTTCGCTTTCTGTCTCAGAATAGTATTTTTTATCTGATAAGAGTAATGTCTCGTTATTGAAGATACTGTTATTCACTTACAATTAATCCATAGATGATCTGCATATCAGCGTATTTTTGTGTGTGAAAAATTTACATTGGACGGCGGATGATCTGTGGGTTTCCTGTCTGTGAATAGCACTGAGGAGGTTAATTTGTAGAGGCAGATTGAACGGGTGTGAACTCTGTTAGACGTGAAAATAATATGGAGATTATGGGTTTAATGAACTCTTAAGGAAAAATTGGAAAATCAGCTGATCGGGAGTAAACATTTAGCAATTCGGATAACCATACTGTTGGATATCTTTTTAAATAAATTTTAATATATTATGCTTCAAAGACTTTAATTACATGACTGTTTAAGTTTGAATTATAAAGAATGACAATGTATGAATTGAACAATAAAGATTACGTTAATAGGAAAATCCATCGAAAAAATTTTAGCTTATAAATAAGTAAGCAATTTTTAACCTTTATAAAAATAAACATAAAAATAATTAGATTTTGTAGGGTTTGTGTATTCACACAGTGAAAATTCATTTTTTTAAAATAAAGCTATTTTTTGTTTAACGTAGTTTATTTTCACAATAATATTTAATATCTCGAGTACTTTCGACCTTCAATATTCAGGCCATTATCAAGAGTATTTATTCATTATCAAGATTGCTCTTGATAATGGCCTGAATATTGAAGGTCGAAAGTACTCGAGATATTAAATATTATTGTGAAAATAAACTACGTTAAACAAAAAATAGCTTTATTTTATAAAAATAATTTCTTCTTCTCTCACTTGTATCTAAGATCAACTATTTTGACCTTGGGTGCTGGGGCTTGAAACAGGGACTTGGTGCTTTTGCTGAAACATTGTCGCAGGTTCTTCAGCAACGTTGTCCTTCGGCGTCTTTAAGATCTTCTTCCCTCAATCTTACCCTGTATGATAAGATGAAGAAGGCGGTATTTCTCAATTCTCAAAATGTGACTCAAGAACATCAGCTTTTTTTGCTTCCCAAACCTACGAACAAGTATTATTTTTGTAATTTAGCATGATACTACCAACTTATTCAGAGACTGACTCTATTGTAAATAACTTTGACCGCTACATTGATTTTTATGACTTCATCAAAGTTGATTTTTCTATTGATGGATGCCATCAATAGTTGCCATATATTTGGTCGATGGTGCTTCCATACTTTACCCTCCTACTCTGCAAGTGTCATAAGATGAACGCTCAAGTGTCACTGAAGGAAAGCGGTACATCACTAGATATGCATATTTTCAGAACGTGAAAAATTTCGGTCAGGGATTTTCATCCAAAATTTTTGTGTTATGTGTAACTGCGAGCTCTTGCCGATTTATATCCGAAATGCTCGTATGTGCCGAGTGAAACCTATTTATTTTCACAGGTAAGTGAGTCAGCTCTTTCCCTGCTCCTGGGGAATGAGAGGTTCTCATTCCTTTTGATTTCCGTAAATTTTTCTAGCCTTCTTATACACTCTTTTTTCTCTGTTTGGGACCACTGTGGTAATTTTTTTTTTTTTATCAATCATTTATAATATGTAAACCTATAACGAAAATAAACATGAATAGGTAGAGGTACCTTATTTGACATAAGGTTTTTTTTTAGTAAAATCTTTACATAATGTATTTGCATAATGTATGCAATTGTATTTTTTTACCATGAGTATAAAACATTGATCCTCTCGAAAACGTAAACAGAAAAAAATATTGGAGATACATACAACTACACTATTAATTAGTGGCATTGTTTTCTTTCACTTTTTTCTATTTAGACGATCGAAAGAATTTACTCAATGTTTTCTCTTATGAGAATGAAAAAATCCTTTTTTTTCAGTTTTTTTTTCTGAAACATTTTTCACTGTGTTGTAAACGTCTGAAGTCTGGACAAAGAATATGACAAGGAGCGGACTTCGATCAAAATGTCACATCGCCAGCTGAGAGGCGGCTGCCGCATGAACCTGCGTCACGAGAAATGCCCGCCATAAATCGCTGACCGGTCCGAGGTACCTACTTGCCGAGCGAGGGGTCCGCGTTAGCAATTCAAATCCGAAACGGCCATTTTTCAAAATATCGCGACGCCCTGTGGAGACGCGGGCTGGAGGAAGAAAGCGAGGGGCAGGAGACACCTGGACGCTCTCTCACTTGTTGATGAGTACATTTAAATTGAGTCTTGTGGAAAGCGATAAATTGTTAGGAAGAAGTTATGAAATTGAGGGACATGCAGGTGGGAAAAGAAGAGTTGGCAGACTTGGGCTGAGATGGGAGGATGAGGTGAGGAAGTACGCAAACCAACTACTGCAGGTGACAGACTGGAAAGTCGCAGCGGTAGACAGGAGGAGTTGGAGGCGAAGGCTGATGGAGGCCAAGAGGAGATATAAGCTGTTAGGCCATCGAAGAAGTTATGAAACTTGTAATAAAACTAAACAGAGAAGTATATTTTTTTGTAGCATGTAAGTCCGGCCGATAGATCAACTGGTAGAGTGATTGCATTTCATGCCGAGAGTTCGGTTTCGAATCCCACCGAGGGTATCAGAAATGATTTCCCGGTTCGGTGTTTATTTGAAACCCAAAAAAAATACCGGAAAGGTTTTGTAAGCTTCACAAGAAATGAGTATCAGCAAGCTTGGGAGCTGAGAAACCTCCAACCAAACCAACTAAAGAGGTTGGCCTGATCTATAAGTCAAAGAATCTATTAGTCAAGGAACCTATAAGTCAAGAAAAAGTCAAATAATGAAAAAAGCCCATCCGGCTATTATTCAACATATTCCCCGACTTGATTATGATATTCTTCAGAGCAGCCAAGCACGGATATATTATATTATCAAAATACATATATCCGTGCATAATATTATACATAATATGATGTTATAGTCTACACAAAATAACAAAACTAACAAGTCGCGCTTGATATGTGGCTTGACCGGGACACGTACTCCGAGAGTAGGTCCGACCTCTGCCCAGCATTCATACATTCTAATGCAGGCTGAAAACCATGCATGAATGTATTCTCTAATCATTTTTTTTAACAAATTCATGAAAATAAATGTAATTCACAAACCCATTTTTCCATCACTAGGAATAGTTTTGAATTATTGATTAATTTCATCGTTCATCTGGTAGGTACTCAATGACATTTATTAATTCAAGGTCTAAACTATCGTTAAGGGATTCAACGGGACTCAAACCAGCGTTGTTTTATTTAACACGCAAGTCTTCACTCGCTCAGCCACATCACCGAGGCTTTTTTGGATTTTGTTTATGTCTTGCAGAGATCTATTATATAATTGGCAAACATGTATTTACATTTAAGATTTATATTCAATGTATGCGCACAAACTGACACATGATATGTAGTCTGCGCTTACACATTCAGCATGTGCACTTATGAAGAAAAACAAATCTCAAATGAACTCTTGCTACCCTTCCATGAAACTTCCAAGAAACGCAAAATCCAAGTCTTAGTTTGCTTTGTCCTCTACAATCCGGCAGTGTCTAATCTAAATCTAAGTTGCAAAGATATGTATCATTTGAGATTCATATTAAATGCATTCCCACAAGCAGACCCGCAAAATTCCGCGCTCACACATGCCGCATGTGGATCTACAATATAAAAAACCCAATTTCAAATGAACATAAGCCCTGCAACTCTTGCCGACCTTCCCTGAAACAGGGGTGACATTTGCAAAGTGAACAATTTTTACAGTATGGGTGGTCAGCCTCATACCAACCTATAAGTCAAGGAATGTGTGTGATATGATTTTTTTTGTCTTTCGAAAGACAAAGGCGAATTCCATTGTTCTTTTGTATTTTTATAATACTTGTAAGTTCATTTGTATGTGTGCTGGGTCAGCACCGGACCGACTAGCAGAATACGCGGCCGAGACGTGTATCCATATTTCACTCGTCAACTTCATTTCCCGGCTCCGATACAGAAAGAATGTTTAGTTTGGAGTGGAGGAATAAATCTCGCGCCTGTTTAACACAAATCCATACTTCTCCCTCTCACACAGTTCCCGGGGTCGGCACATTTAGTTGGCGCCCATAAATAACCATGCCAACTATTGATACGTCAGCGCTACAGCTCGCCAAATCATCCACTTTAGCAATATACTTCTTTTCTGTTGTTGTCCACGTTTAGCAAAACTCATATCACATAAAGAAAATCTCTACTAATCCAACTTTCATAAATAAATTGTATTGTTTGCCTTGTTATGTTATTTGTTCTTCAGCATTTTTCTTCGTTTTGTGAACTTGACAAAAATTACATAAAATAAAATTAGATTTTTTGAAAATTGAAATTTTTGGCTTGAAAAAAAAAAGACGTTTTTTTCAAGCTAATACGGAAAGATTTGTAAGAGTATCAGTACGGAAAAATCTACATATTATAATAATCTATAATCTAAGTTGCAAGGATATATTCATTTAAATGGGTGTTAGGAGGCAGACACTCAGATCTGCGGGTGATGGAGTAGTCAATTTGGTTCAGCCGCGCCGTCAGATTCGTACAAACTTCGGAGACCGCGCTTTCCGTGTTGCGGGGCCGGTGGAGTGGAACAGACTGCCACCCGGAGTGAAGAACTCAAAATCTGTGGGTGTATTTCGAGGAGCACTCAAGGCACACTTGTTTAGAAAGTCTTATCCATGATCGGAGAGGGCCCTTGAGGTGTGACACACACAAAAACGGCGCTCTCTTATCATGTGTAATTTAAAATAAATCAGCCTGTTATTATTATATTATTATTAAAGCTCTCAGATGTATGCCCACAAACCAACAAGTGTAGTTCGCGCTTACAAATGCTGAATGTGTACTTACAAATAAAATCCAAACCTCAAATGAACATAAGCCCCAAAACTTTTGCCGACCTTCCCTGAAACAGGGGTGACATTGGCAAAGTGAACCATTTTTTACAGTATGGGTGGTCAGCCTCATACCAACCTATAAGTCAAGGAATATGAATAATAAATTACATTTAAATATAAAAAAGAACAAAACCTTACAAAGAAATCTATACAAAAAAAGTCAAAAATTTCCTATGCAAAAAATGTAGCAAATGAATACACCAACATTAGAAATCAACATTGCAGATTAGCCATACATATTAAGTATTCTAAATCTAAATCTAAGCTTCAAAGATATATATATATCATTTAAAATTCAAATAAAACGCATTCCCACAAGCAGTCATGTACTCATATACGTTCGCGCTAACACATGCTGCATGTGGACCTACAATATAAAAAACCCAATCTCAAATGAACATAAGCCCTGTCACTCTTGCCGACCTTCCCTGAAACAGAGGTGGCATTTGCAAAGTGAACCATTTTTTACAGTATGGGTGGTCACTTGGTCAGCCTCATACCAACCTATAAGTCAAGGAATTAATAAGGCAAGTAGTATTGAATGTAAAAAAAGAAGAATAGTTTTTGTTCTTTAATAGGAACAATATTATTAATACAAAAATAGTATCTATCTGTGTATAAAATGACCGTATATTGTTTTGATTTCGCAATTGAAAATCATCCAACGGAAAAACATGTTTCATACATTTGATGTAGGTAATATTTCCTCTCGGACACGCAGGAGAGTTGTGATGAAAGGTATTTCCACATGTCCGGTACATTTCACCAGTAAATAATTTGGCTTATAAACTATAATAAGTAGATTGATGCGTCCCGTCTGGGCCGCCATTTGTCTACGTAGGAGCAAAGGGCGAGGGGACGCTGGGGGAAGCGGGGACAAAATACTACTCAGAGAAAATGATGGAACCTCGTGACGCTTAGGAGCACGCGTGACAACTGGGGGATTTCAGTTAAGGAGGAGGAAAATTTGTTCTGTGTAAAAAATGTGTGCTACGCTATGGGAATGTGGCATGGCCGATTGACGAGTCTAGGAAAACGAAACTGAGAAAATGCATATTGAATATGATGCATTTTAAAATTGTATTAGAAAAAATGGATTCTTGTTGTATCTTGTATTGTTTATATTTGCAAGAAAATGATTAATACAAAAGTCAAGTTTAAGTACCTACGTGGTTGGAAAAATATTGACTGAAAAATATCTAGAAAACAGACAGAAATTGACGAATGAAATCAACATCAATTGATTTTGTCTGTTTTTTTTTTTATTCAACACAAAATGTGGCTTGTACTTTTTTTGCAGAGAAGACAAATCATGCATTTTAACAAACTGATAAAGTTGAAATAGAAAATAATCAAATAAAAACATTTTTCAATTCTTCCTTTGGTTCATTTTTAACAGTCCGTTCGACGGAAATATGTTGAAAGTACGACGATAGATTCATAGAACGTTCGCGAGGAGAAAAATACACCGATTTTATTGATCATAAACATAATAAAAACTTCGCGAAAACGTTGCTAGCAACATAAATTTCCCTAAGTTTGTTTGACTTTCTCGGAGCGGGCGCGCACGAGTCTTGGACGGCGGACAGAGTGATGGGCGCCGCAGCTGTCGCGCGCTGATGGATGGGCGGGACACATGTCTGCCGCCCCCGCCCCCCCCTACCGCCCCCAGGGGGCGCTGGGCCCACACTACCCCGCTGTACCCCAACAATATTAACACCGAGATGGATGAGCACTATGAAGAAGGTAGGTTTGTATGTAATAATACATGACGTTCCAGACATGATTTAGGATGAAATATGTGATTACTTAGGTAAGAATTTTTCTGTTTGATCATCAAAGAGGCAAATAGACGAAGAAGACGTTGCAAAGAGGCAACAGTGTTTCAAATGAACATCAGAACATTTATTATCATGTGAAGAAACCAATACTTATTTGCAGAAAACAGTATTTGAAATGATATCTGAAACCCAGTCCCTTGATTTATAAGTTGGTGTGAGACTGACCACCCATTCTGTAAAAAATGTTTAATTTTACCAATATCACTCCTGTCTGAGGAAAGGTCGGCTAAAGTTGTAGGGCTTATGATCATTTAAAGTTTTTTAAAATAAAGCTATTTTTTGTTTAACGTAGTTTATTTTCACAATAATATTTAATATCTCGAGTACTTTCGACCTTCAATATTCAGGCCATTATCAAGAGTAAGAAAGTACTCGAGATATTAAATATTATTGTGAAAATAAACTACGTTAAACAAAAAATAGCTTTATTTAAAAAAAATGAATTTTCACTGTGTGAATACACAAACCCTACAAAATTTAAAGTTTGTTTTTAAAATTTGTAAGCACACATGCAGCATTTCGCTGCCTTATTTCTTGTTTACCGTATACGCCATTGAGAAAATTTTACATGATCAATCTTTGCATGTGTACTGGACCAATGTGTCTTATGAAAACAATAAATTTATTTAAAAAATATTTTAAAAAAACTCTCACATTATCGAGTTTTACGGTTTTTCTTAGCTCAGATTGTGTAGAATTTGATTCATAAGACAACTGCATGAAAAGTCATATTTGACAAGATTGGCGTATACGGTAAACAAGAACTGGGGGAGCGATTTGTAAGCGTGAGTTTACACGTGTCTGTTTGTGAGAATGCATTTTCTCTGAATTATAAATGTTAATATATCTTTGAAACTTAGATTATCGATTATTGTAGAAGAGGAAAACAGCATTATTAATTGAAACTTATGAAAAATAAAAAAAATATTTTATTGCTCTTTGTTAATTGATGTTTTACATTACATTTTTTAATTATTGCTGAATGAATCAAATCCTAAAAACTAATCGATAAGTGTTGAAGAAACCTGAAAATTTCTCTAACAAAAAATATGCGTACTCATTCGTCTATGTTTACATTAGTAACCACTTGCCTCAACCCCCTCCTCCCTCACACCTCTTGCACCCTTCATGTGAGGTATTGGCGGGAAGACGCGCAGAGTGAGCGTCCGTCTGCAAAATGAGCGCCATTTCTCATTTCTTTTCCATAAATTTCCCCGATTGTAGTGCGTTTGTTTTCAGGCGATAAGGGTCATTCTCGCGTGTACCATTTCATTCTTATTTATTTGTCGGAAGTTATGACTTCAGTTTAACGGCCGTCCAGCGCGTGGGGGCGCCGCCACTTCAGGTGAGAACGGACGGCGATATATCTGGACATCAGACCGAATGAAAAATTCACTCAAATGTGTGAAAAACAAAAATGATTTGTAGACTTTGCACGTTTATTACTATTTAAGCGTTGAGAAATGCTTGTAAAAGTCAAGATTTATTCAAAATAATCGTAATTTAATATTAATGTGTCTTTTTCAATCACATGAATTTACGCCATTTTTCAAAATTACCCCTGTTTCAGGGAGGTTCGGCAAGAGTTGCAGGGCTTATGTTCATTTGAGATTGGGTTTTTATATTGTAGGTCCACATGCGGCATGTGTGAGCGCGAAATTATGCGTGTTTGCTTTTGGGAATGCTTTTAATATGTATCTCAAATGATACATATCTTTGCAACTTAGATTTAGATTTAGACGTGACTTGCAAATGATATGCCTTTGCATTGCTTTCTCTTATCGATTGAATCAAACTAATTATGGTTTATCGACGGGTGTAAGTTTGCGCTTACACATGATAAATTAGCAATTACAAAACAAACCAAACTTGAAATGAAATTAAACCTTTCAATTTCTGCCGCTTTCTTTTTAAACAGTGTGGCATTTACAAAAGTAAACCAAGTTTTTACGGCATGGAGAGTCAGTCTCATACACATCTTTAAGTCAAGGTTTTTTTTCAAAATTGTGTTACTTGCAAAAAATAAGTCTGTCGATTCGTCTTTCTGTCATTGACTGAATCATGGATGCTGGCTTTAACAAATATCTGTCAGATTCCAAATTCAATGCCTTTCTTCTTCAATTTGACACTTTTACAACTGTCATAATTTTTAGTAACCTCAAAACTTGCAAAACAAAATGCGCTGGTAAGTTATTTTTGTTTGAAACCATATTGTGGTTTCAAACAAAAAAAATCTATTTATCAAAAATAGCAAAACTGTCGATAAAACTCCTCGACGGATCATTCTAAATCAAAATAATTAATGGTCTTCCATTATCCGGCATTGTGCGAAAAATCGGAATTATCCGTCGGCAAATATTATAGTGATTGTCTACAGTGGCAGCGCACCCCATGGCAACGTTTGCCCATTATTGCCCACTCATTGATTTATTGGTTATGAATCACTGTCACCCCGACCATCTACATAGAAATGTCCGCCGCGCCCCACTGCGCCCCGCGCTCCCCTAAGCCAACACATGCAATCGTGTCTCTACTTTTATACACCGATACCTCACGTGTCAAAATGTACGTGTTAACTCAACCATAGCGTGTAACCGAAAATGTACAGAAATTAAAACGCTCACTGAGGCGCTGTTTTTATTTCTATATTTTTTTGGGAAACTTTCAGTTTTATACTCAAGTGGAATGGTGTATCAAATTGCATACATCGATTATTTTATTTCCCAATAACCGTAGTTTTTTAGTTCGTAAACAAAAAAACTGACCTAATCTAACCTTGACTTTTAAATGCATATTTTCTTTCCAAGTACTCGTCGTAATACTGTAGACCAGAAATGTCGTCACCAAAGAAACAAAAATTGATTCATGGTTTTCAAGGAATTTTGCCATATGGCTTACAGCATTGTAAAACGTATATGCAGTCAACGGTTATCGGTTAAACGCAATTAAGCTACACATCTCGCTCCCCCAGTCCTTGATCGTATAGAGTCTATGCGTTTGACAGAATTGGTCTATACTATAGACCAATTCTGTCAAACGTGACTTTTTAATGCAGTTGTCTTAAGAATCAAATTCTACACAATCTGAGCTAAGAAAAAACGTACAATTCGATAATGTGAGAGTTTTTTTTATATATTTTTAGAATCAATTTCCTGTTTTCATAAGACACATTGGTTCAGTACATATGCAAACATTGCTCATGGAAAATTAGCTGAATGGTCTATACGGTAAACAAGAACTAAGGCAGCGATATATTGTAACATCATGTCGCGTTCTTCCCAAAGGGGTCGCATGTGGCGAGTGGAACCTTTTAATTTTTAAAGGTACGGGGGTCAGCTTTACGCCAACCACTTCAATCGAAATGGGGGTTTTGCTAGCTCCCGAGAGGGTTGGTCTCATTTCTTGTGAAGGCTGAAAGTAATCCTTGTCGGTATTTAATTTTGTCTGTAGATGTAAGTATTTGGATGGTTGTACATACTAGTGTTAGCTCGAGGCTTCTCATTGAGAAGATTCTGGCATGGTCTGGTGTATGCCAGTGTAGCCCTTATTCTCTTATAAATACAGATCGTAGTGCTCTGAAGGAAGATTGGTACCTAAGCCGTTGAGCGAGATAGTGCAAAAGATTAACTGTGAACCAAATTTGAGTCAATCCTAAAATAAATTGTGTAAAATAAATTTAATCGAAGCTTTATTGCATTGAACGCAAGAAATGCATAAGCTTTTCAGAGTCGCAGTATGAAAATGCACAATGCACCTCCATACAAAATATACACACGTCTGTTGTATGGGAGAACAAGTTGCCATCGAAACTTTTGATTTATCTTTGTATCGACTTAATACTATTGCACTGATATGAGCGAGTACGGCAGTTTGTTTATTATTGTTTATATGATTCATTACCGAGGCTGATGGTGGAGCGCCTAGCTGTTACTGTGCCTGTGTTTTCCTTGACAGCAACAAACATTTCGTAAAACACAACCAAGCTGTACATACAAAGCAATTCATTATCGCGTTGTTTCAGAAGGGTAAATATTCACTTTTACATGTAAGTCCGGCTAATAGCTCAGTTGGTAGAGTGCTTTCATTCCATGCCGAGATTCCGGGTTCGAATCCCCCCGAGGGTGCCAGAAATGATTTCCGGTTCAATGTTTATTTCAAACCCAAAATAAACCACTGGTAAGGCTTACTAAGCCTTCCCAAAAAATTATTATCAGCCCCCTAGGGAGTTGGGAAACCCCCACTTCAACTGAAGTGGGTGGCGTAAGGCTGGCCTCCTTACCTTTAAAAATAAATTGATTCTTTCGACACACGCGATCCCTTCGCGGTGAACGCTGCAAGGAGTGACACTATACGTGCAGCTCGGTGTGGCCAGCCTCACACAAGCCACTTCACTCACAGTGGGGGTTTACCATCTCCCGAAGTGGCTTGTTCTCATTTCTTGTGATTTTGAGTTTAAAATAAATACCGAAACTAAAAATAATTTCTGACTTAACTGTGAACGCCACATGCAACCCTTTCAACGCGGTAAGAAGTTGCACCATATGATCAACTTCGTTACGTTTTCCTATGGGTGGCTAGCATTGATCCAAGAGAAGCTTTTGTAAAATATCGAGTAGGAATATTCTTAGAGCTATTTCTAAAAAATCAATGACCAAAATGAGTGCTTATATTGTAAAAATGGTGCAGCTGTAGACAGAAATCATTGGTTCTCCTGTGTCCTTGAATTCTTCTCTCCCGTCAATATTTCCTTACACAGGAAGGATTGTTAATGATATATAATGCTTGGTAAATATCACATTATCATGGTAACGAAATAAAAGCTGCCATTATTTTCGCCATATTATTACCTAAATGCAAAAGTCATAACAGAACATTGCAAACGTAATGCGTGAGTGCAAAACCGCGGCATATTTATTGCGCGCCATTAACGGCCAATCATCGAAATGTGCACATTAACCCTTAATGCGTTTAAGCTCAATCAAAAATATATTAAAACTGAAACGTTCACTGCGAGCGCTGTTTCACTTTCAGTCTTTTTTCGGTGCAACTTTAGTTTGAGCGCAATGTTTTATACTTTGTGTGGTGTTCGTGGGTGGATTCCGCACGAGCAATCGATCCTAACACATTCTGAGAGCTGATTATTTCATAACGGCGGTAATTACAGCCATCCATTCGGAATGGGGTCCCGCGGTGACGTCGCTCTAACAAGGAATGCGAAAGCCTGAAATATCGGCTGTTATTGTTTGTGGAGCTGTGGACAACCTGAGGTATGCGATATCACATTTGTACTCCTAGATGATTTTTGTTTTTTTAAAAAGATTTGTGAGATGATTGCAATTCACCAACCTTTTTTGCCTGGCCGGATGTCTTCATGCGAAAGCAGAAAATTATGTACATGTAATGACATCTGTAGAACCAGGGTAGAAGTTATGGTCAAATGTGATTCGAACCAATGTTGTTCGGTTCCATTTTTTAACAATTAGCGATGAGAAATAAGTATGCAAGTACCTTCTGAAAAAAATGGAGGCTTATGTGCAAGAAAAGTGGCTATGGTTGTAATTACATGTTATTTGTAATCTAATTTCTACTTTGAAATTATTTTGTATTTAATATTGTAAATTTCAAATTGTTTTTTTGTTATTTTACCAATACTTTGGAGTAGGTCTGCCCTCCCATGTGTGTGTGTGTGTGTGTCTCCCATGCTACGAAAAATTGTGACGCAAACTTCTATCAGGGAAGGGCGGAAGAAGTTGCAGCTATTTTTTTATTTGAGACTTGTGGATAATTTGAAATGAATTGAGGAATAAAGATCATGTACAAATTTAATATTGATTTTTGAAACGTATTTTTAATTAAAAAATTTAACGTATCTACTTCAGATTTTTCGAAGAGCTTGTTTAACCTTTCAAATAATAATAAAAAAACGGATATGACTTTGATATGTAAAATTAGAGTTATCATTTGTGCGGACGAAAAACAGTCATGATTTACTCTGCTCTATTACTATCTCTCATCTAAGTATTCAAAATTCTCCATATCTGTTGTTTATCACTGGCTGCATTGGAAAGCAAACCTCGATGAGTCGTTGAGCCCTGGGGCTTATTTTCTTTTTCTCCTAGTTCCTATTACAGCAGACTTATTATAATCAAGCAATGAATAAGATTTTTAGGCTAATCACAGTTGTCATCAAGATCATCTTCATCATTGCACTTTCGCGCTGAAGAAGCCTATCGTAGACATGGGTGAATCGTCCGAAAGCTTCAACTCCCGCAGACCACGGAAACAGATCCCTGAAAACATCTCTACAGCATCATTCAATGAATGTTTCCAAAACCTAAGCTAGACACAAAATAAATGCACCAAATCAGGGAAAGCATTGCAGGATTCATCTGTTCAGAATTTCATACAATTGTGACCAATTTCTTAATCAGATCCCATGACTTCACTATCCACAATTAGAAACTTTCTTTTATTGACCTGATTAACCTTTTATTGAAGAATATCAAAGAGTGATCTCTAGCCCTTACCTCAAATATGAAAGGACTATTTCATATTGGCCCGGTAACGGATGACGTCTATGGCTTTTTGGTTTCCATTGTAAAAATATCCATAGAGCAGCTGGCTGGACGAGTGGGCAACAGCGCACGTGCTCCATAATTTGCTAAGTTTCAAATTTATAGAGTAAATAACAAGATTTTTTTAATGGTAAATTTACAAGACTGAAGTCACGTCAAAGGCCGTTGCTGCGACTCTGCAAACAGTTAGGTCTTATAATTTTTATGCAGCCTATCTCTTTTGGAGATCCCTTCACAGGCCAACGTTGTAGCTATGCAGAAACTACGATCTCTTAAAACTGTTATTTTTCGTATTTGGAGGAGAGTCTTGCTCGCATTTGATGATCAGAGAGTCTGCCCACGTTCTGTCAACGTCAACACTGCTTTCTTCAATAACTATTTTAGGTAATCTGGAGCTGATTTATGCTGCGCTTTGTAGACCAGTCGACACTATTTGTTTGTGACTCTTTTGGGAATCCTAAGACAGTGGAGATTTTTGAGGAAGGGTGTGATGCGACAGTAATGGCCTTCTCAGCGTTTTAGACTAATTTAAGAATCATTTTGTTCAAGAAATGCCTAAATCAGCATGTTGGTCCGAGCTTATTTGAAAACTAATTTTCTTATTCTGATGGTTATCATACCGTGGAACACCTGGTTCGCTCAAAATCCAAAAAAAACAAAGGGTACCTAATTCCCAACCCCTTAATTTAAATGAAAAATAAAAGACAATATTTTTCCGAGATACACGTACTTCTCCACCATAAAAACATGATAGTAAATATGAGTTGGTTTCAGGGTGAAAAGATGAAATAAAAATAGATTGAATTGCAATTCACCGATACATTTTTATGGTTTTCCGTGCGCCGAAAACTGCATTGCATAACTGCATAATTAACGCAAAATCAATCGCCGTTTTTGCGGATGTTATAAATTGCGAGATATTGATTAAGCGCGATACCTGGATGACACGATCTACCGGCGAGTAGCGCGCGCTTTGATAGAGTGAAAACAAAAATCCCACCATTCAATTTTCACTCTATCGCTTTGCCAAACTGGCGCCATAAATAACCCGGCGCTCGCATTAAATCAGCCGAAATTGTAGTTTTAAAACAAAATCGCTTTCGATGATAACGGGCCGGCAAAAAATCGATGATCAGTTGTGAAATCGCCGGCATTCGCACGTTAGTTAGACTGCAGTCTGTATGCACCAACACTCGCACAGCGTGGTAGGGTGTGAGCTGTTGTACCGCTGAGTTATGACCGAAAATGCATACAAATGCATCCGACGCGTGAGCTGGGACGGATTGGCTGTCTCGGCCTTTTTTTGTGATGTCGTGATGTACAAAAACAAATAAACTATCTATCTAAAATGACATATAAAATGTACATTAACATCCAAGATTCCAGATTATGAAAAAACAGATTACGGTAGCTGGATAGAACGGTGGTAGACTGTCGTGCGGTAGGAGTGTGGGAATTGATGAGAACGGCCTTGAACAGACAGCGGTGGCTCAGGTTGATTAAGGAGGCCACAATCCACGTCGGATTGTCGTGTCATTGATAATGATGATGATAATATGTAAAAAAAATCTATTTATAATGTAACTGATAAAACTAATAAAACAAGGACAATTTTAAATATCATTACCTAGGTAGGTACCTACTGATAAAATTTCACAAAATAACTTATTCTAAGTTATTGATTCTTTGAGTCAGATAACGTTTGTTATACTACACCAGCAAAAAAAGCGTTTTTTTTTCAACGACAACTAAGTCACCTGTCAAACCAAAACTCGAATCTTTACAATTACGTCTCAAATAAATCATAGTATACTCCTTAAATCTGGTTCATATTTTTTTATCAAACGGCTTTTCTTTCAACATTGGAACCATAAATTATTCTTCATTTACTTGCATAATTTATTCGTTTACAAATCGCATTTTTTTCTCACAGTTTCCTAAGCCGTCCCAACTGCACACACACACTCACACACACACACACGGCCAGTGGCGGGCATGCATGTGTTGCGTTGCGTTTTTAGATAGCCGTCCTAAGCCCCGAATAATATTTCTAACATTCGTCACATATACGCAGTAAATTATCATACATATGACCGGTGATATGACGCGAGTTGCCCATTAAAATACGTTTGATTTAGATGCGGCCATAAAATTGATTTATGCCCTCAAAGCTGCACCGGGGTTGGTAGCCCCCCCCCCCTCCCCCCACAGGGACACATTATCGACAATGCACCCCCTAGGCAGGGAATCCACCTCTGGCAAATTGATCCGCGAAGAAAAATTGTTTCATAGTTTTTTTCCCTGTCCACACACAAATGTGGATATCAGACAGAGTAAATATTGATTTCGTTTGGTGTGACGAATTCTGTAAGCTCTTCTTTCTGTTGTTGTGTTTTTGATTCAATGGCGTTATTTTGTGTCTGTGTTGATAACGGTTTCAACAGTTTATAATTTTTTTAGTTGAAATTTATGTCACTGTACATAACAGTAGCAGATAAAACTGCGAATTAAAAAGGGATGCCTTTAAACAGCTGATTTCAATGTAAAATTTAAAAATGTATTAAAAATTGATTGATCACTTTTGCAGAAGTCGCATTTGGTTCTATCTTAATACTTGTTTAACTCTTCGTATGGCTGGTAAGAGAGATTAGTATTTTTTTTTGGCCATTGCTTCGCGTCAAACGTGAAGAGATCTAAACCCTCAATCCACTTCCCTGCTCATGGCGTGGCTTCATGCAGGTCTTTTAGGTCAGGAGGGTGTCTTCTGATGGGGCACTCCTCCACTATGTGCCGAACAGTCTGGTTCTTCGCTCCATAGTCACGATTTGGATATGAAGCTAATCCCCATCTATGGAGCAAGAAGATGCAACTGCCTTTGTTGCGGACGCAGCGAGCCTCGGATTTTTCATTTAAGCCGATGAAGGCCCTTCTTAGGGCAACCACTAAAAGTGCGATAACTGCGGCGACCTCGGTATGTGTAATGTGAAATGTGGACCCTTAATAAAGAAACACTTCAACTTCAGGGTCCACTATCACAAATACCAGGGGAGCTCTCAGTTTTCCGATTAATTGATAAATATGTAGATTTGTCTCGTTTGTGCCGACACTCCCACGCCCCATCCCTAGTTTTCGTTCCCATCCATATTTGTGAGAATTCCCGTTATCCTTGTCCCGTTATCCCTATTGTTTCCTAGGATATAAATATACATATGTTCTTCGAAATAAATCACTTGTTCTCCGACTTCCGACTTATTACTACTACTCTCCGCTTTCTTCAGAACTTCGACCTGCTACTCTTCCTGACCATCACTTCAGATCTTCGATACAACGACCCGCCGCTTTGCCCCCTGACATCGAGATCTTGAATTATTGGAAAGGCAGCTGCCTTACAACCAGCTGACAGAAGAACAGTGTGAGAAGACGCATCCAGTCCACCCGCGCCTGTAGAGCGTCAGCTACAGCCTTGTTCGGTGCGGATCCTGTTTAAGATGGTCCACAGTATTTTCGCGAGATTGAACCCTGGGAGCTCCTGGTGTGACAGGGTGATCAGGTTATTGTATTTAACACTTTGTGCTTTACAAAATGCATAAATATGAAGGCGGTGGTATACATTTTATTCATCAACTAGCTGTGCCCTGCAACCCCTTGTGGTGGCTCGTCCTGTAACTGTCACTATATCATCTCGTCTTGGTTCACTTTTGGCAATGTCACACCGGTCCAGGGAAAGGCAGCATGAGTTGGAAAGTTTATTGATCATGTGGGATTTGGTTTATTCTGTAAGTACACATGCAAACATAAATGTGTCTCATTTCCTTTATTGATCCAGATTTTTTTATATAGAAGACTAAGTTGATATTATATAAAAAAATACTCATGTAAATTTCATTGAAATATGTATGTTCAGTAGTTTAGGAGTCCATACAGGACAAACATACATCCGTTACTATAATAATTAATCCATAACCCATGTTGCAAAGATATATTAGCATTTGAAGCACATATCAAATGCATACCCACAAACATACACGTGTCGTTCGCGCTTGCAAATGCCGAATGTGTACGTAAAAATAAAACCCAAACCTCAAATGAACGTACACCCTACAACTTTTGCTGACCTTCCCTGACACAGGGGTGACATTGGCAAAGTGAATATTTTTTTACAGTATGGTTGGTCAGCCTCATACCAACCTATAAGGAAAGGAAATCCGTTTGGATTCTATGTAATTGAGCTGTAACTGTAATTGTAACTGTATCTCTCTCGCCATTCCGCTAGGGATGGTCAGAGCCTCTGCAGAGCTGCTTTGATAAATCGTTATAGATATAAAGATTTGATAAATCAAACTTGTCACTTCTTAGGTTGCCAAATAGGACGCAGCATGTGATTTTAAACAAACGGCAAATGGTAGGTTTACCATAATAACAATATTATATGAGTGTCAGTAATTAAAGAGCAGACCAGCAGATGGATAGAGCGATGCCCGTCGCCTGGGCCGCTGCAACAATTATTATTTTAATTTACAAAAGTCCCGCGTGTACCGCGATACATCACGATGATTTATCTTGATAGGTTTTTAAGCTGCGATATTTATGGCGACGCCGAGGAGACGGGCGGCGTGGAAGAGGCCGCGCTCCTCTGCTACAGAATATACTGAACCTACAAAGTTTAAGAAATTTGGAAATCTATAACAAAAAGTTTACAAAATATGAATTTCATTTGTAAATAAATGTAGATTAGGTATGCACTCACATTTTTTACTATGATAAATGGCGAAATATTTGTAGTAACTTATTTTAATTAACACATCCAGATTGTTTCATATATTTTTTTGTATTGAATCTTAAAAGCAGCAACTCAATTTAATTAAAAACGTCTTCTGTTTATCGAACATTTTATACTTCATTGATAAATTCATAAACAAACATAAACAGCCACGTTTTTTTAAATAAAAATCAATGAAAGGTATAACATACATTGAGTTTTAAGATTTGAACTTCTAAGGATCAAATATTTTGCAAAATGATTCGACTTTCTGATTCAAATAGTTAACGCGAATACTTTTGTTGATTAAGGATAAAAAGAAAAACAGCTTTGTTTTCGATTACGTGAGTATTTCTTTTTATACCACAACCGGTTTCGCAAACATCCGTTTGCATCGTCAGGTGGATCAATTAATACTCACGTAATCGAAAACAAAGCTGTTTTTCTTTTTATCCTTAATGATGAACGATTACAAAGTTAATGCCTCTAAAATCAATAAAACTTATGTATGTTGATGATTATTTCATGATTATTTAATCTATTAACAAACATATCTCAGTTTTTTTTCTCGTGTCACTAGTTTCCAAAATGACTTCCATATTTTCATGTAAAGCTGAGAGGCCCATCCAACGCGCTCATCTAAATAAGACGGGCGCTCTTCCTCGGCGTGAATTATTACAGAATATTTTATAGACAGTTCATGAAGCCTCTCCTCCATACACGCTCCTCAGTCCACACACCTCGCCTGCCACTAATCTCTCTCACAGTCAGGAGAGTCCACAACCCTGCACAATAGCTCGCAGCCAACGGGAGCGCGGCCTTAATAGGCTGCCAACTGGAGCGACCCTTCACAAGTAGACACTAATATGTTAAAGAAAATGTATGCTGAATCAAGGAATTAAACAATTGCAATAATTAAGAATTCCTATTTTTTTTTAAGAAACCTGTGCGGGAGATTCCATAGATTCTAGAGACTCTAGGGGTTTATGACACTTATATAAGTATATATTGTACTTACATAAGCAAAACGTCATTCTTATGAAATATATGTAGGTAGGTACATACATGACCGACCCGTAGTCCAGTGGTTACACTTTTTTTTTTTTTTGAGAAATCCTGTGCAGGAGACTCCCTAGATTCTAGAGACTATAGGGGTCTATGACACTTGTTGTAGTGCCGCAGAGGTGTACGAGCTTGATCGTCGCTACAAACCGCCAATACTCAAACAAGACCCAGTTACTGTAAGGCTGGATGGACCCTTGGTGACCGGTCATTGGTAAAGGTTTTATGAATTTTTCAACCCAGCGAAGAGCAAATTTGAAAATATAAATGGTATATTTTTTGTGCTCCGCCGGGATTCGAACTCACAACCTTTCCAATCAGAGACCGCAGTATTACCACTGAGCTACGAACCGGTATAAAACATTAAATTACTATTAAAACATTATGTCGAAGAAAATGATTATTTTTAAGATAATTGAATACATAAAAAAATGTACATGTGTTATATTTCATCCTCAATGAATGAGGAGGCAAATATGCAGAGGTTCTTTCTACTCCTAGCGCCATGCACAGTATGAATGTATGAAAAATTATTGACCTAATAACCTTTCGTACATGTGTACTTTATGCTTTCAAAGTAGGTTACCCCTTAATTTTTGTTCTACAGAACTTTAATGCGACTATCCAATGGATTACATAATAATAATATAAGGATGATTTATTTGGTGAGCGCTGTTTCTGTGTGTATCACACCTCAAGACCCCTCTGAATAAATGTTATAGTAAAAACAAATTGCATAAATAATACCTCTTGGTAGTTTGAGAGCTGTTTTTCTTTGAATTACATATCTTTGCAAGCTTGGTCATTGTAAGGTAACCCAGTTGCTGTAAGGCTGGATAGACGTTTGCGATCGGTCTTTCAGTAAAATACTTTGAAATATATTTTTCAACTCAGTGAAGAGCATTTTTGAATGTTCAATTTTTTGTGTTCCACCGGGAATAGGAACCCCTACCTTCCGATTAAGAAAGTGAAGCGTTAACCATTACATTTACGGACCGGTAGATTATGGACTATGAACTTAATGTATAGAAAATCGTGGCAAAATTGCTAGGTTTGCAATTTATGTTGCAAAATAATATCACACACCAGTCGTCGGGCACATGAAGTTATGCGAGTAGTGGATGCAACGAACTCTTCAAGCGAGACTTGTAAGTCGGTGATTTAGTGGCGGGCCCATTATAAATCATAGAAAAAGAGTGACCGGCTAGTTAGTGTACCGCACACTGTACCCCGAGTATAAACACCGCGTAAACACGCAGTCAACGCGTAAATGGGGAAAGAATGTACGAAAACTAAAGCACTAACTAGAGATAGCATTGTATATTCGAGACGTTGATGTATAAAATAATGGACCAGAAAATAGCGGTTCCATTATGACGGCACCGTCACAAAACAACATATAGCATAACGTCACATGAGAAAACATCACAATTACAAAACATCGCACTTTTCAATGTTGTTTTGTCATGTGATTTAAATTTATGTGACGTTATGTCATGTGTTGTTTTGTCGCTGTGGTGTTTTATCCTGTCACAGAAACTAGCTTTCGACATTGAAGCATAGTATGGAAGATAACATTTAGCCAGACTTGTCATACACAACAGTATCTTTGATTTCTTCATCTTGTGTTTCAAAACGCAATAATTTAACATACGAGTAGGTACTATCGTACGACAAATTTAAAAACTTCCAACGCGTATGCAGTACCTTTGCGCAGTGATGACGTTTAGGAATACCAACTTTGCAGATACATTTTGAAGCTTCTCTCACGCGTCTCTGTTTCATCTGAAGTCACACTGGGAGCATCTTTCTTCTCATTCTAACTAAGGACGATTTTAATTGTGTTAGGTTGAAACGCACATCAAATTTTGCAGACAGGAGCTTTGCGGTGGCCAGGCCGGTTGCCTGGAACAATTTGCCCGTCGGTGTTCGCGCGAACCAGCCTACCACCACCTTCAGAAAGGGACTGAAGACACTGCTTTTCTCCAGAAGCCATGGCGTCCTTGAGATGGTCCTGGACCATTAAATGGCGCTACAGGAAAGAAATCATCCATTTTCATCATCACATAATAACAATTTGCGTTCCAGCCATTACAACACTAGACGCATTATGCCCAGTTTTTCTACGTTTTTTTCTATCCGGCAAAGTCAGTGGTGTATAAAGAAGTATGAAAGCTTTCACACAGTTTGCCTGGTTATCTATAGACAATCGGACAGAATACGTTGTGTGTGAAAGGTCGTTCAAATTGCTTTTGTCCGCTTACATTATACGTCAATAATTTTATACATTTGTCTATTTTACGTGACGGCGTATTATACGTGACGGCGTATTTAAGTGACGAGTATTTTCGAAATGTCTTATACTCGAGTGACTGATGTTAGTATGAGTAATACTATTGTAAGTGTCCGCCCAGTGCAATTAATACTAACAAGAAGTGATTAGGCGGACTCCAATTAGTGGAAATATTTTTAACAAGTCGACTTGCGAAATTTACATACGCATGATAATTTAAATTGCTATATCATAATGTCTGATTTATGAATGTAATTAAAATGATATGAAAATAATTCGCATGAAATATCGTTCTGTGTTGTGCAGTGATTGGGCTCGCCAAATTCAATTCGGAAATAGCGTGGTTCGTTGATCGATGAAGCAATTGTTTTGCGTTGGATGCTAGAAGTCTTCTAGATGGAGTCACATATGTATGCTGAAGTTCTTTCTCAGATGAATACCAAAGCCAAACTGCTGATATCAGTCAAAAGGAAAAACGGGTAATTTCGAACGCTTAATGAGACATGAGAAATATTCGCTCCCACCAGGTTAAATGAGAACATCTTGGTTGAAGACAGTGAAACATTGGTTTGAAAGAAGTACAAGATCCCTCTTTTGTTTGAGGTATTGAAGGTGCAAATTATTATGATGATCGTGAATCTTCACTGAAGACGGACAAGAAGAAGAAGAAAAGTGAATGTAAAAGAACAAATATTTTTTTGGATATGAAGGCTGACCCCCCATGCTATAAAAAATGGTTCACTTTGCCAATGGTTCACCCCATGTTTTAAGGAGGGTTGGCAAAAGTTACAGGGTTTATGTTCATTTGAGGTTTGGTTTTTGAATTGTAAGTACATATGCAGCATTTGTGTAATGTGTATGTTTTTAGGCATGCATTTAATTTGAATTTAAATGTTAACATATCAATGCAACCGAGATTATAGACTATTATAAAATTAATTGAAATACGTTTGCAGGAATACAAAGAAAATACGTTTGCTGGAATACAAAGAAGTGGATGCGGCTCTGCAAACACTCTAGCTTGTTCAGAGGCACAAGAAAAAGAAGAAGAAGTTGTGAACAATCAGAATGAAAAAAGGTGAAATTATCGCTGTAAGTAAAATGAAGCACCCATATAGTTAGGTATCTCTAAGCTCGGCCATTCTTAGTGAAATGGTGAGTTACGCTTACCGCCATTTCCCTCTGACTAAAATGGCACCAACAGGGGCCTTCATTACTTCCCGGGCGTCCTTTATTACGCCAAACAACATCAAAACAAGACGCGGCCCGTCCTCGGCCTGTAGCAGTTGCCGCACAGTCTAATAGGCCGGCAAGTCAGGCCGTGTCGGCAGAAACAATCCCGTTTTTATCGCAGCGATGCAGTGAGGCCGGTAATTGCGCAAGTTGTCTATAAATCTTTGACGAGGACGACTCTGGTGGGGCGGCGACTCGCTGCCTGTGCGAGATGTCCGACACTGCTTGTGTGAGTGAGCTTACATTATTTTGAGGATTGTATCGTGGAATGGCAGGGCGGGTTGAATGTTCTAACTATTTTATCCTTGCTTACATGGGAAAATATTCTTGGTTTTATTGCAAACATTTACTAAGATTTCTTTCCATATTGGACCTTTAAAAAGTAAGCCTGAGATAAAAAAAATCAATCCATAGAAATCGAGAAAACAAAATAAATGCATTTGGCACTCATTGTTCCAAATAAACTAAAATAATAATGTACTGAAATGGTTATAATTGGAGATCAAGAAATCCCATATTATCTCTTTTGAAAAGATTTTTGTGAAACACTGTGGAAATTCATTTTAAAAAATTGATTATTTTTCAATAAAAATTAAAAATGATGATGGAAGGTATTCCGAAAACGTTTGTAACATACTCAAAAACAATAAAAGTGGAATAAAACAAAGTTTTTAATTTCTTTTATTTTTTAATTTTTATTGAAAAATAATCAATTTTTTTTTATCTCTTTTGTTCGACAACGTGTAGGTACCATTGGGTAGAGGCAAGAAACCTTTTTTTATGTAGGTAAAACCTTAAAATTGTGGGGAAAATACATTCACGGTATGTTTATGTACTCTTTTAACTAAGACTTCAAAGATTCAAAACATTTTTGTTTGTTTACAACTTGATGGTGTGCATAACTTGTAAAAATATTTTTTGTTCCAGCCCGAGTAAAAAAATGAATACACTTCACGTTTAATTATATATTCGGTGCAAACATTCGCAATCGTAAGTTTTCATTTACTCTGTGCGTAAATAAGCATAAACAAAATTATTTATTCAAAAGTACGTATTTCAGCGCGAGTTACATCGATGCTGTTGTTTTAGCGAAATGTACAAATTCGCTTCCATGCAAACGCCGCGTTGCGTTGTTACTTCCTCCTTTACGCGGTGCGGCCAGGCCTGCATGGGGCCCTGGTGCTGGAAAACCTTGGGGCCCCCTATATGCCCCCCTTCCCTGAAAATTACCCCTCCCTCCTTCATCCAATTTTTTTTCACAACGTCAAAGGTGCATATATTTTCCGAAAACAAATATGTTGAATTGTTTTCTCTACATAATTTTAAGTCCTTGGGCTCCTTGGCCTTGCATGTCTTATAACACGTGAGCTCCAAAGATATGTTTTATAATACATTTAAACTAATTTATATTAAGTCTGTAATCGGGTGCCCCTTGGGAGCAAATGCTCGCAAAGACCTAGGCATTGAAAAAAAGTAACGAGTTGTTTTTGCCCGTTTGGGGGCCTCGTGAGCGTGGAGGCCCTGGGCTGGAAGTCTAATCCCCACGGTAATTCTTACTTACCGAATATCGGTAATATTAGTATGAAGACTAATCAGCTGTTCACTTGCAGCCATCTTCGATTGACAGGTCTTTAAACAAATATTACCGATATTCGGTAAGTAAGAATTACCGTGGTGATGAGACTTCTAGCCCTGGTTTGGTCGCACCACTCGACCTGTCCTGAATCCGGGCCCGGCCGGTGCCTGCTTGTATAATAGAGTACAGAATAAATAGTACACAAAAAGTGGCGGGATCTCATTCCCATACAACGCAACCAACACCTGAAAAGCCTCCACAATACTGCGAGAGCGCAATAACTATAAAGCCACCCATTACACGCCTTGGAACGAGCAATTCAGCGGCGCTAAAACTTGAGTGAATTCTGTCATAAAGTGCAAGTAGACCGTGCGGTGGTGGTGGTAGCTGGGAGCCTACACAGACAAGCCGCTCCTGGCTGTGCCCACAGGCAAGATGTGCATATTTAATCCTTCATTGAAAGCTGCTTGTGTTTGTGATTGAAAAATTAAACAAAGGCAGAGCCGAGCATCGCATACAGGCAATTTATCTTACATATTATAACGTTGGTATGCAACGTATGAAATGAAGATTTGAAATGTTTTATTCAATTTGAGTGAAATATTAGAACTCAAATTAGTAACTTATACAAAGCGATATACTTTTATACCTACTGAATAAACTTAACACATATTTAAAACTTGATTTTTTTTTGCGAAAACATGTCACACTTTTATGGGACTGCAGTCCTTAGAAACTTATTACAAAATATTTGTATAATTTGTTACTAGCCAGCTAGCCGTGTGATGTCATAACTATGTCAATTATTGTGCGGATTTTACTGTATTTGCTTCGAGTGACGGCTCGTGTAGTAAGATACGAGACAGTATTGCACAATTTATGTGTAAAAAGATTTCATTAATTTTTCTCAGCGTTGTATTCAGTAGAATAATAATTACTACAAGAATATACCTTTTCTCACTCTAATTCCTTTTTAATGACTCACGGCCAGATTTCCGTTCCACCCATAAATCTGCGCCCCCATCAGCTGTCTCCCGCGTCTCCGTCGTCTTCCACATCTCCTTGTCCCGCATCAGCCTCCAGGTCCTCCTGCCTGGAGTTCCACCTCCTCAGCAGACAATAACTCAGGGCACAGGCGCGGTAATCGCAAATCCCAATCGGCAGTAATTTTCACCAGAAGAAAATGTCTCCTAGGCTTTGGCGGTGCGGGGTGCGGGGAAGGGGAGGGATAAGGCTCTGAGTTATGTCCGTCTGCGCCGGTTGGGGTTGGTGATGAGGGGCGGTGAGGGGAAGGTGGGAGGGGTGCTTTATCGGGGGGAGGGCTGTTGGGATTGCAGCCCGGTGCGATGGAAGAGAGTGGTGTAGTCCGCTAAGGGGATTTTTTTAAATACTTCAGTGTAATCAAAATAAAGTTAAACAAAATACAAGATTTCTTTCATTATCTTTAAAAGGCAGTGCCTTGTTGCGCCACCCATTTTTCTCTGTTGGTTGCCATCCTCTTGTGAAGGTAGTGCCTTGTTGTTATAGCCATCTGTCTCTGTTGGTTGCCATCCTCTTGTGAAGGTAGTGCCTTGTTGTTATAGCCATCTGTCTCTGTTGGTTGCCATCCTCTTGTGAAGGTAGTGCCTTGTTGTGCTAGCCATCTGTCTCTGTTGGTTGCCATCCTCTTGTGAAGGTAGTGCCTTGTTGTGCTAGCCATCTGTCTCTGTTGGTTGCCATCCTCTTGTGAAGGTAGTGCCTTGTTGTGCTAGCCATCTGTCTCTGTTGGTTGGCATCCTCTTGTGAAGGTAGTACCTTGTGTGCTAGCCAGCTGTCTCTGTTGGTTGGCATCTTCTTGTGAAGGTAGTGCCTTGTTATGCTAGTCATCTATCTCTGTTGGTTGCCATCCTCTTGTTAAGGCAGTGCCTTTTCTTTACTTCCTGCAACATTATTTCGTTGGAGTTCCTTCTAATTATGGTGCCTTGGTCATCTTCCTCCAAATCCACATCTCGAATGTCTTTGGATGGTGTCTTCCATATTTGTGCAAGTTTCGCAGTGGTTCAACAAAATTATCTCAACAAAATCATTCTTGAATCCTTTTTAATTCCTTTCAAAATATGTATCTTAGGTGGTTCAAAATATTCGACAGCTGTTGTAAATGGCGTAAGGAAAAGTGTTTGGTATTTTTTTTTTCATTTAAGTACTAAAAAAATGCTAAACTATCATCATTGGAGATACAATGAGGTCGGAACATTTTTCTCGGCGAGCAAACGTCTGGTATAAAAATTCCATCCGTAGCAACCAACAAATATCTGCATCCCTTTTCTCTAGCAACTTGGCCGAGTGACGACACAACATTGCCTATGCCATTTCACTTGCGGATCTCATTAAGTTGTTGATAACAATCTTTAGAAAATATGTTTATTACCAAGGCATTTACTAAAATTATTCCTAGACTATCAGGCTGACCACCCATACTGTAAAAATGGTGATTTATGTTCAATTGAGTTTTGGATTTTAAGTACACATGCAGCATTTATACGCGTGAACTTACACGTGTCTGTTTGTGGGCATGCATTTAACATGAGCTTTTAATGTTAAATGTTTATATTATTTGTTTGCAACTTCGATTATAGATTAAATTTCAGTCTGGTACTTTGATTAGAACAAATTTACAAAAAATAAAATAACATTTCATACGCAACATTGCCTTTACAATGATGAATTTAAATTTACTAGAAGTTTAGCGCGTTTGTTTGTTATATTTTTATGCCGGCAATTTTTCCATGCGATAAATTGTGAAATATCGTCCAATATCAGCGGGGCTACACCCCTGGGCAATAATTTTTAACGTGAGTTTTCTGATCAGCAAAAGGAACTGACAGCGCCAAGACGGACGGCCCAAAGTACACAGAGTTACCCCAAAACAGCGAGGTACTTAGCCGAGACGCGAACCACTTCTCGTGAAAGCTTTGCTGCGGGCAGAGACATCTGTGGAAATTTATTGCAAGCTTTGATTTTGTGCTCTACTCGGTTGTGGGCATATTTTTGTAAAATTATGTATTTTATTGAACAATACAAATATTCAAATAATATGATTATTTACCATAATTATACCTGAATGATATCATAAGTAGTGCACTCCAAATTTTTGCTTGCTAATAAATAATTATAAATATCTGTAATAACTGAATTGCGTGAAGTGTATTGGTGTTTACAGTGTAAAGCTAACTCAATTTTTTATCACAAATTGTTCGCGGTTCTCTCTGACTGCTGCTTGTGTGTTTTTTTTTCAAATTAAAAATAAATGTTTCAACGCTTGTAATATCAATAAGGACTATTTTTGTAAATCTGTCCAATAAATTGCAGCCAATAAACATAATTGCTTATATTATTGCTGAAGACTTTGTAGCAGGGCTGTCACTGCAATTGGGATAAATAAAAATAAACACAATAATCAAATAAATTGTACCTGTGACATAAAACAATAATATTATACTTAAATAATATAAAACTTAAATAACCCGTGAGAAAAAAAAATATATATTATAATTACAAGTAACTTCTTTTTTTTTTTTCCTCTTGTCCAACGATTTTTAACAATGGAATCAAACGTTGTTCAACTAATAACGGAGGCATCAAACCTTTTGAATACCATGCAACTGGCGCTAATAAATGGCAATAATTCTGCAGTGAAGGCAGTTAAGGAGTTGACTTCTAAATTGCTACCCACGACGGCGGGACTGGCAAGAACGATGTCCCTGATTGGAGTTTTAACCGGCAAAATGGAAGGGGAATTGCAGACATTCAAGAGTAAGCCCATTTCAATGGGCGAGTCGGAGGACTCAAAGCATAATTCTATCTTCGATGCGATTAGCGAACTCGAGGAACGACGTGAAAAATCTAAGAATGTAATGTTGATGAATATTCCAGAAAGCGCGGCCTCTACCCAGGTGCAGCGACTGAATGATGACCGCAACACTGTCATGAATATCGTCAGTAAGTTCGATGAAGTCAAAACGGATTGTATCAAGGTATCCAGAGTTGGAAGAGTGGCGGCTGACAAAGTAAGGCCTGTTAAAGTTTCCTTTGCTGATTCTTCGGAGGCCAGATATGTGCTGCGTAATAATAGGCTTCTTGGCGATGGTGTGCGAGCTAAAGCTGATCTGACTGTCTCACAGAGGGAACATCTACGGGGTCTATGGAAGGAAGTCGAGGAGAGGCGAATGGCTGGTGAGGAGGAGCTGACGGTGAAATTTTTCGATTCAATTCCAAAGATTGTAAAGCTCCGAAAAAACTTACCAGGAGAATCGGCGCAACTGCCTACTATCAGAACGTCCGTGGAGTAAACACAAAACTATCTGAATTATCTATTAGTGCATCTTTAACTTCATATGATATATTGTTTTTTACAGAAACCTGGTTGAATGAAGGTGTGCGTGACGGAGAGCTTGGTTTTGACCGTTACTGTGTGTATAGGAGAGATCGTGATCGTAAAGATAGTGGCAAGTCCAGGGGAGGAGGTGTTATGATCTGCGTTGCCAAAAGGTTCAGGTCCTGTATAATAAAATGTCTGAACACTTCATTGGAGCAAATATTTGTTAAAATCATTCTCCCGATTGGAATTTTAATTGTGGCTTGCGTATATATTCCGCCAGGTTCAGACTCTGAATCCTACTCCAATCATTGTAAAGATATGGAAAGAATCCGTTTTAAATATCCAGACGCTAAAATCTTGGTTGCTGGGGACTACAATTTGCCGGGCGCCGAATGGTGTGAGTGTGAGGCCAATGCGGTGATAGATGATGAGTGTACCGCCGAAATTAAAAACATGTCCTCGTTCCTTGGTTTGGTTCAGTGTAATCTGGTACGTAACAGTTTAAACCGATTACTGGACTTAATATTTACAGATATTGATGGTCTTAATGTTTCCACAGCCGCGGAGATCATCCTGCCGGCTGATGCCCATCACCCCCCATTAGAGATAGATTTTATTGTGAATTATGAAAGGGAGTCCTTGCCGGAAAGAATTACAAAAAACTTCAAAACTTGTGACTACGACGTCATAAATAACCATCTTAATGAGGTTGATTGGTCTTTCCTTGATACAAATACCGACGTAAATGAAATTGTGTCACAATTTTACAACGTTATAAATAGTTCCGTTCACGATTTTGTGCCTATCAAACGGCCACCATGGGGGAACTACCCCAAATGGTTCACACGCGAACTTGTTGATAAGATTAGTTTGAAAAAAAGATTGCATGCCCAGTATAAGGCAACTGGGGACCCCAGTGACTACGAAGCATTCAGTAGGGTAAGAAAGGAGTGCCAGGTGCTTTCAGCAGCGCTAAAACGTGAATTTTATAGAAACATAGAGAGACAGTTACCAGGAACCTCCGTGAATTTGTATAAACTTGCCAAATCTTTAAAAGACGATCATAGCGATTACCCGAAAATAATGTATTTCAATGACAGGTCTGCCAATAGCGTGAGTGATGTAGTGGACTTATTTAGAAAATATTTCCTGTCAATCTACGAGGACGTTCTCATGGGTGTCAACACTCCGGCGCTCCCGCTGACTGATCGAGTTCATATCGCGCGTGTGATATTTTCCGTGTCGGACGTGCAGCATGGTATTGATTCGCTGGATACTAATAAATCTGCAGGTCCTGATCAACTGCCGCCTGTTTTTATTAAGAATTGTTCAAATGTTATGTGTTGGATTTTACAAAAAATATTTAATAAATCTATTGAATCGGGAATTTTTCCAACAGCTTGGAAATCTAGCAACATTATTCCAATTTTCAAAAAGGGAGATAAATCTGATGTCACTAGCTATCGCCCAATATGTATACAATCCTGCATACCGAAGTTGTTCGAATGTATTCTTCTCAGTAAGATTAAGAGTGACTTAGCACTCGTTATATCGGACCAACAGCATGGTTTTATGCAAAACCGATCGACCTTGACAAACCTTTTGGAATTTCATTGTGATATCATGGATGCTTTTGTTACCAGGAGTCAGACGGACTGTGTATATACAGACTACTCCAAGGCGTTTGACCGCGTCTCCCATACAATATTATTGGCAAAGCTTCTTTCTCTTGGTATTGATGGTGCACTCCTTGCGTGGTTTTCGAGCTATCTTGCTGAAAGGGAACTTAGGGTTTGTGTGTCGGGCGTTGTTTCATCTCCTTTTTTGGCGAAGAGCGGTGTGCCGCAGGGCTCACATCTCGGACCCATTTTGTTTAATATATTTGTCAATGATCTCCTGAGCGGGTTTGACGGGGTGAGATTTGTCATGTTTGCTGATGACTTGAAAATTTACAGAGTGGTTAACTGTATTGGTGACTGCGAGATATTACAAAGAAATATTGACGTGCTTTATGACTGGTGTGTGAAGAATGATTTAACTTTAAACATAGAAAAATGTCAAGTAATGCGTTTCCACAAAATTAAGAATCCCACGGTGTACCCTTACTCGATTGATGGTACACAGCTTATGTCGGTTGCGCAAATCAAAGATTTGGGAGTATTGTTGGACGCGGGATTAACATTTGTACCACACATAAAGGCAACTGTGGATAGGGCACTCAGAACATTAGGATTTTCCTTACGACTGTGTGAAAAATTTTATAACGTGCACACCTTTATTTATATTTTTACAAGTTTGGTGAGGCCATTGCTGGAGTATAACTCCGTGTTGTGGTCTCCTCACTACCAGGTACATATACGTAGTATAGAAAAGGTACAAAACAAACTACTTCGCTTTATCAACTTCAAACTCGGAATACCCATCTCGGATATCAATTATAACCAACTCCGAGAATCGTATAAACTTGCACCGCTCTCGGCTCGGAGAAGTGCTGCTGACATGGTTTTTCTATACAAACTCATTAATGGCTTGACCGACGCGCCCCAACTCCTATCAAAAATTAATTTCCGTGTCCCAATAAGGAACACGCGTAACGTGGATACTTTTGATGTGGCAGACTGTGCCGTGAACTACCAGTATTACTCGCCTTTTCAGCGACTGCCCAGGGAGGCGAACAAGCTGGAGGTTGATATTTTCTCCACGGGATTCTATACATTTAAAAAAATTATAAATAGTATGTAGGTATCCGCATTTTGTCGGTCTCTCATCATCCATTCTTTCCGCAGGCCCAAGCCATCTCAACACATTTTTTTTTTGTACCTTTAGTTTCACATCTTCTTTCTTTCTTGCACAACACATTGTAAATTGTATGTTGTATTGCATTGTATGAAAATTTTTTTTATAAAAAAATCCTTGAAATTTTAAATGATCTTTTGTTTATTCTATTAATTTTAGCAAATTTTACACTTGATTTAGTATATTATGTTTGTGACAACCCTGATCAAATAATGAAGATTTGTTGTTTATTACAACAATTTTTGTATACAACAATTACTTACACTGGTTTATGGTTTTTGCATTATTATTTTTAAAGTTTATTGTTATTATTTTTAAATTGTTAGTTCTATTGCTTTATAACCATCGTATATTTACATCTTTGTATATTATTTATGTGTCATTTATTTGTGTTATATTTTAAGATATTAGTTTTATACCTATAGATACAGTACCTACTTATGTACCTACATATTTATATTTATCGCAATGTTGTAAAAGGCTATATAGCCGTTTATTCTTCTTAAATAAAAAAAAATAATTATTGACATTCATTTATTAATGAAAAAGTACAAGTGAAATGATCTTTTACTCTGCTGGAAGAATAACATGCGTTTCTTGGCTGAGAACTTTATTGCACATCTATAATCTATAATCTAAGTTGCAAGGATATATTCATTCAAAGCTCTCAGATGTATACCCACAAACAAACACGTGTAGTTCGCGCTTACAAATGCTGAATGTGTACTTACAAATAAAATCCAAACCTCAAATGAATGTTCCTTGACTTATAGGTTGTTATGCGGCTGACCACCCATAATGTAAAAATTGGTTCACTTTGCCAATGTCACCTCTGTTTCAGGGAAGGACGGCAAGAGTTGCAAGGCTTATGTTCATTTGAGATTGGGTTTTTATATTGTAGGTCCACATGCGGCATGTGTTAGCGCGAAATTATACATATCTGCTTGTGGGAATGCATTTAATATAAAACTTAAATGATATATATCTTTGCAGCTTAGATTAGATTAGATTAGATTAGAAATGAACATAAGCCCCACAACTTTTGCCGACCTTCCCTGAAACAGGGGTGACATTGGCAAAGTGAACCATTTTTTACAGTATGGGTGGTCAGCCTCATACCAACCTATAAGTCAAGGAATATGAATAATAAATTACATTAAAAAAAAAAAAAAACAAAACCTTACAAAGAAATCTATACAAAAAAAGTCAAAAATTTCCTATGCAAAAAATGTAGCAAATGAATACACCAACATAAGAAATCAACATTGCAGATTAGCCGCCACTTCTTCCTGTCCTTGCATACTTCTTTCATTTCATCCAGAGTCATAACCTTTTTCATACAAGCTCATGACTAGTTATATTGCTGAATGTAACCACTGTTCCGAAGGAGTCAGAAAGTGGCTAACCAAATTTATTTTATACATCAAATCTGACAAATAGCAAACAATAAGAAAGAGAATTACGCTGGAGAGTCGCTTTCCGAGATTTGTTGGAGTAGTATATCGGTGCTGGAGCTTTCGGATGTTTGGCCCAATTCTGAGATGGGCTTCTAACAATTTAATCTAATATTTTAACAATTGAAATTCATATTAAATGAATGCTGCATTTGTACAATTACAAAATAAAACAAACCTCACCTGAACAGAAGCTTTGATACTTCTTCTGCCTTTCCCTGAAACAGTGGGCATTGGCAAAGTGAAACAAAGATTTTTCAGCATGAGTGGTCAGCCTCATATCAACCTTTTAATCAAAGAACGGACTGTTGAATTGTGATGTTGTTGATGGAGCTGTTTTGCCGTTAGGAGGAGAGAATGGTTTTCCTAGCTGGGCGGGTTTGGGGTGGCTCCTTGACATTTCTTCATTTCTACTTTTTCAATCTCTGAGAAGTATTTCGCGCTTCTTGCAGAAAGAGCGCGCGCGTTTATTAGCGGCAGCGCGGGGGACATAAATAAGTTTTAACTCAAAGTAATGGCGGGAAACTGCGCAAGTTGTGCGAATTAAAACACTCGGAGGACGCACAGTGTTCAGGAGGGTCCCATTCGCAGCTGCATGCGCAAAATCTGACCTCGATGCTGGGCGGGGGACAGGAGACAGGGGACACCCGTACAGGGAACGGGGGACACCCATAGAGGGGACACCCTTTTTAAAGATATATCAAATGCTTAGCGAAGTAATGCAGATTTCTTTAAATCATTTTGTAAACAAATTTATCGACTTACATAATAAACGTGTATTTTAAGCTTACCTTGGGTTGCTTACCGCCATCTGTTCTAAAATCAAAGTTTCCAAGATATCGACGGTTAAAAGGCAGTTAATACGACGACATTTTGGTAAAAAATGAGTTATGAATGCTATCCTGCTTGAAATTTACCGCTCTTTCTAATGCGTTAGCTCCCATAGCTCTACGATGTTTTTTGTGTTGTTTATGCCTAAGCAAACAACTGCGTTTTCGATGTATGGTGTTCGTGTAACCGACAAGATTTTGGCCTTTTTTGTTCTAAAGGCGCTTGTGACATAAAAAAATCGTAAAACATCGTAAAACCACATTAATAGGAATGCCAATAAATGCCTTTATTTTTTAATTTCAGAGCTGTTTTGATTTTAACGAAACGATAAAAAATAAAACAGTTACATGCCATTTTTCTGCAATCTCAAACTTTAAACTGCTCTCCTGAACAATTTTGTTTATGTCGCTTATGCCCTACTGCCTTTTAACCGTTGATATAATATGTACCTAGACATTTAAGATTCATATTGAACAAAAAGACACGAAGCGTAAGTTTCCATTTTATGCGCATTGTGTACATACAAACAAAATAAATAGCCGAAATCTCAATTGAACATACACCTTGCAATTCTCGCTGTCCTTTACTGAAACAAGGGTTATATTGGCAAAGTGAGCCAATTTTTATAGTAGGTGCGGATAGTCAGCCTCATACCGACACATGAGTCAAAAAACCATGATCGACATCAATGTTTAAATAACACGTTTACTGAAAATTTGATCCGAATCTGAGTCTGATGAGTGGTTGATTCAGGCGAGGGGGGGGAGAACTTTTCAATATGTTTTCCATGAAATTGTTTTTTATTTCGATCATTATCATACTTCACAGGAGTCCATAGGGAACATACACACATGCATTCCGTCGTGGCTGAAAACCTGCGACAATGGTTCAACAAAGTCCCTATTTTGAGCCGCAGCATCCAATGTTAAAATGGTCACGATGATGATGATGATGATGATGATGGATGATTTCTTTCCTGTGGCGCCATTTAATGGTCCAGGACCATCTCAAGGGCGCCATGGCTTCTGGAGAAAAGTAGTGTCTTCAGTTCCTTTCTGAAGGTGGTGGTAGGCTGGTTCGCGCGAACACTGATGGGCAAATTATTCCAGGTAACCGGCTCGGCCACCGCAAAGCTTCTGTCTGCAAAATTTGATGTGTTCGCTCAATTGGGCACTATAGCCTTGCTTGACAGCAGTAAGGGCAGAGCGTAGTGGTCTTTTTGAAGTCTTATCGACAGAGCATAGCTCAGCGAGACATGGGGATGCCGTGCCGTTCAGGGCCATATGCACAGTGAGACACAACTTAAATTCTACCCTCTCTCGGACCCTCAGTCAGTGCAGTGCTTTCAGCAATGGCGAAATATGACAGCTCTTTCCCTGTCGAAAAATTGCCCTGGCAGCAGCATTGAAAGCCATTTGCAGCCGATCAAATAATTTCTGCTCGCTGATGATGCTGATTGATGATCGCTGATCTTCGATAGAAGTGCCACCAAAAAGAGAAGAGGATGCCGATTATCATCAAACAACACAGGAGTAGGGAGCACACACACACGCATTCTGTTTCTGAACATTACATACGTGAATAAACTGAAGGCAACAAAATGAAATATTATCCTTAAACAGAGCTTAGTACTGATTTACATTTACATAAAATGTAGTAGATTATCTTCCTCGCTACTTAATAAAGGTACACAAGTCATTCTTATCTAACAAGAAAGCAGACCTACACAAATATGTGTAAGTGATGACATGTGTGCGAGGGAAAAGAGCGGACAGACTACAAACAGCTCGTAAACCCGAGAGAGATGCGCTCGTAAAGCTGGCGTGACGCCCTTGCGGCTCGGCGAGGTGTTGGGCGCACTGTAGCCGCACCATCAAAGACTGTCGACGGGCTGTTATGTGTCAGACGGACACGTTTTCCTTTGACGAGCATCGCGAAGTTTAGTGGCCTGTAGTATATACATACATAGTTCAAGGAAGTATATATTGTACTTACATAAGCAAAACGTCATTCTTATGAAATATATGTACATACATGACCGGTCCGTAGTCCAGTGGTAACACCTTGGACTCGTAAATGGAAGGTTGTGGGTTTGAATCCCGGCGAAGCCAAAAAAATATACCATTTATGTTTTCAAATTTGCTCTTCGCTGGGTTGAAAAATTCTTAAACCTTTACCAAAGACCGGTCATTAACAAGGTCCATCCAGCCTTACAGCAACTGGGTCTTGCTTGAGAATTGTAATACAGCGACGACCAAGCTGTAAGAGGGCTTTTGAGGTGTGATACACACAAAAACAGCGCTCACCAAATAAATCAGCCTAATTTAATTTTTTCATTGAATATTTAGGTAGGTACTTACGTAAAATTTTCAGTAATATTTTTCCAACTTTTTTTGTATCTTTTAGCGGTAAGTACAGTTGATGGGTCCTTGGTCTAATGTTTAACATTTCAGATGAGGGATTGATTCTCAGCGTAACACAAAAAAAATATATCCATAATTTAATTTTCAAATTCATCAACCTTAACCAAAGACCGGCCACCAAAGGTACATCCAGTCTTACAGTCTTTGGGTCTTGCTTAAGAATTGGAGAATTTGTACGGCAATTATTGATAAGCTTGATATTGATAAGCTTGAGTATGGAAGGATCAAATCTCTGAAATAGCGAATGAATGGGATATCCAGAGTCATAATAAAAGGAGGACTTGTATGAAAAAGGTTATGACTCTGGATGAAATGAAAGTAGTATGCAAGGACAGGAAGAAGTGGCGGCTAATCTGCAATGTTGATTTCTAATGTTGGTGTGTTTATTTGCTACATTTTTTGCATAGGAAATTTTTGACTTTTTTTTGAGAGAGATAGATTTCTTTGTAAGGTTTTGTTCTTTTTTATATTTAAATGTAATTTATTATTCATATTCCTTGACTTATAGGTTGGTATGAGGCTGAGAGATATATCTGAGAGCTTTTAATGAATGTATCCTTGCAACTTAGATTATAGATTATAGATTGAGCTAGCATAGGGCTCTTAATGGGTGATTTACACCAACTATGGTACGTGAGTTCTTTAATTACCATTCATGTATAAAATTCTGTAGTGGAATGTATCTAATTTTTAGTTATTTTGAAGCGCTCATTTTACGTGAAAGCATTTTGCTCAACAAGCCAACATAAAGCATCAGTCATCACCATCTTGACAAACAGACTAACAAATTGTGCGATCCATAACTTTTTAAAATCGCGCGCCAGTGGTCGTTATTCCCGCCAAAACGCATAAACGTCACAGGCGTTCCAATTTCAAAAATACTTTAGCAAGAATCCCCCGAGCCGTCAAAGCGCGCCATTTCCCTCTCACGAACGCCAAAACGTCAGCAGTAATTCAAAAGTCAGACACCGCGATTCACAAAGAATGCTATGCGTGAATGCAGAACATCCTGATTGGCGCTTGTATTCTAAACAACTAATTTGTGCGTTTGGAATGCACTGACACTTACGACAAGGATGCCTGAAATGCTGGACGCTTTCCTAAGGAAGGTGTTGCGTAGAATGTGCTAGATCATGAGAGATGGAGATCAATGGTGTATTTGACACAATGATGAGCTGTAAACCACATTTTTATGATTTTACACGGTTTCTATTTAATTTAAACCGCGGAGATTTATTCTAAACAATCTATTTTAGATTCGGTTCGGATACATAGTCGCTTTACACCTGCACAATACAACGGTCAGTTGATTTTTCAAGCTCCAAAGATCTTCGGTCCTTATTTTGTAGTAAGAATAAATATCATTCTCGAAACATAGAGAATTGCTACCTGCTAGAGTTTACCAGAACATTCTACCTAACACTCAGGTAATCTCGAACAAATACCAATTCTTATAAGTAAAGTCACCTATGAAGCTACAGGGATTGAGATGGTTTGGACATTCAAAAAGCACTTCCTCCTGAAAGGAGAAGGGTTGGTAGACCAAGGTATAGGTGGAAGGACGACGAGGTATAGAGGGATTCTATGTGGCTACTGCAGGTGCCAATCCGGAGGACGGCGGCCGAGGACAGGGGCGGATGGAGTCTCAAGATAGCGGATGCCAAGGCTCGATATGGACTGTAGTGTCATTGAAAGAGATTTGTAAGCTGAGAATAATGCATAGCATTGCGTGGACTCATAGTGTCGTTTATGAATAAGGGTGTGAGTCCCTCCACACAGTCGTCATGCCACACAGCTTCTGCCAAAGTGTGGATTTACAGCAGGACAGTAAAATAAGAGACAGTGGTTGAGAAGCTACAACATGCTACTTGCAACTTGCCACTTGTCACTTGCTACTTGCAACTTGCCACTTGTCACTTGTAACTCGCTACTTGCCGCTTGCCACTCACCAAACATCTTTTGTAGCAGGCATCACAGACACGTCTCCCAACGTAATCTTTTTTGCAAATTATTATGAAAGGAAGCAATAAATCAGGACATCAAGTCCGCTGCGACTGCCAGCAACACGTTTTTTGTTGTTCTGCTTCACGCAGCGGTGATCCAACACATAATATCATCGTGTGATGTATTCGCACTCTTACTAAATACGTAATGCACGCTGCATTCACATTTCTTACATCTTTTGAAATTTCATCTTTCTACATCTAAACAAAACAGCAGTAGGTTTCCGGATGACTCTCGAATACTTTATGTAACCAATAAGAACTAGATACATATACAATGAAAAGATGTGTGAAGAAAATATAATTTTCTCATTATTTCTGCATTGTACTTATTAATCTTCTTTTTGAAATAAAAACCTAGATCGCCGGCCTTGCTTACCTAAGAATCAAAAATAAATAAGCAAATAATCAAGAAGTCAAATTCATTGGGATAGAAAATTGTCTTTTTTTTTTCATCTTTTCTTTTGTTGTTGTCAATTTATAGAAGTGATGCTAAAAAAGAAGACAAAATAGAATTGCAATGAAACAAACGTCGTCAAAATATGTATTCCATTGACCAGAGAATTTCAAGCATAGGTACAGGAATACTGTTTATTTTTTGTTTGAGAAAATTTTGATTCTGTAGGACTTATCATAATTGTAATACCAACACACCTCAGAAACAAGGAAACCCTTTAGAAGCAGCCACCGAACACATGTCGCATCTTGAAGCTGCCTGGAGATTTACTGTTCCACAGCATGACAAGATGTAGAGGTGGTCGGAGTGCCACGGCTCCTCCACTCACAGACTACATCTGAAACATGTCACTCACAAATCACCTTCAGAGTACAACACAACCTCGACACTCGAATGCTCCGGTTATCGTATTGTAATGTGGATAGAAAATAGTTTTGCCTTAACCTCAATGGTGCCAGAGATTTATCGCCGTAACTCAACCATCCAACTCTTGGTTTTGATCTTAATAAAGGTATAAAATCACGAGTAGGTACTACACTGAGTCATAATATTATGATAACGAAAAAAACATCATGTTCTAAAAAGATACATATAACATTATTATTAATAGTCACGCAGCTCAAATAGGTATATAAATACTGCAGAGCAGTGACTCTTAGTAATGTAAAAACTTTTTTTTATATACAACGGGACTCCTAGCGAGTGATTTAGTTTGATACAATTTTTTAAGAGCTTACGTTATGTTTTATACTAGGAGCATACACAGGTCTTCGATCATGTTTTTGATTATGTGATTGTAGATTATTCCATTATTGATAGAATTCGTGTTACATGGTTGTTTTTTCACGAAAAATATGGTTTCGGTTCTCAAGGACGTATGTTTTCCGTGCGTTATGCGATTGTGGAGGTTCGAGTGTACACAAAAAGCATCCCTTATCGTAAATCTCTCCGTAGTACGGCAGCTAGTTAATTTTTACGCAACCGCAAGCGAGTGAGGCTCACAGTCTGTGGAACTCGGGGCCACTTCCTTGATGACACATATTTCAGGGCGAGGGGGGCGGGGTATGGGGAGAGACCTGCATCCCCCGCCCCTCAGACATACGTCATACGCAAGTGAGCGGGGAACCGTTTATGAATTGTGAATCGAAAAATAATATTGGGATTTTGTAATTTGCTATACTATTGAGAATGCAAGGTTTGTTTGAGAGATGTTGGGAGAATATAAAGGTTTATTTTTGAAAAAAAATATTATTTTCTTAAACGTAGTTTATTTTTGAAGTCAGTTGAAAATCCCTAAAATTAAATCTAACAAGGTTATCATGCGTTACTGGAGAGATCACGTCGAAAGAATGGATCCGGTGAGAATGGTGTAAATAGCGGCAGACGAGATACCATCAACCAGCAGACCCCCTGGACGACCACCAAAGAGGTGGAAGGACAGCTGGACATCCGCGTCCCAGGAGTGAACCCGAGAATAAACAGGACCTAGTCCTAAAACAAGTTGAAGAAGAAGAAGAAGAAGGTTATCATGCATTGGTAATTACCATGAAATTTCTCACATTTACTTTAGTGAAAATACAAATTCGTGATTAATTTATACTCGTATTTTTTTGGGGGCTAAGGAGTTTTCGTAGATTTATTTTTCCATGTGGGTACTTTGAAAAAATATACGCTCTCTTCCTACTCGTATAAAGATGGTAACTTAGACTATAGTGTTTGAAATGAAGCGTGTTCAAATCCTGTCAGGTCCCCTTGACGATAACTTTTATCCTGCTTTACCAGATGTCATTGTGTAATTATTAATGGAGAATCAGCAACAATAAAATTAAAATCGGACTAATAATTAATTGGTTATGTTGCAGGCCAGCAAAAATATTCTCTTGCAAAATCTGTGCAAAAGAAACAATTAAACATTGCACGGGCATTCGTATGATTATTGTTCTTCATTTAAAGTTTGCGTGGTTTTTTTTTCATGGGTTGTTTCAATATTTATGTTAATGTAAGGTTTGGTTTATTTTTTATCTTCACATGCAGTATGTGTAAGCACGAACTCACATGTGCCTGATTAAAACACGTAAGAGCTTCAAATATTAATATATCTTTGCAACTTAGATTAAAGATTTATTGCTATCCCTTTTACGAAGTTCAGGAATCTATTTTGCCATATTTTTTCAATTAATAATGTAAAAAAAACACAAGGTTTTTTTTCACGAGCTTAAGTTTTCTATTTATGATATCACATCATTATCAAGAGGACAACTAATGATGTGATAACAACGAAAGCGCTCGAGGAAAGAAATTAACTCGTGAAACACAAGTTTGCGTTACATTTTTACATTATTTATAGAAAAAAGTACCTATGGTAAAATAGAACCCGAACTAAGTGGATAGCACTGAATCTACGATTCAGGCTGTAAAGATATATAGATTAAAATAAAAAACTTATTTGTTACAATTCACATGAGTTTTTATTATTTTTTAAACACTACCGGTTGTAACAAATAAGTTTTTTATTTTAATCTATTAAAATGAACTTTCACGAAGTAACTGCTAAAAACCTAGATAATATAAAGATATATTGTCATTTTAGGCTCACATTTACAAAATTTATGTCTATAAGCTGGCACACGTGAGCTCGCGCATACACATGCTGCATGTGTACCTGCATACAAAATAAACCAAACCTCAAATGAACATAAACTTTGCAAATCCTGCATTATTCATTTCAAATGAATCTTCGCAATGTCAATACACAAACCTTTTTATTATTTTTTTTTTCTAGTGATTGTGAACCCTAACCGTATGTCGGAGATGCGTCTGCCGCCCGGCCGGCGCGGCTGGGTGACGGCTGTTTTTTCGTGTGACAGCCCGCCATAAGGAGCGCGCCATATATCTCTCACGCGTCCCATAACTCATGCCCGCCTAACTAAGTAACATTGTGCGGGATATTTATGTTGCTTATACGTGGTAATGTGCTCTTGAAACGCATTTGATGTTTCAAATGTACACACACACTAGCTAGCCTTGTCATGTAAGAGCATATTGTTATCATGGTGAGTGTAGGGCCCGGGTCCCAACAGGAAATCTTAATTTTTTAAAAACTCCCGGGCCCGGTATTTTCAACGTTAGTGTAGCGACTTTAAGCTGAGTGCAAAAGAATGCACTAATTTCAATCGTGAGGGTAGTTTTTTTTATTAGTTTACAGACAAATATGCTAAAGTTGAAAATACCGGGTCTTAAAAAATTTAAAGGAACATTCGGGATTGTTTAATTAATCCAAAAACAAATGAACATGTTTGAGTCTCTTTTTTGGAGCTGTGAAATCGTGATTCTGTATTTTTGTCTTTAAAATTAGAAAGTTAAAATTTTTAAATCTACTAGATGACACTTCTATACCTGTCCGTAGTCTAGTGGTTAGCGCTTCTCGGACTCGTAAATGGTAGACCGTGGGTTCGAATCCCGGCGGAAAACAGCTACATCAAGTGAAACTTGTTATCGCGTAGTGATTAGATAGATTCACTTTTACCAATGCCACTTCTGTTTAAAGGAAGGGTTGTTAGAGTTGTTAAGCATTTGTTCATTTGAGGTTGTAGTTTTGTTTTGTGTATCAAATATAAATTTTTGAATATTCATATATCTTTACAACTTACATTCTACACGGCTGATATGGTCTTGGACCTTAGTTGTAAACTACACGAAAAATCTATAAAATTATATAAGATTAAAATGATTTGCCATGTGCTAGCATACTCAAGATTTCCCCTAAAACATCATATTTTATCCTCGGTTCCTAGCAAAGGGTAGTTGGTAATTTGATATAGCCTAAAGTGTTGATTTATTGTCGCCGTGCATACAAAAGCAACCCCCAAGGATCACAGATTGAAAGCAGGATTTATTGCGCTTCTGTTCTGAGTTTTTATAGAAATGCATTTCGATGCAAAGTCCACAAAATTGTAAAAGTGGCAAGAGAAGGAACAGTATATATTGACAGATGTTAACAAAATGAGCGCATAATATATTAAAATTAAACGTTTTTATTTTTCTGTTTCTGTTAGTATAACTAAGTATCCACAATCAGTTTTGCAAACATATAGTTTGCGTGGTCAGGTAATCTGATTTTATCAAACGGTTTGTTCGCCAAACCGGTTAATAATATAATAATGCAAGATTTTTATAGCGCCTTTTCGTGACTCTTGGTCATCCCAAAGACGCTTGCTCATATGAGCGCGCGAACAGGTGGGTCTTCAACCCCTTTCTAAAATTGCTCTCTAGATCCATTTCGTGCAGGTCATCTGGGAGGCCGTTCCATATCGTTGGAGCAGCCACCTTGAAGGCTCGATCTTCAAAAACGGTCTTCTTTTCCCTTCTTGGAAACTCTACCCGACTGCGACATGATGCTGCTGATCGCAGTGTTGCTGTTCTGCTGTTTGTGGTGGCTGGAGCTATCATGTTTTGTAAATATTGCGGTGCGGTCCCGCGCAGGCTTTTGAAGACCAGCAAGCCTATCTTATACTGGACCCGTTCCTGAATCTTCAGCCAGTGAAAGGACTTCAGGTGTGGCGTAATGTGACAAAATTTTGAAGGGCTGTGTATAAATCTTGCCGCAGCATTCAGAACAGACTGAAGCCTCTTTCTGGAGCCGATTGCGGATATTTTATTAAAAAGATTACAAAGTTAATGCCTTTGCAGTTAATTAAATTGTATTCGTAACAACGGTCGTTTAACATGTTTAAAAATATAATAAATTATGAAACTAAAAAAACCTTTCGGATATTTGACGAGCAACGGTAGAAACACATATTCTTGGCGTTTTAACGTAACCTACGTCTTTAGTAGACACCCTAACGAAGACGATTATACTCGTAGATGAAAAGCATTAGCTTAGTATAAAATATTGTGATGATAATACGAATTATTTGCGATAATCATAACACAACCACAAAATGTTGTGATCTAATTATAAACAGCTGACCTAAAGAGATAGGAATACCTAATTTGTGTAATAATTAGGTTTACAGTACCTACTAGAAAGCTTTCATATTGTGATTGTAACAAACTTAGTTTAAGTGGCCATTAATTTATAGCATTGGCGTTTAGTTTAATTCGGTTGGTAATGAGGTATGTATGAGCATTCAAAATATCCCGAGAGTAAGGATATTTTTTGCTAGCTTAGTCAGTCTAGTCAAACAACACTAATTATTTTTAATTTTTCATAAAACGCCACCAATAAATACTGATTTTAATTGCAGAAAATATGTATGGTTGGGAAATTTTAAAGCTGAATTTCTACGATATTAAAGTGTACTCGGATCTTGACTCGGGTATACCTCAAACTGAAGTCAATGTTTTAAATAATTACTAAAATAATTTTGTTTTTATTTACCTATTGGTAGATACAATTGAATAGATAAATTTTAAAATTTGCAGGTTAGTTTTTCAGGAATCAATACAGTGTAAAAAATACAGGTGTGATTTCATTGACATTCAAAAAGCATGAAAACCAATTCCTATTGGAACTGGATTTTGGTTTTTGTTTAGCTAGTCTTCTAACCTTTATAAATAAATATGTTCTTCTACACTATAATGCAAAACTAGTAGATCTATGTGATATTCAAGAATAGATAAACACAAACCAATAATGCGTAGGAAATAAGTACATGTTGAATGTGAAAAGAGGAAATGTATCAGAAGAGTGAATGATGTGAGGGAATGCAAAAAAGGTTATCCGAGGTATTAAGAGAAGCAGACAACTTAAAAGGCTCTGGCTACCTTTTGTAGAATGACAATAGAGATACAGTAACTGTTACAATTTTTTTTAATGAAATTAATATACAGTTATAGGTAGACACAACAATTTAAACATTATTTCCTTACCGCGTTATCTCTGAAGGAATCGCATTTGGAATCTATTTTTTTACAGGTTAGGGGGCAGGTCCTTCGAAAATCACTTTGAAGTGAGGGTTTTTCAGCTATCAAGGCGGCTGGTTCTCATTTCTTTTTGAAAGTTGAGTACATCTTGTCGTCCTTTTTTTTACTTTTAAATAAACACCGAAATGGTATATCATTTAAGACGCCTTCGATAAAAATGCAAGCACTTCACCAACTGAGCTATCGACCGGACTCAAGAATTAAAGGATTAAAACCATATCTCTTGAATATTGCATCAGTATTTGTATGGGGTGCAGGTATTATATGATGTTTTGTGTGTATATTGTTAAGGGGTTTGAATGTGTGTGTATATTGTTGAGGGGTATGAATGTGTGTGAGTGTGTGTGTATACTGTTGAGGGGTGTATTTGTGTGTGTATGCTATATGGATTCGTTTGTGTGTGTGAACTGGGAGCTAGTTATTATGAAGGGACAATGTTTGATATTAAAAAGATGGGCTACAAATTATGATTATAATTTGGGGGTGACATTAATGGCAGAGCGTTGCTGATGCCTCCCATTATGGGAGACGGGGCGACACCAGGAGCCGAACCTGGGGGGGATTATGGATCTGTAATCTAAGTTGCTAGATATATGCAAATGTTATGGACGTGCAACTTTTCAGTATCTGAAGCCCACATCCCTTGACTTGTAGGTTGGTGAGGCTGACCACTCGTGCTGTAAAACCAGGTTCACTTAGCCAATGTCACCCCTGTTTTAGGAGGGTTAGCAAAAGTTGCAGAGTAAATGTTCATATTTTAAGGTTTTCTTTTTAATTTTTAAGTTCCTTATTTTATATCATTGAGAATTGAAACATGCGAGACTTTACTAGAACATTCGACCAAATACTCGAACAATCTCGAACAATACAAATTATATAAGCACTAAGGTGGATCGCTGTATGTATGGAAAAAATTAAAAATCATTTTTTCGTAATTGCGTTATGCAGAACAGTTGCTCTATGGGGTTAGTATCTGATATAAAAAAAAATCTTATCAAAATATTAATTAATTATACTGCCCCAAGTCATCAGAAAAATTACAAAAATACATAAAACTACTCATTTTTACCCCTGTGTTTAAGAATCAAGTATTAGATAAAATCAAACGAAATATAATTTTGTTTCTTTAAAATGAATGAAATAGTTATCATTACGTGTTTGGTATCTTGTAATTTGAGAGGGATGGGTGGAGGCACCCCCTAACTTTGTTACTCCGCGCAGACGCGCGTCACCAATTCGGTGCTCTCAGAGATGTAACTATAGTTGTACGCTACTCATATTTTTTGCACATACAAATTTACGAGAGATCTTAAGTGTATTTTTAATATATCAGCGTGTTAATGCAACAGATTGGCTTCATTTAACTATGCAAAACATCTTAAAGTAACGATAACTGAAACATATTCTGATTGATCAAAGAACCAAAAGAAAAATGATCATAAGGAGTGTTGATTTGAAAACTGCTGCGGGAAATTAAAAAAAAGCTGAACCGGAAACAGAAATATTAACCATACAAAGAAAAAGCTACAAGTTCATTGACAAATCTGTCTGACCTATCAACTGATGTCTCTCAACAACCAGTCTCAACAGTAATAGTAAAACTAGCACTTCAGAGACCGCTACCTCAAATTTCGTATTCATATGCATTAAAAAATATTGACCTTGGCATACTGGAAAAACCTGTGGATAAATTTGGCATTTCCAATAAGGCTGAAGCTGCTCTTGTTTTGGCAACAAAGCGTTGGTATTATTTCAGACAAATATTCATCCAAAGTTTTCGATCAAAATCAAAATCAGAAGAGCCCGTGAAAAGCAATTAACTAAGTTCAGCGGTGTGACCATTGATTCTGATTACTAAGATTTGGGTTTATACTTTGATGGACATAAAAATAAAACCTCTAAGATAGTGGATCATAAGAGAAATATAATTATAGAGGAGCGTATTAGTTTACTTAAGGACGCAAGGTCACAGTACATTGGTCATATTTCTTTAAGCACTGGAAAAGCAGCAATAATAAAAAGAAAAATTATGGATATTTTAATCAGTCAAGATATCAATGTCATCGTTTTTGCTGTAATCGGACGTGATAGAACTATTGTTAATACAGATGGAATTGGTAAATTCATTCCGTAAAACTTAAAATATCTAGTAAAACCGCTGCAGTGGTGTATTTGTCAACTCCATGCCAACGAACTGCCGCGCCAATTATTTGAATATTATATTGATGGTTGTACAATTGGACTAAGAAGTTACTCTGGACCCATAGAAAAGGTATTAAAAAGTTGTGAAGAGCTTCCAATAGTCTCGATTCTAACTATCCAATGTGATCTACCTATTGAACGGAGAATAACTATAAAGTCTGGATATTGTTCTCAAAGCTTATAAAAAGAAACACTGGAAAACTAGTGCATTCAAGATGGCTCACAGAATACTACGGCTTTATGTTTTTTTTTTAACCATCTGACAAGCTGTTAATATTATCAATTATATAATAAAAGTGGATGCTCTTATGTGGTCTTACATCAAAACTAACCACATTGCATTAATGGTGCTAGACACTTACACAAGACAATCTAAATGTCGCGATATTTGACAGATAATTTAAAGCAGATACTACATCCTGTTATACAGAGAAATGGATATTTCAATCATATAAAAAACATCTTACTTGATTGCCTTTTTATGAGTTCTAGCCTTGTGAAGAATATTGAAACGCGACAGGAAATAATTTTGAGAATTCGAACCTCGATCGGCCAAAACTTGATTTTGATGCAGAGAATTATAAAAAACCTTGTAAACTGGCACGAAAATAATGTGGCCAAACCGCCTGTTACAAAATTTATGAACGGTGAATTAACATTACGTTGTTAAGAAAATCCACCGCTTGTTGACGAACTAATCTCAGGCCATTTCCATTTTCCTTGCTACACGTTAGCCACTGAAAGATTAGTAAAAATTGTAACAATAACTTCAGCTGCTGTTTGCGGTCTTATCAGAAGAGATGAATTCATTAAAAGAAACCGGAAATCGCGACAAATAATGCCTTTTTTTTAATTCAAAGAAAGATTACCAATTCTCTTAAAATCACTATTTTCTAGACTTCTGTTGATTGCCATTTTTTTGCCATAAAAGGGTCTTTTTTCTATCATTTATAGAAAATCATTCTTTGTGCTTAAATTTAAACTTCATTTTACTACAATTATTTTTTTATTAATAAACAAAAAAAAAATGTTAAGTATATAGCAGTTTTTATGATTTTTATTAACTTTTCGAGGCTTTGGGGCAGTATAAGATCAAATATTTCGACCTTATGGTAGTACAATTTATTGTTTGTATTGATATAGAGCAGCTTTTGGCCAAACGCAAAATCGAAATTCCCAAAAAAACGATTTCGATCCACCTTAATAAGCACCTTACATTTGTCGTGTTTTGGCCGAGGGGGTAGAGGCGCATGTTCGACTAGCGTATTTGGAACAGAATAAAGTTGGTTTGAATCTGCGTCTGCCCCACTTGACCATAACTTCGACCCTTGTTAAACAGATGCCATTGCATGCACACAGGCTTCTGCTATCGCATGAAGATAACTGCCCAGGCAAAATAATTTGGTGAATTGCATTCCTTTCCACAAATCTATTTAAAAAAATACCTACCATATATTTATTTCTACAGAGACTTTAAAGACTTTATTACCACACAGACAAACAAAACACACGACTGCATGTTTGTAACATTATGATGAATATATTCGTAATATAATACAACAGTTAATTAATTTTTAAAACATAATTTGCCCTGTCACAATTACTCGCATCTAACTGCCACTTTGCGTGATTTGTGGCTGACAATATTTCCCAGAACATGGCTCGGCCGGACCAACAGCTGATGAGCATTGCTGGACTGAGTACTCCTGTGATGAGGCGAGGGTCCGTGCTCACTGCTGCATAATAAAATATGGAGTCATAACTCGTGATTATGAACAACATTAAAATATATTAATAAAAAATATCCCTGCTGTCAAAGTTAGTGATCGAGAAAACAAATGAGAGGAAATAAAGGATTGACTTTGATATGAACAAGAAAAAATCCGAACTGTTATATTTTCTTACTTTTAAGAGGGAGTTATAGATACACGGAATTCGTAAAAAATCGTAAAATTCGTAATCTGTTGATAAATGTCGTAACTAAATAAGGTTAGCACTTTTTTATAATGTTTAACTTTGACTGTGTGCCGGCAGATGTGCTAGCTAAAATAATAATATTTTTTTCTACAATTCCACACTAAGACGGCCAGACCCTACCAATACATTGATATTATTCACTTTGTCTGCTATCCGGTCATTATAATACATTGGCATACTGTCAAACGTAGGGATCTCCAAATCGAGGTTATTTAAAAAAATAAAAAATAGGCTGATTTAATTGGTGAGCGCTGTTTTTATGTGTTACAAAGCGCCAATTGTCAAGCAAGACCCAGTTGCTGGATAAAGTAAAGCTGGATGGACCTTTGGTGACCGGTCATTGGGAAAGGTTTTTTCGTTCACACGAAATTTCGTTCAAACGACTTTCGGTCACATATAGATGTGCTCCACAGAATATCTTAGAAAACCTGTTCGTTAACAAACTATTTATTTTCACGATTCGTTATTTCGACAATTAAAAAAAAATAATGATTTATTTGGTGAGCGTTGTTTTTGTGTGTATCACACCTCAAGAGCCCTCTGCGAGCTTGGTCGTCGCTCTAGAAAGCGCCAATTCTCAAGCAAGACCCAGTGGCTGTAAGGCTGGATAGACCTTTTGATGACCGGTCTTTGGTCAAGGTTTATGAATTTTCAACCCAGCGACGAGAAAATTTGAAAATATAAATGTTTTTTTTTTTGCTCCACCGGGAATCGTACCCACAACCTTCCATTCAGAGTTCGAAGTGTTACTACTGAACTACAAACCGGTCACAATTAACTGTCAATTTTATTTGGAATATCATTAATTGAAATCTTTGAATTGTTTTGAAAATAATACAAAATGTATATATTAAGTTTTGGAGCTATCCCATCAATGTACAAAAAAAAAAACAGTGTGTTAGTTTTTCTCACACCACTACACAAACTGACACATGCATATATTTTTTATCACTCACAAGGGTTGACGCAAATGCAGTCTGTCAATATAAATTAATATTTAAAGAGATATCAAAGGTGAGTAATTTTAAAAGAAATAATGCCTATAATTATTAACCTTAACTAGTTGTTTGGTATGAGGCTGACAACCATACAGAAAAAAACTTGGTTCACTTTTGCAATTGCCACCCCGATTTCAAAACAGGGCGATAAGAGTTGCTAAGTTCATGTTCATGTGAGATTTGGTTTATTTTGTAGATAAAGACACATAAAAAGGCAGACCGGCCCGCAGTCTAGTGGTTAAAACTTTGAATCCGGATCGGAAGGAAGTGGGTTCGAATTCCGGCGGAGCTCAAAAAAAAGATTTCATTTTTAATATTTGCTCTTCGTTGGGTTGCAAAATTAATCTGTCTTTGTCAAAGGTCGGTCACCATAGGTCGATCCGGCTTTACACCAACTGGGTCTTGCATGAGAATTGGAGCTTTCTACAGCGACGACCAAGCTCGCAGAGGGCTCGAAGGAGGAGGGTGTGATTCACACAAAAACAGCGCTCACCGAATAAATCATCCTGATATTATATTTTTTACTGTTATTGTACAACATGTGTAAACACGAACTTAAATGTGCCTGCTTGTGGTTATGCATTAAATATGAGCCGTAAATGGCAATAGCGATTTATAGATTATAGATTTTGAGCTAAACCAAAGTAATGAAAAAAAAAATTAAAATTAATTTCACGCATGAAGACAATATATTTTTGACAGCCCTACATAAGAAAACACCTGCATCTCAAATAACAATAATAGCACAACATGGCCAGCAGAATATCGTCAGCGAGGAAAAAGTTATACCAACAAAAGGTACCTACCTACTTGTTGTATAATAAATAATAATATTTCTTAGAATTCGACATTTTTTTTCCAAATGCGTGCAAAAAGATCGGTCCTTAGTCTATTGACTACGCTTCCAACTCTTAATCGGAAGGTTGTAAGTTCAATTCCCGGCGGAGCACAGAACGCAACTAAGCTACACATTATGTGTAGTTACACTATAAAGTTAGTAGTTACATAGTTATTTTTTATAGTTAGAAGTTACAGTATTTAGTGTCACTTCGGGATTCGGGACCTATTTATTTTTAGAGGTAAAGTGGCCGGCTTTACACCAACCACTTCATTTGAAGTGGGGGTTTCCCAGCTCCCGAGGGGGCTGGTTCTCATTTCTTGTGAAGGCTGAGTAAGCCTTGAGATCGAACCCTTGCTCTCGGCATGGAATGCAAGCATTCTACCAATTGAGCTATCGACATTTTTACGAGCTTGGTCATCGTCGCTACAAAGCGCCAATTGTCAAGCAAGACCCAGTTGCTGGATAAAGTAAAGCTGGATGGACCTTTGGTGACCGGTCATTGGGAAAGGTTTTTTCGTTCACACGAAATTTCGTTCAAACGACTTTCGGTCACATATAGATGTGCTCCACAGAATATCTTAGAAAACCTGTTCGTTAACAAACTATTTATTTTCACGATTCGTTATTTCGACAATTAAAAAAAAATAATGATTTATTTGGTGAGCGTTGTTTTTGTGTGTATCACACCTCAAGAGCCCTCTGCGAGCTTGGTCGTCGCTGTAGAAATTACCAATTCTTAAGCAAGACCCAGTTGCTCTAATGCTGGATGGACCTTTAGTGACCGGGCTTTGGGAAAGGTATATGATTTTTTGTCACCAAGCAAAGGGCATATTTGAAAATATAAATGGTACTTATATTTTTTTGTGCTCCGCTGGAATTCGAACCCACAATAATAATAATAAAATTAGGATGATTTATTTGGTGAGCGCTGTTTTTTTGTGTATCACACCTCAAGAGCCCTCTAAACACAATCTTCCATTTACGAGTCAGAAGTGTAAATCATAAGACTACGGACCGGTTGAATACCATATATTGTATGTGACCGAAATGTCATTGACCGAAATGTCGTTGACCGAAAAGTCGTTGGCCGAAAAGTCGTGTGGACGAAGTGTCGTGTGACCGATTTGTCTATGGCCGAGTTGTCTTTGGACGGGTTGTCGTTGACCGATTTGTCTTTGACCGAAATGTCGTTAGCCGAAAAGTCGTGTGGACGGAGTGTCGTGTGACCGACTTGTCTATGGCCGGGTCTTTGGACGGGTTGTCGTTGACCGATTTGTCTTGGACCGAAATGTCGTTGGCCGAAAAGTCGTGTGGACGGAGTGTCGTGTGACCGACTTGTCTATGGCCGGGTCTTTGGACGGGCTGTCGTTGACCGATTTGTCTTTGACCGAAATGTCGTTGGCCGAAAAGTCGTGTGGACGGAGTGTCGTGTGACCGACTTGTCTATGGCCGAGTTGTCTTTGGACAGGTTGTCGTTGACCGATTTGTCTTTGACCGAAATGTCGTTGGCCGAAAAGTCGTGTGGACGGAGTGTCGTGTGACCGACTTGTCTTTGGACGGGTTGTCGTTGACCGATTTGTCTTTGACCGAAATGTCATTGGCCGAAAAGTCGTGTGGACGGAGTGTCGTGTGACCGACTTGTCTTTGGACGGGTTGTCGTTGACCGATTTGTCTTTGACCGAAATGTCATTGGCCGAAAAGTCGTGTGGACGGAGTGTCATGTGACCGACTTGTCTTTGGACGGGTTGTCGTTGACCGATTTGTCTTTGACCGAAATGTTGTTGGCCGAAAAGTCGTGTGGACGGAGTGTCGTGTGACCGACTTGTCTATGGCCGAGTTGTCTTTGGACAGGTTGTCGTTGACCGATTTGTCTTTGACCGAAATGTCGTTGGCCGAAAAGTCGTGTGGACGGAGTGTCGTGTGACCGACTTGTCTTTGGACGGGTTGTCGTTGACCGATTTGTCTTTGACCGAAATGTCATTGGCCGAAAAGTCGTGTGGACGGAGTGTCATGTGACCGACTTGTCTTTGGACGGGTTGTCGTTGACCGATTTGTCTTTGACCGAAATGTCATTGGCCGAAAAGTCGTGTGGACGGAGTGTCGTGTGACCGACTTGTCTTTGGACGGGTTGTCGTTGACCGATTTGTCTTTGACCGAAATGTTGTTGGCCGAAAAGTCGTGTGGACGGAGTGTCGTGTGACCGACTTGTCTATGGCCGGGTCTTTGGACGGGCTGTCGTTGACCGATTTGTCTTTGACCGAAATGTCGTTGACCGAAAAGTCGTTGGTCGAAAAGTCGTGTGGACGAAGTGTCGTGTGACCGATTTGTCTATGGCCGAGTTGTCTTTGGACGGGTTGTCGTTGACCGATTTGTCTTTGACCGAAATGTCGTTGGCCGAAAAGTCGTGTAGACGAAGTGTCGTGTGACCGATTTGTCTATGGCCGAGTTGTTGTTGGACGAGTTGTCGTTGACCGATTTGTCTTTGACCGAAATTTCGTTTGCCGAAAAGTCGTGAGGACGAAGTGTCGTGTGACCGATTTGTCTATGGCCGAGTAATCGTTGGACGAATTGTCTTTTATCGATATGTCGTGGAATCCTGAAAATGAATACAAAATTATATTATTATCGACTCTATCGACTCGACATGGTGTTCATGTCTCTTTTCCGTCGTACCGTCAACATATATCGGAATTTTTACGCGTATTCTGTATATTTTATTTACACATATACCTATTGCATATTTTATACGTATATAATATGTGAACATAATGTATACATGTGTCCCGATCGGTCTTCAAGAAAACTGTTTTTTCACCTCTGTCGGCCTAACCATCAAATTGGATAGGCCAACGCCATCTATGTAAAAAATAGAAAATTAACAAAAATCGAAAATTACAAGAGGCCTTTACATGTTACCTCTTTTTGTTAGACAAATAAAATATGTACGAAAACAATTAAAAACATTTGTTTCACTTAACCACGATGTGATATTTGCGGAAAATGATCAGGAGGAACTAAAAACGCGTACAAAAAAATATTACGTAAACACATTTTGAAACAAAATTTATAACTCAGTAAATAAGTAAAAAATGAATTTTCGAAAATCGTCTCAATTTAACTGAATAAATACTTTATCGAAAAATGAAATATTTGGCATTGAAATATTTATGAATAACAAGTGAGTCGCGCTGGAAAGTCAGCCTTTTTTAAATGGTTTTTGGCATATTACCAGCTGATTTGAAGGAAAAAAAAATAAAAAAAAATATTTTCAATTCTTTTAAATATATAGAAAGCTAACCCTATAAATATTTTTTTGAATAGCCAAAGTTGTTTTTGGTCTCAAATACACCTTAAGACTCTTTATGTCCTATTTTCTTAGATTTACAAACTCTTTAATTGTGCTTAACTTCAAAGATTTTCATGTTGATATTGCAATATTGATTGATTCTTCGACTTATAGGTTGGTATGAGGCTGACCACCAATACTGTAAAAAATGTTTTTTTCAATGTCACCCCTGTTTCTGGGAAGGTCGGCAAGAGTTGCAGGGCTTATGTTCATTTGAGGTTTGGATTTTATTTGCATGTACACATTCAGCATTTGTAAGCGCGAACTACGTGTGTTTGTTTGTGGGCATGCATTTGAGAGCCCTAATGTTTATATATCTCTGCAACTTAGATTATAGATTGCTCAGTCGATCATGCGACAACTAAACTACAAGGCGAAATGGATGTTATTTTATTAAATTACTATTATTGATAATGGTTTACTTTGCCAATGTCACCCCTGTTTCAGGGAATGGCGGCAAGAGTTGCAGGGCTTATGTTCATTTGAGGTTTGGATTTTATTTGTAAGTACACAATCAGCATTTGTAAGCGCGAACTACACGTGTTTGTTTGTGGGCATACATCTGAGAGCTTTGAATGAATATATCCTTGCAACTTAGATTTTAGATTATAAATTAATTGACGTTTAGGTTGGGATTGAAGACATGTTTTTTTTATTTGTTACAGGGGAATAGTACAGTGATTCATCACAAAACGGCACTATAAATATTGTCTTTTTGATTATTATCACGAATTAACATTATAATTAGGGATTAATCTCTTGCCATTTCACGATAGACAGCGTCTCAGTTGGACGAGATAATTTGAATATTTTTTGTTTTTGTAAAATGTGGAAAAAAGTATTTAAAAAAGAAAGACTTCTTAGATATTTTACTCACAGCGAGTCCCCTCGCTTTGCCCATAATTTCATGGGAATTTATGAGATTAATAAAACCGCCATCAAATACTAGAAAACATTACCACGTACCCCCGCGTAATGGCGGGAACAATAATTAGCAAAATAATCCCGAAAAGTCTAATATATATTATATTTTTTTATTTGTTATAAGCAGCCATGAATAATTGAAAATGATTACTCGCGCAGAAGAATATTCACATAGAATTTGTGACAGGCTGCCCCGCGTAAATCACTTTTCAATTACACGTTTAGCGAGTGGGGCATGGGCGGCGCGGCCTCTACACCAACAATCTGTAAAAAATATTCATTTTTATTGTTTCATTAAATATTGTTACTAATATATAATTTTTTATGTTTTTATTGTTCGAGATTTCTCTAGTGTTTGATGTTCTAGTAAAATCTCGCATTTTCCAATTGTCGCTGATTCTAGAATAATCTTTATTTTTGCTATAAATCAAGGCCCAGATCTCTCTGTAGTAAAAGAAATCAAGCGACCGTTTTAAGTGTTAAGTTGGCACTGTACGTGAACCGAATCTGAAATAAATTGTGTAAAATAAATCACAGCAATTTTTATTAAATTCAGCCCGGTAAAATCATAAAAATGTGTACATTTTGTTTTTCTTCAAAACCAAAATGTATTGAGAAGATTAGTACAGGTATATTATTTCATATGATTTTAATATTTTAAGCTCGAAAAATCAAAAAGAAAAAAAGTAATTTAAAAAGTGTAAAGTTACTTGCAAAATTACTTCACCATTTAGTAGATATAAGTTCAAAAAAAAAATTATCTATAAGATAATTATTACTTATGTAAAAATCTACTTTATCACTAAATAACATAAATTACTACTTCACAATTCACATATCCTAAAGTTTGAGATTTCATTGACATCATTGAGCCAACGTAAAAGTCGACCTTCTGGGTCCCAAGTCCCACCGGCCACCCCTTAGATAATAAAGGAGTGTTTATTATTGCCAGCCCCGCTAAAGATGGCTGCTCTGGGTGGCAGAGGGGGGGGTTAATGTTTCAGGGGGTAGTTGGGGGGTAGGTGGAGGTGTATGGGGGGGGGGGGGGGCGGTGAAATGGCCTTTTTTGTTATCATACCCCAAAGATTTATGTACACCGCAAGCAGTCACAATTTAGAATTATGGTAAATTATATTTGTTCTTATGCCCCGACTTTTTTTTCATCGCCCGCCTTTTTAATCGCTGGGAATGTGAATGTGCCAGTGCAAAAATCGAAAAAAAAAACTCATATTTTTTCGAGTCGATAAAAAAGTGATATTTATATGAAAGTATTTAAGTCAACTGCAGCAAATTTGAATAAACAGCGATGTATAGACATCTAACTCCATATAAATGTCATTTATAAAATGCCAACAGAACTTGAGAATAGGGTGTGCAAGGGAAAGCAAATGGTCGGTGCAATAGGAAGAATAGCAAAGAACAAGCGATTGACGATGGATCTGAGAATGGCGGTACACAATGGCATATTGTTACCGACTTTGATGTATGGAAGTGAAGCATGGACAGTGAATGATAGCGAAATGAGTAAAGTATGTACGGTGGAAATGAAGCATTTGAGAAGTATGACAGGAAAATCCTTGAGGGATAGAGTTAGGAATGAATGGGTAAAAAAATAATGTAATTTGAAAGAGGGTGTGAAAGTTAAAGTACAAAAGAATGTGATGAGATGGTTTGGGCATGTGGAAAGAATGAAAGATGATAGACTGACAAAGTATGTATACAAAGAAAGTGTGAAAGGAAAAAGAGGGAAGGGATGACCGAGAAAAGTATGGAGTGTTTAGATTGAGGAGATTGTGGAAGAATGGGATATACAAAGTGAGTGTAAAAGAAGAAAATGCATGAAAAAGGTGATGGATATGAAGGAATTGAAAGAGGTATGTCAGGATAGGAAAAAATGGAGGCAACTCTGCAGAGGCTCTGGCCACCCCTAGCGGAATGGCGACAGAGTTACAGTTATAGTTACAGTTACAACAGGCTAATACCAATATTAAGGTAGGCATATTTGTTTGTTAATTGTAATTTTAAATTGATATTTTTTTTATCAACGGTAAACAAATTAAATCAATTATATCACAAAACAAATAAATGCATGAATTTTCACGCAAAAAATGCAGTGAAAACCTATGATATATGCATATAAGTAAAATTTCCTATTCATTGTTGTTAATACAGGTTCTGATTGAAGAATATCGAAAGAATTGTAAGCATTATTGTTATGTACGTTTTGAATATGAAGAAAGACACAATGTTTAAACAATATTGTATATTCTACCTGCCTTGTGCCTTTTGTTATTAAAATTGAATCATTTTATAAGAAGCCATCAACTTGAATTTACGGCAAATTAAAAAAAAATCATAGACACCACTAAATAAAAAGTACTCGTAATGAAAATCACAAACAATCTATACAATTTGAATTTCAGTTTTTTTTTTAATAACAAAGGTTGACCATAATATGTCTCTGTATTTTGGAAATCTGTTTAGTTTTAAAATATTTTTAGTGCACACTTTGTATCGTTAAACATGACGAACATTGCAATTATCTGTATCGCAGGACGTATGTATAAATAAATCATAGAGCACTCCAAACAATGGGAATACTTGCCGCGGCCGCCCAAGCCGCCGATCCCGATAATAAATTTAAATTTAGGATTTCATTATTGTCGCGTATTGTCGGGAGAGTGTAGACTCGCCCTCTAGAGCTCACTCTAGTAGCCGTGTAGTTAGTACTCGTATCTAACCTAGCGGTGACAAACATTTCACGTGAGAAAGTGCTTTTTTAAAGGGGCAAAGCAGTTGAAAGCGTATATTATGAGTCCATCACAAAAATAACATTAGAAACTCCCGTGTAACTTTAAAAACAAAAGATCTTGTTAATTCTTTGGACAATACAGTCGTTCTTGAACTGTCATATTTGTTTCAGTCATGATCTAGCTTCCTAGACAACCTCGGTCCATCCATCAATGGATTTTCAGTTAATATACTTTTCCATACGTTTTTTTCAGCTTTTTTGTCCGGTCGTAAAATCTCAGTTGGTAAAATGCTTGGATTTCATGCCTAAAGCAAGGTTCGATTCCCACCTAGAGTAACAGAAATGATTTGCCATTTTGGTGTTAAATTACCGGCAAAGTATGTATACTTAGCGTTCTCAATGAATAAGAACTAGCCCTTTCGGGAGCTGGGAAATCCCGTTATCAACTGAAGTGTCTTAAGTAAGGTCAATCCCTTTACCGGTGAAAACAAATAGGTCTATGTCGCTACATGCGACTCCTTTAAAGACAACGCGTTAAAGGATTGCACCAAATGTGCAGAATTGTCGCATTTAACATTGTAGGCTAAAATCCTTCTTTATGACTATTCGGAACCATAATTCTGAAACGCTTCTTATCACCACATCTTGCTCGCGTTCTAAGGGTTGCCCGCGCCCCTGCGATATCCCAGCGACCGCTTGTCCGTCCTAGACGGATCCCTCCCTCCACCCAGCGCAGCCCATTCCCTGGTTTTGTAATTTTATGGGGACATAAATTTGCCTGCCCCTGATTTAGTGTCCCTGCACCCCTGACGCTCTGCAGACAAGAAGATATCATCCCTGCAAGTGCTCGCTGGCAGGCCCGGATTAAGACGACTGGGGCCCTGGTGCAGAAAACCATCGAGGGCCCTCATAAACCCTCATAACCCCCCGTCCTCTAATTTAATCTAAGTCGCAAAGATATTGTTACGAAATTAGGGTTCAATTGTCTTCAAATTAAAAATACACAGGTCTTCTTCAATAGTTATTTATTTTACACAGTTACAAAATTTATTTTCACACTACTTTCTCGATTATTCCACTTGGTTTTGGTTCACTGATCAGATGACTTCGATGTGTTTGTAAGTCTCTATGATACTGGCCCGCTCTGCAGGCCATTCGCACCTTTATACTCTTCAGAGCAGTATGATCCAGAACTAAAGTCGCCAGACGGTTCCAGAGTAATTATTACTTCTCGATGTTTCACGTACTACCTAGACACAACCAAAATCCTACCTACCAATGCAATACAGTATTCCTATAATTATAACAAATACCTACTTAGCCTAGAGAATTCTACACTTATACATAATTATCGATCTTACCTACCTATACCTATGAGGACTCTTATAACTATAACTACCCATACTTATTTCAATATTTATATTTACAAAACACTATAACTACCCATACTTATTTCAATATTTATATTTACATAACAATATGTATCATTGGGGATTCACATTATATGAATTTTCACAAACTCTTCTTCTTTCTCTTTGCCTTATCCCATCATTTGGGGTCGGCCCTCCTTGTTCGAAGACGCCAAACTTTTCTATCCTGGCTCATCTCCTCTGTCAGGTTTCCCTTTTGCATTTCTTTTTCAATATTGGCCCGCCATGTTGCCATTGGGCGGCCTCTGCCTCTTGAATATGCATTTTCACAAACAAACTTGTATAAGTTCACGCTTGTGCATGCCGCATCTGAACCTACAACATAAAAACTCAAATCTCAATGAACACACACCCTGCAACTCTAACTGACCTTTCGTGAAACAGGGGTGAAATTGGCAAAGTGAACCATTTTTACAGCATTAGTGGTCAGCCAAATACTTTCACCAAAATATATAGGTACTTATTGCGAACCAAAACAATTACTTACTGACGGTGATTTAAGATTATTCTTAAGAATCCTGTTCGAGAGAATCCCAAATTTAAAAAAATCTGGAGGTCTATAGCATTTGTTGGAGGGTACTTCGTCTTGTCCTAGTTGTAAATAAATATGTTGAATTTTTTTTCCATGCAGTTTCATATTATTTAGTCGCCAGGGGCGTCATTGGTCCCGGAAGTATAAGTTGAAGGATATTTTTCTAAAACGTCTAAGAGACCCCTAGGACGCGAGGACTCTGGGCTGGAAGTCTCATCACCACGGTAATTCTTACCTACGGAATATCGGTAATATTTGTATGAAGACTAATCAGTTGTTCACTTGCGCCCATCTTGGATTGACAGGCCTTCACACAAATATTACCGATATTCTGTAGAGGAAAATTACCGTGGTGATGAGACTCCCAGCCCTGGTTCGGTCGCACTGCTTAAACCGCCCTTAATCCGGGCCTGCTCGCTGGTCACTGACTTGCCTTCTGTGCCTCGAGTACACAACATCACGTAAACTCACATCGATCGCGTAAATTCAAAAGATGAATGAAAACTAAATCACTCTCAAGGAGTGCCGTCGTATATTCCATACACTTTCAATTTACGAAACCGATGTGAGTTTACGCAATCATTTTAACTCGGGGTACAGATACATGTAAGACTACCACACAAAGGCATCACGATGCTTTGGGGTATTTTCAATTTAAAAACGGGTAGGTCATTGAAATTGCGTTACAGAAATACCTATCATCCCTCAAATATTGCAAGCGAAAACTTTTATTCGTAATCGAAGGTGGAACAAATTTATGAAATTGTATTTTTTGACAAAATAAATTAAGATTTCTTTATTCATAGGTTTGTATGAAACTTATTACCCAAACTGTAAAAATTGGTTCACTTTTGTCTATATCATCAATTCATAAATGTCACTCACGTTTCAGAGAAAGTCGGCAAAAGTTGCAAGGTTCATTTGAGACTTTAGTCATAATTTTTAAGTACACTTGTAATGTTGATGTATGTTTGCAATTCAGATTACAGATACGAGTAGTAGATTTTTAATAACATTGTTCTATTGCTCTTATGGTATGGAGAGATGGACGCTCACACAGGCACTGAGATCAACAAAACACTAATTTACTGATTTTCTACTGCAGCATCCAAGATGATAATAGCCATGATGATCGCCGATCTCCAATGGAAGTGGTACAAAAAGAAGAAGAATTAGTTAAACTCGTAGTTTAAGATTGTTTTTTTTGTAACTTATGTTAGTGAATTAACTAAGATAACAATTTCACGCCGTGCAGTAAAAATAACTAAATAAATGAAGCATAATGTTTATTTTTAGTTCTCTTTGATTTCAGTCAATCGAAATAAAAGATTGAATAATTGTCATTTCAGAAAAACGTAAATGGGTTTCACATTAATTTCATTAAAAGATGGAATTTTATGAATACAATACGCTGCCTTAGTTCTTGTTTATTTTATACGCCATTGAGAAAATTTTACATGAGCATTTTTTGCATGTGTACTGGACCGATGTGTCTTAGGAAAACAAGAAATTTATTTAAAAAAATATTTAAAAGAACTCTCACATTATCGAGTTTTACGGTTTTTCTTAGCTCAGATTGTGTAGAATTTGATTCATAAGACAACTGCATGAAAAAGTCATATTTGACAAGATTGGCGTATACGGTAAACAAGAACTAGGGGAGCGAATAGTCAAATTATTAACGATCATGAGAGTTAAAAAAGTGAGAAAGTTGTAGAGTTGAATTTATGTGTGTACCTGCAAGTTTTCAATTTTCATTTCAGCCGGAAGTTTGCACAAGTTCCTCTACTTCTCATGAGAACTATGACAGACACGTTTCCTTTAAAAATTACCATCTTCTTTCAAATTAGCAACTTTTCTCCCAGCAAACAGCGAAATCTCGAGAAACTTCTTATTTCTGGCGCATAATTGCTCCAAATTACAAACAGACAGCTGGAGTTTTTTCTCTTCCCTTGCCGGCTTCAGAAGGACAGAGAATCAAAACGTTTTTCGCCAATTAACGCCACTTGTGTCGCGCTGCCTGAAGGCGACTTTTGCAATGAGCTAACTTTGCCTCCATTTGCTGGACGGGGGTGCAGTCAATCCACCAATGACCAGAGTAATTTGAGAAATTGCAAACTGTTTCAGCTGAAGTTGGCGAATTGATATAATAATATCCACAGAGATTGTCCTCCTAGTACTAGTTAGGACAAAACTTTAGTATTTAAACAAAACTAACGTATTTCATTTCACTTTTATAGATTCACATCTTTGACATTAGAGAAAGGATACAAGCTAGATCTAGATCCTTTTAGATTTGATTTGAATATTCTTGCAATTGTAGCACTTTTATTGATTTATTGTTCAATTGTTTTTTTGTAATAACCTTCTTATTTTGAACTGATTTTCAGCAAAATTTTCATTCATATTGCCCTAGATTTGTTACAAAGTTCTGTCCTTACTTCTAAAAAATTCAAATAAGTATACTCACAAAGCTGGCTTGAAAAATTCATCTGTCTTTCCCAAAGACCGGTAAAAAAAAATCCAGATCTTACTTGAGAACTGGCTCTTTCTATAATGAAGATCAATCTCTCACCAAATGAATGATCTTTATATTTATTTATATCTACTTAAAAAAAAAAATGTAGAAATACAAAATAAAAATGAAATATATTTACTTAGTCCGAGTATTCCATTAAATTTTATACAGAAAACCTCTTAGATGTAACCGCTCAACGCAATTGCTAACTATACATATACAAGTATATGATATGTACGTCTTATACAACTACGTGTTCCGCTCTTTGATGGCTACGAGCCCCACAGTGAGTAGTGAACGGTGACGCGGACCGTAGACTGATGGGTCTACGGCACGTAGACCCTAAGAATCGTAGCAGCGTAGACCTTTGCGCCAACTTTGCTTTTACAAAAAAATGTATGGGCGTTCAAACCTTCATTAGAGGTGCTGTTCAAGTTTCCTAGGATTTTGGTAAAACGTTATAGTAGAGTTTAAAAGCAATTTTACACTTGAGCTCCTGACAGATATAGAAGCGTAGAGCGTCCCCAGACCTTCTACTGATTTTAAGTGGTCTGCGTCAGAGATTGTCAGTCTTTTTTAGTCTTTCGTAACTTTCTGTGATTTATTTTCAAGCTTAACTTAAACGGTTGTACACTCATAACTTTTAGTTTTCCTCACATCATTCTTATCATTAATCATGGCAAAACGAGTAATTTATACATATTTAATCATAAATGATGAAAATAAACCAGTTCTTCTGGCAAACGTGATGACTTCATCAAATAAATGAAAACAAGATGTCGGCAAGACATTTAAAGGTACTTGGACGAAGGTTTTTTTCAATTATTCCATTATCAGCTTTTTCACACATAAATATCGTTTGTTGAAAATTACTCCGCTTCGTCTTTTTTGAACGAAAAAAAGACGAACGACAAAGAATTTTGTTTCTGTGTATTAATATTACAATGGATAAACATCACACGTCTATGTGACTTTCATGCCCCTTTGTCCGTAATGCTGAGCTACCAATATCAAAATATATGTTTTCGTTTTCCTCAACAAACCCAATCGTGTAACCTGTCAATTTTGGTGTCCAAATAATTTGCGTATTGACTCTTTGAAATGATTAAAATATAATGCAGAAATGTACCTTAGTTTCAAATACATCGAAAAATAAATAAAACAATTACTCTGAAAATATTTTTGCACTTTATATTTTAAGGTGAATACTTAAAACAAATAGATAAAAACAAAGGATTCGGTAATGACGAGATTAGTCCATACTTTGTGTTTCAATGTGCTGACCAGCTGAGTGAACCATTCTCAATTCTTTTTAATAAATCAATGGATAATGGTAAATTCCCAACGAAATTTAAAGATGCCTTAATAGCACCCATTCATAAATCTAAATCAAAAAATGACATCGAAAATTATCGCCCCATTTCCATCCTGTCTGTATTTAGCAAATTATTTGAAAAAATTGTACTAGATCACATCTACCCAACAATCTCCCCCTATATTAGCAATCACCAACATGGATTTTTGAAAAAACGCTCAGTTCTCACTAACTTGCTTAACTTCACAGAATATGTCTCGCATAGATTAGGTGATCGCTTGCAAGTTGATGCTGTATACACGGATTTTTCAAAGGCGTTCGATAGGGTAGACCATAGTATTCTTATTAACAAGCTGTACAGTGTAGGAATCCATGGTGACCTACTCCGATGGTTTATTTCCTATGTAAAAAACAGACAACAGGCAGTGGTTGTGGGCGGCTGTAAGTCCAATTTCACTCGTGTCCCGTCGGGTGTACCCCAGGGCTCACACCTAGGTCCCATTCTTTTTAATATTTACATATATGACATACAATTTTGCTTCCAATCCTCACACTTTTCAGGTTTCGCTGATGACATGAAAATTTACGCAACAATTAACAATATAAATGACTGCATTAATTTACAAAATGACATCAATAGACTAAGTGTGTATTGCTATAAAAATAAAATCGACATCAATGTGTCCAAATGTGCTCTTTTAACATTTTCTCGCAAAAACACCCTTATAACACACTCTTATTCCATAAATGGTTTGTTATTGAAAAAAGTTGATAGTGTGAGAGATCTGGGAGTTTTATTAGATTCCAAATTGACGTATGACAAGCATATTGACTCAATTACCTCCAAAGCTTACCGAATGTTGGGTTTTATCATCCGCACCGGTAAACAATTTAATAATATCAACACTTTAAAAACACTATACCTTTCACATATACGCCCTCATTTAGAATTTTGTACTCCAATATGGAATCCGCACTACAAAGTTCACACTAACCGTATTGAAAATATTCAAAAGATTTTTGTTAAATATTTAGAGAAACGACAATACATTGAACACACCGACTACAAATCTTCCATAGAATTTTTCAATATTAACACACTACAAGATAGAAGGACCTACTTTGATCAATTACTTTTGTACAAAATATGCAATAATACAATTGACTCCCCTGATTTATTATGTAACATATCTTTTCTTATACCAAACAGACGTACCCGCTCGCAAAATTTATTTCACCTACCCATTTGTCATACCAATTACCGATACCACTCAACTTTATTCAGAATACAGCGTGACTATAACCAAAATTTCAAAAATTTAGATATTTTCCATGACTCATTAACAACCTTTCGCAATAAATTGAGATATTTTTCAACTCTGTCCCCTAACTCCCTCAATCAAGCTCCTTCACTTACGTAATAATCCCTCCTTTTCCTCATTCCTTTCCACTTTACTTTTACTTTTAATTTCTTTTCTTACACCTTGTTTCTTTTTTTTTTCTTTTTTGTTGCTTGACAACTTGTGTCTTTTTTGCTTTTTGTTTTTTTGCTTTTTGTTTTGCTCTCCTTTTCTTTTTTATTTTCTTGTCTTCTCAATTTTCTATGATATGTCAATACAAGCTCAGCATACTGATCAAATTATTATTCTTTCTCTATAATTTTAAATAGAAGAAACAATTTTGGCTTATATTAATTTTAAGAACACCATTGTAATCACTTTTATAAAGCTGTAGTTTTCTCAAATAAATAAATAAAAAAAATATAAATAGGGTCTACGGATCTCTAGTTGGTACTCTCTGCTTTAGTTTAAGCCACTTGAAGGACTGCGGGGCACGCTGGGCTAGGAACAATACTGGACTATTATTCCCATTGCTCTGTTTTGATGAAACCTTTTATCTCACAACCGAGTACAAAATGGACGCATTACATTCAATTTCATATATTTTAAATGAATGTTTAATAAAACTTATTTTTGAGACAATCAAATATCGTAGCAGAACATGGACTGCCATACATATATACAATTTTATAGTTAAATATTTTTGTATCCACTAGAAAAAGTGAGATCTTAAAGAATGTTTCAGGGAAAGGCGGCAAAAGTCAATGCTAATTTGAGATTTGTTTTTTTTTGCATAAACACATACTGCATACAGCATGTGTCAAAGTAAAACTACACGGGTTTGATAATAGGCATATACTGAATCTAGGTACATAGTAAATAATATAGATCTTTGCAACTTACATCACATATTATAATGAACTAGACTTTTTCGCTGAGGTCACATTAAATATATATATTTTTTATGGCTAGTCACGTATTGCATCCTCCGCGTGACTATGCTTGCATCGTTTTTATTATGTTGGTATGAGGCTGACCACCCATACTGTGAAAATGGTTCACTTTGCCAATGTCACCCCTGTTTCAGGGAAGGTCGGCAAGAGTTGCAGGGCTTATGTTTATTTGAGATTGGGTTTTTTTATATTGTAGGTCCATATGCGGCATGTGTGAGCGCGAAATTATGAGTGTCTGCTTGTGGGAATGCATTAACATGAATCTCAAATGATGCATATCTTTGCAACTTAGATTTAGATTTACATTTAGATTATAATTGAAATACTGGGATACTAAATACGACTTCGATGGTATATGACAAATTTGTTTTCAGCTCTCCACAAAATATTCTCGCGAGTTATTTGCACGTGTTTAAACAACTCGCGAGTTTTTCACCGTTTCCCCGGACAGGAGCGTCCTCGAGTATAGTTCGGGATCCCCAGCACTTGACTGTCCCGTCCACTTGCCGGGGCTACTCTCCCGAAGCACTCGCCGCTTCCCGTCCCATGGAAGTTCCTTAGCGGTGCAGGCGACAACACATAAATATTGGAATCTGAAGGAGCTTGGTGCGCCGGCCGTCGCTGTCGATGCAGCGATCTTATTTGAAATTGTTCCCGGCTCGGTGGACGGAATTTATGAAGCTAATATTGTTTATTTGATCAAAAAAAAAAATAAAACACATAAATTAGAACGGGGAATTTACGACTACCCCATGCGAGACTTTGAGCGTTTAAAATTTTCTATTTAAAGTTTTTCAGGAAAACCAAAAAAATGTGTATTTATTACACGGGTTGGATGTGGATCTTAAGGTGATGACGTCTAGCTATCTTGCTACGTGTTAAGAGGTCTCCCAGCTTTTTGTTGATCGTTGGCATCTCATTAGCTATGATGTGCCCGTGTTTTCATAGTTTATTTTGGATACATGTACTTTACGAAATAGCCTCCTGGATATGATTTTTAACAAAAGTTAATTTAAAAAAGAAGAACATATATTTAGGGAAATAAGACTTGCACCTTAACAGGAAATGATAGGTTTTAACTGAGAATAAAGATAGATATAACTTTTGAACATTAAAAAACGAATTAATAAAAAAACATACATTTCAAGATTTTGACCTCAGTTTTTTTAAAAAGTCTTGCCCATCCGGCGCTAGATGTCTGTACAAAATTAACTTATCACGTCATATTTTTTCAAACAAATACAAAAAAGGGAATATAACAAGGATTTGACCGGTCCGTAGTCTAATGCTCAACACTTCTGAATTGTTATTGGAAGATGGAGGGTTCTAATCTTGGCAGAGCAAAAACAAAATATTGGATTTTTCAAATATGCTATGAAATATTAATTTGCTTTTACCAAAGATCTGTCACCATAAGTTCATCTAGCCTTACAGCAACTGGGTTTTGATTGAGATTCACAGCGATGATCAAGCTCTCAGAGGGTTCTTCAGGTGGGGTTCACACAACAAACATCCTAATGTTATTCTTACGTTTTTTGAATTAAATATACTATTTCACTAAGGCATTCAAAGTATTTCTGTAGGTATAGATGGCAAAAATATGAGATATTTCAACAAGCATTATGTTTGTTTCTCTGGTGAAACTAAAGCAAATAACTCAAACAGCAGGTCCCCGACTAATAAAGAAAGCTGTGCTCTGTGGGAGGGGGGGTAGGGGGAGGTGGGTGGGTGAGAGGGAGGGCTGGACACTCCCCTTTCCCTCCCCCTTGTATTATTGCTGGTGGGTGTTTCTAGTAGGCAGCATGCTAGTATAAGCGCTGAACGTGGAGACAATGTGAGGAAACAAAGCAAAGAGGAACAAAAAAAACATCTAAGAGTACCTTCGTAGTATAGCGATTTCATGGAAGTGATGCTAAGGATGGACTGTAAGCTTAATTTGGCTGAAAATACATCCTTATAAATGTAAACACTTTTGTTAACATATAAGGTACATTTAAATTGGAGTATTAATACGTACGCATTATGGTTTTAGGTAAGCCTTTGAATTCTTTTTTTCAAAAGACATGAGTTATTGTAGAGTATGACAATTTCGTCAAATTGTGCGAAAATTCCATTAAATTTCATTGAAACAAGGTTTTTTAATTGAATTCAAGATAACTTATTTTTTTCTTTTTTGTGTCTTGTCAAGTTCCTACAACGTTGACAATCACAACGTGAGTATTTTAATCGTATATCTTCATAAACAAAAACAAAAATATTTTTTAGGGTGGATCTATTAACACAGTGAAAGTCCATTTTTAATTGTTTCAAAAATCAAATGGGTAAAACATAGATTAAAATAAAAAACTTCTTTGTTACAATTCACATGAGCTTTTATTATTTTTTAAACACTACCGGTTTCGGGAGAAGCAATACCTCCCATCTTCAGGTGTAAATATAAACTTTTATATTTACACCTGAAGATGGGAGGTATTGCTTCTCCCGAAACCGGTAGTGTTTAAAAAATAATAAAAGCTCATGTGAATTGTAACAAAGAAGTTTTTTATTTTAATCTATTAAAATGAACTTTCACGAAGTAACTGCCAAAAACCTAGATAGGGTAAAACATAGTTTTTGTTTTGAAAAAAAATGTTTTGAAAATTATTTTCAAAAAAATACTTGTAACCAATCTGCTCCTGAAGATGCCTCATTAGGCGAAAATGTTCGAGCACAAAAAATAATTAAATAAGTGAATTAAAACTATGTTTTACCCATTATAATTTTTAAATAATTAAAAACAAAAATCATTATCGTCTGAAATAACTTCTGTAGAAATCTTCTCATAAATTGTTTATGTTTTTACCGTAAATATGTAATTGTTTTTTCTTTACAATTCAATGAAGTGGAAATAATTTGAAAATGTGTTTATAAAATTAAAATCAGAAAACATCAGGTTCCTTGTCGTTTATTACCGCAATGTTTTGTCCATATTTTGGCTACTGGGACATCTGTGGCCTGACTCGCCCTCCCTGTAGTAATATAAAGGCCGCACCACGCGTAGATGTTCCTTATTGAAACATGCTGTCCATGACTGTCCGTACTGTCCATGACTGTCCATGACTGCCCACTGTCCTTGTGCAGTGAAGACAAGACTGAGGACGTGTCTCGAGATGTCTCACTTGTGATTATGGGGACATAATTATTTTTGTGTATCGTGATGGCGATTTTCCACAAAGAGCTACGGTTTTTCATATCTTGGAAGTGTTTATATTTGCAGGAACTAATCATTTGCGAAAATTGGAAATATAAAAATTAGAAACTATCGAGGTTAAGTGGTCAAAATTTTGAGACCAAGTAATCGTATTTTTTTCATAATAATATAAAATTTTCAAAAATTTATGCACCAAAAAGGTAACTTAAAACACTTTTAGAGGTTGAAATAAATACTCAATTTGTGAAAATAAAACTCTGTGTTTTTTATAATTATTTATAAAAATGAATTTTCACTGTGTGAATACACAAACTTTAAAAAGTCTACTTTAAAGATTAATAATCTTTAGAAACTGACTTTGTGTCTAATATTGAAAATTAAGTTCAATTGTTAGAAAATACTGAAAAAAAATTGTAAGTAGTTTTTTCATGTAAGAATACATGAAAATATGCACTTTTTAAAAAATCAGATTTATTAAAAAAAAACCCGTAAGTGACTAAAAATCGAACAGTGTTTTTTTGTCAGAAAAGTGTTTATCTCTTGATTGTCACAGGCGTTTCATTTCATCTTGATGTCCTCGCAGTAAAGTGTGCAGAAGTTTCCCCGCCTCCGATATGAGTGGACCCTGCCACACTAATGTCCCACTATTGTGACGTCTTTGTTGTTGTGATGGCGACGCCTGCGACTAACTCCCGCAACATGCGACCAGATCCAACTTGCTCTCCTCTCCAAATGATATCTTTATTTCCAAGTGTAAGTTTTTGGCTTTAATAAGATAAAGTATCGTATAAGCCTTTCAGTATGGAGTTCAGATGTATAAATAAGGCCAGTTTTCGTAAACCTACCTATCGTTTTTAACTATAAATAAATCAATAATCTAAGTTGCAAATACATATTAACATTTAAATTTAAACAGACCCTTACAAATGCTGAGTGTGCAATTAAAAATTAAAATCAAAACCCCAAATGAACATAAACCCTGCTACTTTTGCCGATCTTCCCTTAAACAGAGGTGACATTAGCAAAGTGAACACTTTTTTTACAGTTCAGGTGGTCAACCTCATGCTACCTATACGTTTTTCTTGACATAAATGCTATATTATATTATGTTTTGTGATGTTTTGGTATTCCATGGTCAGTCCTGAACATTTTGTTAACACAGGAAATAATTAATTCACGCCCTTTCTAGCAGTAAAATAAGCAAAGTAGAAAATGGTAAGTTTTGGAAAATTGACGTTGAAGTTGTAGGTATGTTTGACCTACAAGTTTATGTGTTGTGCCTAAGAATTGCTGGTCTCAGAGGTAGCTATGAAAAGAAAATACGCTTGTAATTATAAACATTCCATTTCCGATTGGCGAAGGGCAGAGACAGGTTCACAGCGGTGATTGTAAATGTTAGAAGGACCCAACAGCAGGAGCGTGCATCCCATACAAGCACAGATTTACAATTCAAAAAATATGGTTTATCTTAGTCATCGTTCGCACTTCAGTCAATTTCAAATGAGTTATTTTCAAGGAATGGGGGAAAATATTTATTTTGAAATGTCTATACCAGAGGTGCCCAAACGGTCGATCGCGATCGACCGGTCGATCGCGGGAGGTTTTAAGGTCAATCGCCGAGGATAGCTAAAATTTCAGCGATCGACCTTAAAACTGATTTGACATTTTGCATTCAATGTAGTTTTACTTAGATATGCTCCTTTTTTTTTAAATAAATATTTATACATTATGAATTATGAGCTATATTTGGTGGGCTAAACAGTTAATATGTCGATCTCCTATTCATAAATTTTTGCTAGGTCGATCTTCTCAAGAAAAAGTATGGGCCCCCCTGGTCTATACCCTATGGCATATACCCTATACCCTATGCACGCGCCTGTCCGAAAGGGCATTGAAATAGTAAAATCTATTGTTTAGTTATGAAACTTGGAATACAATAAAATAATTGCGGATTATAAATAATAAAAGGAAATAAATCCTACTCAGAGTTGCAGCGTTTACGACCACCTTACAGCAATCGTTAATCAGAGAGTGGACTCGCCATAATCACTAGCGCTAGTCTACTGGCCGCCCTGCCTCCTGGCGAGGCAGTTTGAATATTTCAAAAGTGCAGCGCGCATAAAACGTGTATGCGCGGGTGACATGCGCACACCGTATATCGCCTTTATAGCGCTCCATTCCCTATTACTTATGGATGCCCTAATGTCTGCGCCAGGACCAGACGATCTCGCCGTTAATATTTAATTCTTCAATAACACAAAATACAATAACACTAGCGTTAAATCACGTAGTTTACTTCATCGAGGACTCGTTCATTTACGCCATTTATTTTTATTCTGTACGAACTTTATTTAATTTTTTGTACGCAGATTGCAAAAAATTTAACTGCATCGAAAAAAATTTGTCAGCTGTTGTCCAAACTGGACACTCCTCAATTAAATATTTTCTGAATTGAATTATTGTTCCGCAGCCACACTAAAGACTCCCTTTTACCCCATATCCACAATATTATGTAGTTGCAGCGCTTTAGGCCAGTTCAAATTGAATGTTGTTGAACTGAAGCTTTTCGAGAGAAGCTGTAAGTGCCCTTTCATCATTTCAGTGGAATCTTTGATTATGCTTTCGTTTATTTCTTAGCATTTTTGTGACCAGATTCTTTTAACACATTATTAAACGGAATACGTTTATTATTTATTCTTACAATATTCCCTGTTCTTCATCCGTAATGAGATCTTGAAGGACAAAAGACTACCATTTAATCTGTCAAAAAACAACAACTGTTTCATGGCATAATATTATCACAAAACTAAAGGTAACACAAAGATCCGTAAATGATTAAATGACAAAAAGAGTTCTAAATAGTCAATGCGTACAGCTATCTATAGTTATATTACTTACTCATTCCAGAGATATTCTACTAGATCTTTGATTTTTTCAAAATGCTAAATACGTTTAGTAATAAAAATGACATCTTGATTTTTACTTTTGCAATACAAAGTTCGCGCCTGTGCTCCATAGAGTGAATCCGCAGGCATGTCGTAGATAGCCGCAGCGTCTCCAGCACGTCCTCCGTACAGAAGGGAGTCCGGTGAGTATAAAACTCAACCATAGCGTTTCACAATCTATATAAACCAAAGCAGCACCTCTAGCCAGCGTTCCAGCTTCCATAATTGTTGGTAAAACGCTTTGTTTGAGTTCAGGCGTCATGTTTTCTACTTGGGGTATTGGAGGTGGAGGCGAGTCCCTACTCCTCATGGGTATGAAACGTCATTGACATGCTCTTCACTCTGTTGATGCAGCGAGAACAGACAATTTCTTCACCCATATTGCAGTACCCACGACATACTGAAAGTCTAGAGAATTCTACGACTGCCATCGTAATAATATTTTGTCGTCCACGACGGATGAAAACTTAAAATGGTGCCCAGGTTACCCAAGGATGTATGCTTTTTTTATGGTACATTTATTTGAATTAATGTTGTAATTTTCATTACAAAAAAAATCTTGAATTTCAATTGACGGCAGAAAATAAATAGAAAAATACGTGAAAGACCCGAGAAAAAAATGTGTACTAAAAAATGAGAAAAAGGAAAAGGTAGATTCGATTTACTTCGAACATATCGCCACCTTAAATGTACAACTGAATAAGTAGGTACTGATTTACTGATTTGAGAAATTGTGGCTAAAACATTATATAGGGTGTAACTTCTCTTCTAACTTGTAAGTGAACTAATTATACGGCAGTGCTCATGAACAACTTCTAAACTACAGGATTTTCACACTGTCGTGTCGTAGCGTTTTTTTCTCGTAGAAAATAGGAGAATGGTGTGAAATTTTTCTGAGAAAACCATGCTAGCTTAATATATAATTTATTCAGTTTTACCTATAAGGTATTGTTATTTATTATTAGATATTTTTTACTGTTCCATATACTTTTCGATTGGTCTGATAGGCTTTGTATTATACAAAATTTACCATATTTTCAATAATGCTGTGAATAAAATAACCTTCTTGCTTATTGTAATTGGAATAAAATACCTAAGTCGAATAAAAATAAGATTATCCTCCCAACATGCAATTAAGTATGTTTTAATTTTCTGGAACAAAAAGGCTATTTTTGTTATAATAAAATGAAGAAGAAAATCAGAAAGGAATGCTATGACAATTAAATCCGCAGTCTGTACAGTAGTTGAACTCAAAGAGGTTCTTGAATTGACCTCAGTACCTCAAGTATAAAACACTGCGTAAACTCCTTTCTAATTTAATATAAAAAAGCATATGAAGGCTAAATCACTCAGAAGAAGTGCTGTTTTGACTTTCATACATTTTTCTATTAACGCAATCGAGAGTAGTGTACGTTATATTTTAAGCTCTGGGTAGGATTCTACTCCAAGACGTAAGATAAAAAGACATGGCGTAACAAAAAAAATAATAATCATAAAATATTGATTACAATTTATTGAAGATTATTAGTTGATATAAAATTGTAGTGAAAAGTCCTTAAATTAATAATTATTGATGAAATTTTTTTCAGATTCTTTAATTTGTTGGGTAAATATGAAGTTAATTTCTCACTTTGTTAGTTAGTTTTTACATATAACTACCTAATTGTTATTTCTTTCAAAAGTTGTTTTTCTATTGTACAAATAAAGGGGAAAAAAACTATTTTATACGCTGTAAGTACTTGTAGTGTACTTGTGTTTTTGATTATTTTGTAAATAATATTTCAGCAAACTTTAAAATTATAATGCCACATTTTATCATGAAGTAATATATCTGTAAATAACCAATAACATATGTAAACTCAAATACCTTAAAGTACTTGCAATATTAAGAAACCTTGTGTTGATTTCTGTATATCGTTGGTCGTACTTACAAATGGCTTATAGTAAAAGTAAACGCACCATGTTCCATATTATGATAATAACAAACATGCAGACCGGTACAATCAAAGACATCCAAGTTTTATGGTTTCATAATTCAAGAGGAGGTCATCAAAATGCTGTAAAAATTTAAGTCTGTGTAATTGCATTGCATTTATAAGGTCATCATAAATATACGCACAAAGTGGACCTCAAATAAATTCCATATTTGTACAATTAAATTTTGTGTCGTTTTTATACATTTTTGTTTTAAATGATCCAGTTTCTCTTTCTTAATCATAAGCAGGAAGTAGAACGTTGGATCCATTTATAAGCGGGAAGAAGAAATGTAATTTTCTGACAAAAATGAGTAAAAATCATGTCTGATGCCAAAATTTATCCATATATCTTCATTTTCATTCAAGCATTATTTAAACTTATATATTTTTCGTCCCATCTTTAAAAATGACAAATATCTCATAAGAAGGCGACACTGTCAAATAATTTAGTTGACAGTGGGGACGAAGAAGGGATCCTTCTGTACTCCAAGCAGAAAACATTACGTTTCAACGCAACCCAAGCGTTTTAACAAAAATGTATGTAACCTAAATCACTCCCTGCTGTGGCTGTTTTAGCTTTCGTTCATTGTTTGTTAAAACGACATGTTAGAGTTTTCTTCTTAAGGTACTGATTTTGACTTTTTATCACTTGATGTCGGCTCCGTAATTTAAAAATCTTTTTTTTCCCAAAGGATTAATATATTAACTCTTTTTCATTGGCGTCCTGGTAGGACATTCTCGTGGGCAGCTATCCGAGTAATAATTTTAGATTTTTTATTGTACGATATGCAATAATTCAAATATTTTATGAGCGTTTAAGCTTATCTCTACGTTTTTTATTGCATTTAGACTTTGTACCGATTATTTACTTGCATAATAAGGACCAAATATGGTACCTCATATTATGCCAATCATTGATTTATGTACCTTTATCGTTTCATATAAAAATACCCTTTACTTTAAGTCAATTCATTTTGTGTACTTAATTTAAGAAGAAGCTACTTTCATTGTATTTTTCTTTTCATAATGCAATAGATTTGTGAAAAGGAATACGATTCACTAACCTAATTTGCCTGACGAGAATCAAGTAGGCTTGCACATTTAGAATTCATATATATATTCCATACATTTTCATTTGTTTTTTTTAAAATAAACATTAATTATTACCCAGTGACACTAAAGCCCACATTTTTTTTGTCCACAGGGCATGACGGGGCTCGAACTGACGCTGATTTCAAAATCACAATCTACCACCTTGTCCGCTCGACCATACCGTCGACAATAATTATATATAAAAAATGCTAATTTTAATCGTAAAATTAAGAAGGAACAGCTTAAAATTTGATTTATTTTTATTATTAGGTATAGAGGTTCTTTTAATTTTTTTTTATTCGTTGTATTTTTTAGGATCTGGAAAACCTTGTTTTGATTTTAATTAAAAGTGTGATAACATATAAATTATAATACATTGTAAGCGTGTCATAATTTTACCGTTAATTTGATTTTAGTGCAATTTAATTGTCCAACCAAAAAATTATCGTGAAATTTCCAGCAATGTAAAACTCGTAAAAAGTGTCGCCTTGACACTGAAAATAAAACTGCACTTCACCGTCAAAAAGGACAGAGCAGGAAATATTCATTTTAAACGTGTGTGTTACAATAAATTAGAAACAAAACTTGTTCAAAAATCGTAAAAATTTTACAACCAATTCCGTGCAAAGCATTAGCGGATTTCGTTCATAACGAATCAAATTTCGGAAAAAATATGATTTTGATCGTTAAATTTTTTATTTTCTCACAAGTCACGCGTTCATAAAAAATATTTACAATTGCATGGTTGATTAAAAAAAGGAGATTTAGTACCCATGTACCGTGTTGTTCAAACTTAAGAAAATGAAGAAGACTTTGTCAAAACTTAACAGATTATCTTTTTATGTGGCTCACACAACTATGCCATCAAATCCATCTTACGCTTTTGTTTAAACTATTGTTTAGCGTGCATGGTATGTAGTGTTTTTGTTTCGAAGTATTTAGACGAGTTTTAATAAGTAAAAATATTTTTAAGAGATTAAGGATCGTTTTCAAGTTACTATTTGACTTTCCATATAGAACCAAAGTGAATATATTATAATCTTAAATGTAAGTTGCAAAAGTTGTATTGACATTTAAGGTTCACATTTAATCCATACCCACAAGCAAGCACTTGTAAGTTTGCAACTGCTGCTGCCTTTTTTTGATACCAGGGTGGCATTGACAAATATGAGCCAAGTTTAATCCTACAGCACTGGAGGTCAGCCTCATACCAACCTAATAGTCATGGAACACAAAAATCTCGAAAGTTAAATACTTTGTTCTAAATTAAAAAAATAGTGTACTTTGTGCCTTTTTACATAAACCATTTAATTTATTAATTTAGAGCAAATTATCGCATTGCAATTTCGATCCATATTTCTCTCCCAACTTTTTCACGGCCCGTTAATGTGTAGTTTGAATTTTACGATTTTTAAGTTTTTTACAGAGTTGTATGCTGGATTTTTAGTGTTTTTTGATTGGTTGCTCAGTGTATGGGGCCAGGTAGTATGCTGATGAGCTGGCTTGTGGCCGTGTCGTGATCGGTAAAGGTCTATGGAACCACGGGCCGCATTCGTGGCCCCCCGCCGGCAGACCATTCATAACCTGGGCACGGACATCCCACATCGTATATAAGAGCTAGGTATAATATTATTTACAAGGCGTATTAATAAAGACGTCTCAGGGATGCGGGATCGTAAAAATGAAGAATAAGTTGTGATGATAAATAAAGAGATTGATAATGTGACGATATTATTTTTTTAAGCGAATAGATCAGTTATATTGTTCGAATGTGGAACAGTTAATTTGTAAAAATGTGTCTATAATCTGTAATCTTAGTATCAAAGATACATTAACATAGAAAATTCATATTTAATGCATGCTCAGAAACAGACACGTGTAAGTTCGCGCTTACAAATGCTACATGTGTACTTATGAATTAAATTCCAAACCTCAAAATACGTGCCGACGCAAAGTGAACTATTTTTTACAGTATGGATGGTCTCATACCAACCTAACTTATGTTGAGAAATAATTAGTTATTATACTTAAAATTAATCTTACCGTTTAAAATGTTGTAGAGTTTAATTTTATTTAATGGTGACCAATATTTATTGCAGTTATTCTTTAAAGAAATCGAGCATGTCAAATTAACCGTTATTAGGTATGTATAATAAGGTTTGATGAAGGACATATATGTATGATGAGATTGATGAAAAGAGTGCAAGGACAGAACAAAGTGAAGACACATCTGCGGAGGTATTGGTCACCACTTGCGGAATGGCAGCTGGATACAAGAACAAGAAGGTTCATATAGTGAAAGTCCATTTTATATGATTATAAATTATTTTTAAAAACAACCAAAAAGGGTTAATTTTTCAATGTCTGATAATCATTTATGTTAATGTATAAGGTTCCTTATTTACGGACTGAAGGCGCAGTGATCTTTCATTTCGCGGCCGCTTCGAAGGAAATAATTTGTCCACTTCGTTTGGGTCTTGAAACACTACAAAAGATCTGAAATATATTAATGCTGTACCTGGTTTTTATAGTTTTATCGAAAATGTACGCACACTGAAACGCTCTCTGAGAGGCGCTGTTTTAGCTGTCGTTCATTTTTTGTAGCCTCTACGGTTAAGTTTAAACTAAAGGTGTGTACTAAGGGTACAGGTGTGATAAAAGACTTGCATCTGTCAGGACTGAAGGCTTGCACGTACATTTGTATGCGGCGTGTTGCTCCAAGCAATTCTTTATTTACGCATAGCATATGGTGTGCGTAGAAACAATCAATAAGGGTTTTTTTTAAAAGAAAGATGTGTTATCATTGTGAATTTGATTAAAAATATGTATAAATTTGGAAGTCAGTAAAAATTGACACATGAATTATGTCCGGTCCGTAGTCTAGTGGTTAACGGACTCGAAATAGGAAATTTGTTCGATGGTTTCGATTCATGGCGGAGCATAACAAAATTACCATTTGATTTTCAAAAATGTTTTCAAAAATCAAAAAATTACCTGCCAACCACTAAAGGGCAATCCAGGTTTACACCAACTGGGTCTTGCATGCAAAAATGACGCTTTCTCAACAATGACGCTTTCGACAAGCTCGCTGAGGGTTCTTGAGTTGTGATTCTACAAATACAGCGCTTACCGAAAACAGCATTATTTATAATATTTCAGGAAGTTGGTTGCGATATCAAAAAGTTGCCCAGTTTTGTTGCTGTTGTCTATAATTTGTGTAACTGTAACTGATACTTTTTTTATTCCACCAGGAGTGGCCAGAGCCTCTGCAGAGATGCTTCAGTTTCTTCCTATCCTTATTTTTTATCCGTAATTTCTGAATACTTTTTGATCACTACTTTCTTGCTAGTTACATATCAAGCAATGCTTGCGCTAAACAACTTTCCTACTAATATTCTTTTCGTGCTCTGGGTATCATTTCGTTCATTTTAATAGAGATGGAATGTACCTTGTTTTGTCGCTATTGAAGTACATTTTTCTAATCTTCCTCTCTCATCTTTCATCTCTTATAAGTGAATATCGAATAAGAGAAAAGCCAAAAAATAGAAGAGTAGATTGATCAATATTTTGTTTGTAAAGTATGATGGCAAAAGCACGAACCATCCGAGGAAAGACAAAGTGAAAAAAATAATTTAATAATATTTTTCTATCACCAAAATTTCTGGAATTTTCCACATAAAGCTGAAACACTCGACGCGAAGAATCGCCATTCTTGGGAAAGTTTGTTTCCATTTCTGCAATATGAGCGGGGAGGGGGCGGCGCGCTGTGGTAGCGGGATTATTGAAATGTTGATGGGCGGCAGGGTGGGCGGTAGAAGTGGGCGGCAGGAAGGGGTGGGCGGTTAAGGGAGGCGGCCGCTTCGTCAGAACTCGCCACTATTTCACAGAAGGCGTCCTACGGGCTGGACCAGACTGACTTAGATACTTTGAAATCCTATGATAGAGATAAGTAAAAAAATGAGTTCATGAAATGTAGCGTAAAATAAAGACTTACCAGACGGTGTAACAAACTCTAGCTCATCTATCTCCAGTCTAAGGTCAACTCAGGAAACAGACTGAAATCATTTAAATTGTGGCTCCATCGCCGAACGATAAGCTTTCCCTGGAAATATATTGTTTCCAACACCGTCAACTAAACAAAGTCTTGATTCTAGTTGACAAGGAGCTGCTGTCAACTATACAGATAGGAAGATTTTCCACCATGATGATGTGATGTGATGTTCATGAAACTGTACTGGCAGTTCTAATAGTTTCACTAGCCTCACATTACAATATCACGCTGAAGAAACCCATCGCAAACACAAGTGAAACCTCCGCAAGCTACAGATAAAAGAGATCACGGCAACAGATCGTCTTCTTAGTGCGAGTTTATCTTATGTCCATCAGATATCATAATTTCACATGAGTAATGTTTAATTCCTTGACTTATAAGTTGGTATGAGGCTGACTACCCATACTGTACTAAATGGTTTACTTTACCAATGTCACCCCTGTGTCAAGGAAGGTCAGTAAAATTTTCAGGATTTGTGTTTGTTTGAGACTTGGATTTTAAATTGAAAGTACACATGCAGCATTTGTAAGCGCGAGCTAACACGTGTCTGGTTGTGGGCATCCATTTAATATGAATTTAAAATATTATATTAATATTTTTGCGACTTAGATTATAGATAATAGAATGTTTGTATGTCAACTGGACCAATGTGTCTTATGAAAGCTGAAAATTTATTTTAACAAATAATTAAAACAACTCTCACTTTATCGTTATTTACGTTTTTTTTAGCTTAGATTGTGTCAAATGTGATTTAGATAATTTTATTGAAAGGTCATATTTGAATCAAATGGTAAATTAGCCAAGCAAGCATTTGCAGGAGACGAGATCCCAATAATAGTAAATAGAAGTAAACTCTTGAGTGTCAAATACCGGTCTTGTGAGCCTAAAAATTTCATAGGCAGAAAGCTATTTTCGTCTTTTAAGCCATAAGTGTCACATCCATTATCGTGCGGTGCTTGGTTTTCTAAATACCGTGAAGCAAGCAATGCGTCCAACCCCCTGACGGACGCGCCGGGCGCAAAGTAGAGATATAAAGTAAAGAGGGGTGTGAGGGGGTGGGGAGCTGGGAGTTGGGAGTGGGTGGCTGGAATGCGCGCCACCCCCCCGTCCAGCACTAAATCTTCAAGGCTCGACATCTGCTTTAATGGGATGTGTCCTGCCGCCCCTCCTCCCGCCCCCGAGTGACGTCACCCACCCCAAGAGCGACAGCTTGTTTTTAAGGCTTACAGATCTGGGCTAATGTAGTACACACGTACCTGACTGGGCCAGAGGACTGTCAAGGATTCTGGGGGTTTGCGTAATTCCATAAATAACACTTTTTTCCTCCAAGATGGGATTGCAAAAAAAACAACGCTCTAGTCTGTGTCATCCTGATTCAACAAAAGTGTAACTAGCTACATAATTTGGGGCAACCAATGAAATGGACAAGGATAAGAAAGTGGGACCAGATCACTATTGTTCAACGAATGCAACTCTGAAACAGTGTTTGGTGAGTGTGCTTTTGCTGTGGTGGTTTGATGCGTGAAAAAGACTTAGAAATAAGATATAAATGATGATGATATGCAAGATCACATCTAGGTATATAATTTTCCGTCAAGTAGTACTTGTACCTGAAAAAGTATTTTTTCTTTACTTTTATTTAGGGTTTGTTAAAGTGAAATTGGTTTTATGATTTAGTTTTTTATGTCCATGTATATATTGTTATTTTTATTCTTTGATGTAAAAAAATGTAATTTGTCATGTATATTCCTTGACTTATACATAGGTTGTTATGCGGCTGACCACCCATAATATAAAAATTGGTTCACTTTGCCAATGTCACCCCTGTTTCAGGGAAGGACGGCAAAAGTTGCAAGGCTTATGTTCATTTAAGATTGGGTTTTTATATTGTAGGTCCACATGCGGCATGTGTTAGCGCGAAATTATACATATCTGCTTGTGGGAATGCATTTAGTATAAATCTTAAATGATATATATCTTTGCAGCTTAGATTAGATTAGATTAGATTTTATTAGTTGGGAAATGGTCATGTTACATAAAAGCTATGAGGTCACACAGCCGGTTTCTAGGGTGAAGGCTGACTTGTAATTTGTTATTTATTGTCAAGGACCTTAATTCCATAGATATGTGACGTTTGCCCGCGAGAAAAATTCAAATTTCCAACATTTTTTGAAGAAACGTTCCAACTGCGTTAGTAGTGACTGCCAAGGAGCGTTTTTTGTCATATTTCTTGATGATTACTTCCTTGATAATAAGTTGACATGAGGCTGACCGTCATGCTGTACAAACTTGGTTTATTTTTACCAATGCCACCCTGCTTTCAGGGAAAGGTAGCAAGAGCTTTTACAAGGCTTATGCTCAGATGAGGTTTGGTTTATTTAGAGGGTACCCATGCAGCATGTGTAAGCGTTACACGTGTATAACTGTGGAAAGGCATTAAATATAAACCTTAAAAATGACAATATATTTTTGCAATTTAGATAAGATTATAGAAAGAAAAATGATTTTCAAGCAAAATCTGTTATACAACACATGCAATTAAAGCAACAACAATGAATATACCAGGCGCATGTGAAAGGAAAAAGAGGGAAGGGACGACCGAGAAAAGTATGGAGTGATCAGATTGAGGAGATTGTGAAAGAATGGGATATACAAAGTGAGCGTAAAAGAAGAAAATGCATGGAAAAGGTGATGGATATGAATGAATTAAAAGAGGTATGTAAGGATAGGAAAAAATGGAGGAAACTCTGCAGAGGCTCTGGCCACCCCTAGCGGAATGGCGACAGAGTTACAGTTACAGTTACAGCGTGCATATGGTATAGGCAAATACATTTCAGAATAAATATTTTCTCCCATTTCTTTAAAATCGATCATTTGAAATCGACTGGAGTGCTAACGATGGCTCCAATCGAAATTTTGAATTCTCAATCTCAATATCAAGCTTAAATGCTTTGTTTAACATACGAGTATATTGCCTACCTATTAGGCGCATGTGCCTGTATGGAATGCACGCCCTTGGTGTATACGTACAAGACATGGAATATGTTCTACATGATCCGCCAGACTTTGGGCATTCAAATGATACAATGTGCGCGCACTAAGCACCAGCATTACGATGAAGTGATGAATAGTCCCCGAGATTAAAAATGCCGCCCTTCCAGCCAAAATATTCCTGAAACACACGAGCCGACTTGTAGTCTGGAACACAAACGGGATTCTAAAGCATGTGGGAGTGGGTTCAAAATACTTTTTAAGTTACATATTTTTAATGGTTTTTGTGTTGTAGTTGGGTTACTGAAATCGTTGTGGACATCTTTACTATAATGTTATTATCAATATCAAATTAAGTAATAAAATAACGTTGTCATGTACCTACTCTTATAATTACAAAAAAACAAAATGAAAATAAAAAAAAACACTAAAACTTTAATATACTATATTTATTGCTTCCGTACAACTTATCATCCTGTTTTTCAGGCACTTAGAGCTTTTAAGTCATATTTTTAAGAGCGAAATACTAATCTTAGCAACATCTTAAAAGGAAAAATCTTGCGAAGATGATCAAGAGGTTAGAGAGGATACTTCCAGGATTTGAATTGGCTCATGGATGTTTCCTCGTGTGTGCAGTTGAAGAGAATGAGAAACAGAGGCTGGCACAACAAGGCACTGCCTTTAGAAGAATATGGGGATGTTTGTGTATCTATTATCCATTTTGCTTGGAACTTTCTAAAAGAACATTATAAAATACCTCTCAAATATGAGCTCTGATTATAAAAAAATGTACAACTAACAAAAAAAACAATCATCCTTTATTTGTGAACTTGTGTCTTTCAAAAATAAAATGTGTCAGGAATTGTTAGAATCTTACCGTGATTTGGAACACACCACTATTCTGATCCTCGCTGGAGTTTGCTCCCACCAAATAAAGAGAGAGGACCACTAAGAGGTCCCAACAATGGGCATAAACATCCCCCTCCCCCCGTCCCTACCTCCCCAGGCCTCAGGGTTGCAGCCCTCTGATAGCGGGACCGTCTCTCAGGCCAGCTCATGATTTACAACGGAAAGTTTTGACGCAAGTAAGCTTCGGACACGAGTGTACTTTATGCTCGGATATTAGAGAACATGAGTTTCCAAAGGGAGTCAACGATAAATAACAAAAAAAGCAAGCAGGAAAAAGCTACGTGCGTATCACAGCGTCATGTCCATACCACGGCTACTTTCAGGATATGGACTCTTTCATCGCAGAGTATCGTATACTTAAAAACATGATTGTTCAGGAAAGCGTTCTTTTTATCCTTGCAAATTGAAATAGTAACCGCAACACAGTTCTGAACTAAATGAAACTAAGCTGCACACATATACAATTTTTTACCACAATGTCCCCGTAGGAATTGCCCATGTTGTGTTGAACCTATTTTTTTTTTTAAATAGATTTGTGAAGAGGAATGCAATTCACCAACCTATTCTGCCTGGCCAGAACCAGGTAGTAATATCATTAATTAATAATTAATTATTGCTTATTTTAATAAATTATTAATCAATAATTACCCAACAACATCTGTTGAACCAGAGTCAAAGTTATGTTCAAATGACCCAGGCGGGGATTGAACCAACGTTATTGTATTCCAAACACGTTAGAAAGATCAGCCCACTTGGCCCACTTTGCCCCCTTGGCCATAGCACCGACATTTTCACAGATATTAGGGCTTATCTTGAAGTGAGTTGAAAGTGTTTTGATTTGGGTTTGAAATAAACGCAGTAATGGAAATTATTTTTTGAAACCTTTAGTGGGAATCTAACCGTAGCTCTCTAGTAAAATATCGTTAATTTTACTGTAAATATATTTTAGTTTTGTTTTTTGCACAAAATCTTGCTTATTTTATTAGTTTAATAAATAAACAATGAAAACAAAATGATGATAGCTTAAAGAATGTCAACTTAGACTTATTCACGAAAATCTTGAATTGGCCAACTGTGAGTTACGATGCTCTACGTCGGAGCGGTTGATATTATATTACGTCTTTTGGAAAAGGTTTAATATACAATATATAAGTGAAGGGTCATTCATAAAATTGGAAGTGGACATTGGGAGAAAGTTTCCCGAGCTGCCACGTTTGTATTAAGGTATAAATCTCTCTGTACGCGGCTTAGGCGACTGCTTGTTTGTTAGATTTTTCGGCCTTTCCGCCCGGAGAGGAAACATGCCTCTCTTTTTTACAAGGGACGGAAAACTCTAGAAACATTTAGGTTGCGATGTGCCCCGAGACGCGGAGATATCTCAACATCGGAGTCGGCGAAATGATGAACATACTTTTCTAAGAAATAAAGCGTACTAGAAACAAACCTACAAAATAATATATGGATTGTTAAAAAAACAACGTTTATGCAACTGAAAAATTATGTTTTTGTTTCTTTACATGTAAGGTAACCAACCTTATGCTTACTCTTTGATTTATTAAATTAGAGGTTTTCATGTTTTCGAAAGGGCAGGTTTTAATTTTTTGTGAAAGCTGAATAAGCCATTATTTTAAGTAAACAACGAAACGAGTGGTTATTTTTGACACCCTAGGTGGAGATCGAACCTAACCCACTAGCATTGAACGTAAGCGTTCCTCTAACTGAGCTTACTACTAGGCTGGCAAATATATTTCGCATTAATTACGCACAATAGTTAAAATCCTCATTTTTTTTAGAAACAAGAGGGTTTTTTAAATATATTCTTCTAACATTATCAGCTGATTGAAAACTGCCATAGTTAAGTACGAGTACAAACATTTCATATGTAAGACATTGTGTTAATTCCTCACAATAAATAGGAAACAAATGACGAAGACTTAATTTTTCTGTAAGGTTGTTAATTTATCATCAATATATATTTTGCATAAACGTGCAGGTGGGGATTTTACTCGATTTTATATACTGTAAATGAAACATTAGAAAAGTCTTTGATTTAAAAAAATTGTTACATCTAGATTGATGTAAAATTCTACTTACCATAAAATCTAGTATCTAAGTATTTTTTTGACGAATATTTTTAAGAGTGCCGATCTTTGTAACATTTTTTGGCTTTACTTTAAGGGCGCCTTTAGCCTTGGCAGACAGCCCCTGATTGAGGATATCTTGGGACCGGAAACCACTACTTCTTCTGCCGAAAGTGGCGCCACGCACTGTGAGATTTGTGACCACTCACTGCAGCTTCCTGAATCTAGTTTAAACGAACAAGCCAAATAATTGTTTCAGGCCCATTTATATTATTTTATTGGTACAAAAACTAAACTATCTTGATTGTACATTTATTTTCATTAGGATGATTTTTTGAATATTTAATGGTACCAAAAAAATGATAAAGAAAAAATAATATTTGCTAGCCAGCCGAGTCGCTTGAGAGAAAGTGAACTAAAAATTGTCACTTTGTCTACTACGAATTAAAAAATTACAACATCCATGATTTTTTTAAAGAATCCTGTGCGGGAGACTCCCATATTTCAGAGACTCTAGGGGTCTATGACATTTTTGGAGTGCTGCAGAGGTGTTCGCGATGTGGCGGTTGATGTCCTAATTATTTGTTGCAGTGCTGTTAGCTGCGTAGTGTTGCGGTGTGTGTTGCATGGCTATTATTATTGTATGAGTGACTATGACAATTTTCTCAGTGGATAATGATGTTTGTTATACTATATTCACTAAGGCGTAAAGTTATGTTATATTTTCACTGGCACAGATTGTGCATATGTGTGCGTGTATCGCGAAAACTCAGTGGATTCTGGCATATCTTATACTGGTGTTAGTACCCATAGTATGTCTTCGCGATAATGGATACTAGAGTATTCTAAAAATCTATTGTAAACGGCTAAGTTTCCGTGGAGAGAGTGAGACAGTCAAAGAAGACAATTATTGAGCATATTTACACAAAATTAAATAAAATTGTTTTGGAATTGATCAAAAAATTAGTTTGCATTAATTTTAGTACTCAGTTGATTTGTATTTGAATTAAAAAAAAACGAAAAAGCACAAAAGGAAAACGGTACAATTTTTTTAATACTTAATTAATGTTATTTATACACTCGAAAAATACGATAAAAATACTAAAAAGATACAAATATATTATTTATAATGCAGATCTTAAAGTAATCTGTAAGGGAGGTGCTAGAAACCGCGAGATTTATTAGGGTTGCATTAATTATGAATCGCGCATTGCATATCATCCTTCCCGGGGTATAATTAAAACGTTTCAACTTTATTGCATCGGCACATCCCCGCATCCCCGAAAAGCAAACCTTCACAAATCTTATCTCAGCATTTCCCACAGCAGAAACGCCAATAAATCTCTTTGATTAAATCAAAAACGCAGACAGCAAGACACATAAATCCAGTAAATCATTCCGCATGTACAACCAAGAACATACACGTTTTTTTCATCCCTTCTACATTTCAAACCCTTCTGGTTTTTGTCATTTAAGGACCCTTGTATTTTTTTTGTGGCAAAATAAATTATTCATTACACCTCAAGGCCTGTTCAACACGTTTGGCGATTGATACAATTATGACGGTCGAACTTCGTAAATCAATCATAAAACAACAGGAAAACACTTCATTGGTTTCGCATGACCTTTGTTTTAGTATCCGCCACTCCCCTTTTGGGATTTTCGCGATAACATCGCAAAATTGTTGAGTTATATTTCTGCTAAAAACTGTGGTTGTATTTTTGGTTGAAATTTTAATCGATGTCAAATGTTTTTTTTTTAATAAAAAAAAATGTTTTATTCCACTTTTATTGTTATTTTTTGAGTCGTTACTAATATTTTCGGAAAAAATTAAAAAACTAAGACGGCAGAGTGTGATTTACTAATGGGAGCGGTAAGGGGTAGGGGGAGGGGGGGGGGGGTGGAATAAAATGTTAACAATGTTGTTTACTTTTTGTATATATATATTTTTTAAATAAAAATCATAGATAAAGTTCATCAAATTAATAAACTTAACACTTATTCCGTGAACGAAAGTTGTGACCTCTGGGTTTCTAGGGAAACGTCAAAGCAATATTTTTTCATTGCCGTGTGATGTCATAAGTTTTTTTGCAGACTTCATTTGATCGGTCAAAAAATATTGTTTTAAATATTTTTAACTGTTATAATATATTCTGTAGGCGCTTTCTTATTGCCACACCACAATTTTATTGTTTCAAGTAGGTAATTCCATTTTCAGATTTTTGAAAAGCCGTTCACCTGAGTTCTACTTCCCTGGGTGATTTACTTCCTCATGTAGTTGTGGAGCAGAGCGCCCTTGGTTCCGTCTGGTCCGCCCCTCTCGTGCATCACCTGGCCGGCCCTGCCCTCTCTTGATTACAATAATGCCATCACTCACGGTTCACGTTCCCCTGCAAGGAAATACGACCCACTGCTCCACCCCTGCCTCGTATTCCTGCTTTACGACTTCTCGTTTCTTCTATGGCAGACGTTTAATTTTATGCTGTGAAAAATTTGCATCAGAATGCCGGACTATCTTCATCTATAGTTGTTTTCGTAATCACTGAAATTCAAAATCTCCTGATGGGTGTTTCTAGTGACTTACGGTGCTATTCTTAGACATTTTAGTCGTGCGTTGAGCCTACGCTTTGACAAAATAATGATGCATTTGTATGAAGACCTATCAATCCAAGATTGCCGCAAGTAAACAGATGATTAGTCTTCATACAAATATTACCAAAATTCGGTAGGTAAGAATATCCGTGGTGATGAGACTTTCAGCTCAGGCATCATTAGTTTGTCAAAGCGTGGGCTCAACCGACGACTAAAATATCTAAGAATAGCCCCGTTAGACTCTCTTATTAGGCTGGTTTTAGTGTCGCGCTGACCGTCAGCGCTGACCGTTCAAAATATAGGAACTTGTAGGAAGCGTTTTAGAATGGCGCGTAGCTGTCAGCGCGACAAGTTCATATATTTGGCTGTCAGCGCTGACGGTCAGCGTGTTGTCAGCGCGACACTAAAACCAGCCTTAGTCCCTGTATTCAGATGCTTTGAAAGCTCCAATAAACCGAGATAAAAGACTATCGATTAATTTTGAAATCAATCTTCGTTAAAAAAAAAAATAGCACAATTTCATAACACAATATTTCGTTAAATTTTCAGGATGATCTGTGACCTGTGGAATGAAATGTGTTGATTAAATATTTTTAATTATTTGCAAATTTCCCATTATCTATCTATAATCTATAATCTAAGTTGCAAGGATATAGTCATTCAAAGCTCTCAGATGTATGCCCACAAACAAACATGTGTAGTTCGCGCTTACAAATGCTGATTGTGTACTTACAAATAAAATCCAAACCTCAAATGAACATAAGCCCTGCAACTCTTGCCGACATTCCCTGAAACAGGGGTGACATTGGCAAAGTGAACCATTTTTTACAGTATGGGTGGTCAGCCTCATACCAACCTATAAGTCAAGGAATACGAGTTATCATCATGAAAAATGACATGGTTCTTGAAGTTGCCGGAATCACAAACGATTTTTTGTTGTTTAAAAAAAAGAAGACATTACTCAAACAATTAGTATCGACTGAACATATATAATCAAAAACATATATAAAAAATAAATCCACCCTAAAAAATATAAAAACATATATTTTTTCAATCTAGATCCTAAAATGCATACATATTGAAAATAATATATGTTTCTGTAATACTAAAGAAAATTAAAAACCTTACACCTTACAGACATTGTTAATATTTTACTTTAATACTTATTATTTTTCCTTTGATTAAATTCGCAACCCCACAACACATAAGACAATGTTCCCGGCTAAGTACGGCGGCAGTATAAGCCTCACATCCAGTCTGCGAATAACTATTAACAGCGCTATGGCAATCATAAATTTATCAGCAATAATTACGAGCAGTAACCAAGCATCTCCTTGGTGCTTGTTTGTCTTATCTTCAACAGAGGTAATTTCACATGAGCAATGTTATGTCTTATGAATACAATAAATTGATTTTGAAAATATCAAAAACCACTCACACATTATCGTGGTTCACGTTTTTTTCTTGGCTCAGATTGGGTAGAATGTAATTATGAAAACAAAATGTCATATTTGAATCCAGTGGTAGATACGCCAAACAAGCGTTGATGTGTCGAGACGAGGGTGCACGCTGCAGCCGCATGGCAAACAGAGGAACATACTCTCAAACGTATCAGATTCGCAGAGAATAAGTCAGTGCACCGCCCACTGTAATAAGTCATGGATGTAAAAATTTAAGTTAAGATTTGATTAAGACTCTCCATACATGCAATGCAATTTCAATAATTTGTTTGTGTGATATAATTAGTTAACAAAATTAATAAACATTCAAGCACCGAACTGAAGTCCGGAAATTCCATCTGGACAATTGCTGATCGTAGAAAGGACGTTGGACTCCATTAAAAGTCCATATGGGATAAGCAAAGTGTTACAAACTACCAACTGATCACTAGCACAAGAAGACGTATCAGGGCGCAATCTTTAGGCGACCTTAAACAAGATCCACACCGATCAAGTCCGTTGCAAATTTCTGATTAACAGATGGAATAGCTCCATCTCCAGGATGTGACTGTGGGGCGGAGAACCAGACTGCCCGGCACATCGTGGAAAAGTGCCCCATCAGAATATACCATCTTGGCTTGAAATACCTTCATGATGGCAGAAGCAGTGAGGTGGATGGAGAGCTTGGATCTCCACCAGTGATGCGGTCCAATGGCCTCAAATTCATTTCTCTTGCCAGCCATACAAAAAGTAAAGAACGTATTGAAATCAAAGCTTAAGCGTTTTGTCAGTTTTCCTTCAAATTTAAAGAGTTGTCTGAGGCAAAAACAATTGTTTTTTTTTTCATAAATTAACATTAAAACTGTGTTACAATCATTCATATTAATGTTCATAAAAAAATGGGGTTATTTCAATTGTGATATAACAAAGTATTTTCCCGCATCCAGTTACAGACGATTGGCTGAAAAGTAAGCGCATGAAATTAAAAATTAGTCAGTACCTGAATCACTTGATTATTGTTTTTTTTGTTATAATGCCCGCCATTAATATCGTTCATTGAGCCAGTAATTAATTGTGCAGCCCGGTGCAGTTGTGTAGCTGGGCCTGCAGTGCACTCAGGGCAGCGTGCATCCTAAAGCCTCCGGATATAATCTGAAACATTTACTGAATAATGACCTCACGGTGCCGAGATTAAATACTCGCGAAAATGTTGAATCGCTGCCTGACAGCAGATCCACGGAAATCTTTTGAAGAACGAAACCGGAAAATGTAGCATGTCATTTCCTTATACATGGTATTAAAGGAGATAATAAACGTTCAAATGATGCTGAAAAAATAGTTCTTGGTTTTCAGGCTAGTAATGTCTTGATGACCACAAAAAATATCAATACAGTTCTATTTTACGATCACAATTAACTTAAAATGGAACAAATGATTTGCACAAAAGCTGTGGTTGTTAAAAAATCGTTGTAAGTTAATTATGAGTAATAGCTCAGTGTGATCGATAGCTAAGTTGGTAGAACGCTTTTACTTCATGCCAGAGAGCTAAAGTTTGATCCCTATCACGGATGTTAGAAATGATTTCGGTTTCAGTGCTTATTTAAAAAAAAAAACTCAAAATACCGACGATGTTTACTCAACCACATCTGAGAACCTGACCCGCTAGAGAAACAAGGAAACCCTCCATATCAATTTAAGTGGCTGACATTAGTTCAGCTCTATTATCTGTGAAAATAAATAGATTCTATTCAGTGCAGCTCAGTTGCATCTATGTACATAGTTGACAATCAGTTTTTTTTTTCGAATGAACTTGTACAATGAAAAGTTTTTTATAATCACAAGATGTTAACACTGAAATCAATCAATTCTTACCTGAACTGATTTTCATGATTTTATGTTATTTTTATTTGAGAACAGACAATAATTTCATTTTTGGTAAAAATGCATCCAGCTGTGATTAATACAATAATGAAAACTAATCGACTTTTTTCTTCTCGCAAGTTTTGTTTCAAAAGTTTTACCTTTCCCAGGTCCCACGTGGAGCTGGTCGCAGACTCGAGCCCTTTACCACGAGGTCGTGTTCCTCTTGTTCGCCTCTCCACCGCGGGCTGTCAGTGCGGAGAATAAGTTGTTAGTTCCCAGCTGAGCGCCGAACCAAGCAAGCCCCTCCTTATCCTGATCATCTGAATATCGATATGGACGCAGTTCCCCATACATCTCGGATGCCTGTAATTCATACACGCGTACAAACTTCATAAATTAACATAGAACACAATGCGTCTTTAATGAGAATAAGAAATTTTCAACCCATGGGTTTTTTCAAAGCATTTTTTTTTAATTATTTAAAAACATTTTTTTTTCACATTACCTTTACATTGGCATTATTTAAATTATTTTAAAAATGATCTACAAAACCTTAGTTTCACAAAAAAATTAAAATCATGTGATGAACTATATACAGATTGAGTGTGAAAGAAAAAGATGTACCTAAGGGACGACTGAGAAAATAATAGAATGATCAGATTGAGGAGATTGTGAAAGAATGGGATATACAAAGTGAGTGTGAAAGAAGACAATGTATGGAAAAGGTGATGGACAAGACTTTTTTTTAAAAAAAAGAAAGGAAGAAATCCTGTGCGGAAGACTCCCTAGTTTCTAGAGACTCTAGGAGTCTATGACACTTGTTGTAGTGCCGCACAGGTGTGAATGAATTGAAAGAGGTATGTAATGATAGGAAAAAATGGAGGCAACTCTACAGTTGGAGACAACGCGACAAAGTTACAGTTACAGAGTGTGATGTAGTACTGACTATATGTAAATGACATTTTGATTTGCATACATTCTATAAATATATCGAATATATTCAATTGCGTACAAAATTGTTAAATTTATCAAGTTATTTTATATTTAAACTCTTAAGAGTTAGTGTATTCACACAGTGAAAATTCATGAAGTTTAATATTATAAACATTCAATTGGTACTATATTGCCACCTAAAAGGTAAAACTGAATATGTAAAGATTCCTTGTTTTGAGATATCGCGGAAAGAAGATCTTAATGTGTATTTCTTCTCCTAGTTCGTAAACCAATTATAAACAAAAACTGTTTTTTTGGTCAATTTAGCAATAATTGTAATCGTTGCATCTGATTTAGTTAACTTGCACATTTTATTTTATTTCAGGGATAAAAAAGTTCAATGTACTTATTTACTTTTACCTCTCAGATGAGTGTGGTATTAGTGTTACCTATTTACACACAAGAAGTACGGCGTAATGAATTTTCAAAATAATTATATCAAAAATAGTATAAATAAACCTCAAATGTTTTAGTAAAGCATTAATTAATCTAAAAAATGTAAATTTGTCAAAAAAAATGCATGAAAATATTTTTATTTTTAAATTATAACTTTCACGAATCAAATGTAAAAAAAGTAGGTACAAACATATTTCAAACATCAAATTTACAATGCTTGAGTTAAAGTAACTCAAGGCTTTTCAGTATTATTTTTTTCTATAGATTTAAATAAAGAATCAACACTACTAGTCAGGTCCGGATTAAGGGCGGTTCGAGCGGTGCGGCCGAACCAGGGTCCCCACGTCCCCCACGGCCCCCAAGACATTTTATAAAAATATTCCAAAATAAAATTTTATACTTGTTTTACTCTCGTTGTCTATACTCGTTTTCATGGTAGCCGAGGATTAGAAGTGGTTGGCGTAAGCCCCGGCCCTCTTACCTGTAAAAATAATTAGGTTCGACTTGCTACATGTAACCCCTTAGGGGAGAACGCGGCAAGAAATTTCACTATATGTGTAGCTTAGAAACGTTCGTATCACAGTGATGATTTGAATTATGAGTTCGGTGACAAGGAAAATAAATCTGGTACTTTTGCCAAACAACTGACTTTGGTTCTTCAGTGGGACGATATCAGCTGTTGATTTCTTCTCTGAAATAAGTAAGCGAGCCCTCTGTCGGGTAGGAATTACAAATTAAAACTCTCCCACCATGTGAGATATCAACCAAGTACAAGTTAAGACACGCCCCCAACCAATCACAGGCAGAGAAAGTCGCTGAGCAAGAGAAAGTACTTAAGGGCCCTGTCCCGTTTTAACATAATCAAAATTTAAAGTTTTTCGAATCTCGAACAGACAAACGTTGCAACGCATAAAACAAAAAAATTCTCTAGTCCAGTATTTGTACACACTTAAAAATATGATACAAATGTCAAATGTGTTTGGGGGCTCTTTACAATAGCATATACAGTTGTCGTTGAATCTTTTCACACGATGTCACATTTCTTTTTAAACGTCGATCAAGCCAAGAACACACTAACTGTTTACACTCTGTCTCTCTTTCACACACGCGATACATGGGCTAAGGCTCTGAGCTCTTCGCACAGCGATATCCAATAGTGCAATATGGGATAACATTTTGTAGACGTCATGTAGCGGAAAAATGAAAACAATTTTCAAGACCTATGTTTTTTAGGTTTTCACTTTTTTCTTTATAAACTGTTTTTATGGCTATGTCCAGAGTGCATCAATATAAATAAATTTTATTTATATCGATGTCAGAGTGAAAATTACGACTAAAAAGAGGGAGAATTCTGACTCGAACTTCTAAAAAGTACTTCTGGCAAATAAAATATTGCAATTCATATTAGTTTTTCATAATAATAGGCACAAATTTGGTCATTTTCTTTGTGCAAAAAAATGTTTACATATGCCAATGATTCACATTCGGGGATAAAACGGCCACAGTTGCACATAATAATTTACATAAATAAAAACAACATGTAGAAAAAAAACAGTGTTTTTTTTAAATCTTTATTAGTTTTTTAGTTACAAATACAACAACAACCTACAAATTATTAATATTCAGTTACAGAATGAATCCAATACATTTTTCAAAACTGGCATGTGAGATAAAGATTTGTTTACAACATCTTGGTTTGTTTACACTGCGCGGAAAGCAAGTGGTCGGTGCAATAGGAAGAATAGCAAAGAACAAGCGATTGACGATGGATCTGAGAATGGCGGTACACAGTGGCATATTGTTACCGACTTTGATGTATGGAAGTGAAGTATGGACAGTGAACGATAGCGAAATGAGTAAAGTATGTACGGTGGAAATGAAGCATTTGAGAAGCATGACAGGAAAAACTCTGAGGGATAGAGTTAGGAATGAATGGGTAAAAAAAGAATGTAATTTGAAAGAGGATGTGAAAATTAAGGTACAAAAGAATGTGATGAGATGGTTTGGGCATGTGGAAAGAATGAATGATGATAGACTGACAAAGTATGTATACAAAGAAAGTGTGAAAGGAAAAAGAGGGAAGGGACGACCGAGAAAAGTATGGAGTGATCAGATTGGGGAGATTGTGAAAGAATGGGATATAAAAAGTGACCATAAAAGAAGAAAATGCATGAAAAAGGTGATGGATATGAATGAATTGAAAGAGGTATGTAAGGATAGGAAAAAATGGAGGCAGCTCTGCAGAGGCTCTGGCCACCCCTAGCGGAATGGCGACAGAGTTACAGTTACAGCTGTAACCTAACCTTATACTACAACATGCTGATACCAAACTATCATTTATGTCAATTTGTTTTTTTTGTAATTACACATACAGCATGTGTATGCACACACATACATAATTTTGATTGTAAGTATGTCTCTAATATGAATCTTAACTGTTAATAAAACTTCGTTGTAGACTATTTATATATAGATGCAAAGATAAGAATAAGTGGAAGAGACTCTATAAAGATTCTGGCCATGCCTACTGAAAATATGGCGTTATTAGATATAACTATAAAAGTTAATAATTATTGACAAGTATCTGTTTATGGTTCAATTCCTAATCAATCTCAATTTTAGGTTTTTGGGACAATTGGGATGCGGGACTTCCTTTTTGTTTCCTAAATATGTTTTCGATATGAAATGTCATGTAAAAGTAAAAGCATATACTGGAGACCTATGTCTAGCAGTGAATTATCAGAGATTTACAAAAAATATTTAAAACATATTGCATTTGATAATACGATAGGTACTATGTAATATGTATTGACATTACACACTTTCAAAGTTACTTCACTCACTGTGATACGCCGGAGATCTCCGACAGAGAATGTAAAAGTACGAAATATCGCTTTTATACAAAGTTAAAGTTGATTTACCTTTTTAATTTATATATATTTTGTACATAAACACCTTTTAAAACATAGCTGAGGTTTTTTTTTACTCTTGCATATCGGCATTTTGATTTTAAGTCATTTTTTTTTCCGCAGAAACGACAAGCGTGCTCTCCCGTCAACGATCCATCTCACACTGAATTATTTTCCGCTTGTATTTGGGCAAATTTAAGTCATCTTTTAAAAATCTTAATAAAATACAGAAAATGATTGTAATTATTAATATATACAGAAACCAACAGATTATTATGTGAACTTTGATTATAACAGTAAGAAAAAACAGAAAACAAAACAGAAAAGCTAGTTTTTGAGCACTAAAAATTTATATTTACGGCACATTTTTGGGGTTCCTAAAAGTGTTGATTTTACTTTCAATTTACAAAAAACAAAAAAAATCGTCAATTAGCATTGTTAACAACAATATTTTCTACAATATTGTAGAACATTTAAAATACAAAAAATTGACGTATGTACTAGTTAATGAGAGTTCAAAAATGCCTTTTTTGTAGAAATGCGTAATCGACTTCCCGTATTTAATTTTTAGTATTTTAAATTGAGCTTTTATTTTAATTTTAATATAAAATAATTAAAGTTAAAACTTGCCATTTTCTATTTCTAAGCATCAAAATTCATTATTGTCGTTAATAATATACATAAATAAACCTCGAAAACACTAAAAAACGGCGAATTTCAGCAACTGTTCGAAAATATTGGGACAGCGTCGTTAAATAGAATCTCGATCACGTAATCAGCAGTCTGTCCCAATGTGTCAATCAGGTGCGTTGTGTTTTCGCGCTCGAATACGTAAATTGAAAGTTCGCGGGTGAATGTTTTTTTTTCAACATGTTTTTTGAAATGTTGAAAAGTGATCTAGGTAAAATTACGAAGTGTACATAATAAATAAAATAAAATAATACGAAATAAACTTACGTAACACGTTTGTGTTTTTAAAATAAGTGTTGCAATAAAAACAGTGATAAGTGCATCGTTTTCTTCTTCACTTTACTGAGCGCCCTCATGAGAAAGCCAGCAAAGTATGCGATATTCATTTTGTTTCTATTAAAATAACACGCAGAGTTTTATTTTTTTATATCCTAAATCAATCTGAAGTGAATTTAGTGTGTTTAAAAGCATTTTCCATGGATTACTTGAAATAAAATAAAGTGCCATGTGAAAGGCAAAATAGAAGAAGCAGCCGGGAGCTTGCGCTAACACATGTAAATTACTACCTATTTATTAATACTCGCGTAAAGTATAATATGGTGTATTCCAGAGGCGGTTTCAGAATAATGTAAGTCATTTTGAATTTAGCAAATGTTTTTATGACATTGAATTTATTGTATTTTATTATGTGTTGACATTTTTGTTTTTTTTTTTGCGAAATGAATGAAAGGCTTAATTTATATATAGCGCCTTTTCGTGAGTATAGTCACCTTAAAGGTGCTTTGTGCGTAACTCTACACAGTTGGGTTTTTATCCTAACACTCACCTACCTCAGTCCTCGCCTTCCTTCATCACCACAGAGAGGCATGGTGTGATCTTGGAAACAGGTGCGTCCTGAGGCTTCTCCTGGAGCTCGCCTCTGTCGGAGGCTTCCTCAGATGTGCGGGCAGCGCGTTCCAGGCCGCCGGTGCCGTTGTGCAAAAAGCACGGCCAGACAAACACGGTCAGACATTGTGTATTATGAAGGTTTTTTAAAAGGATCCTGTGCGGGAGTTCATCCACTTCTTGAAAAGCTTAAGGGTCGATGTCACCCAGGAAGGGTGCCGCAAAGGTGTTGCTTGAATTGTTGCTTTTGTCGTGGGGCGCTGCAAGGAAGTGGCGATTGATGTTGGTTTTAAATAAAACCGGATTAAGTTGACCTACCGGATTAAGTTAAAACCTACTGTTTCTCCCAAAACTAGAAGTCCATAAAATAAATTAAACTCAAAGTGAATTGAGTTTTTTTTTACTTATATTTAAAAAAAACACTCACAAAGTTACTGTCGTAAATCTAAATAATAAAGTCAAAATCAGTCAGCCAGACGTGAGGTTCCTGTATGAGCTTACAATGCACACGCATAGACTCTGCATCTTGCTCTTGTCCAATAAAGATCAGAGAGAGGAAACAACAGTCTCCGCGCAGTCAGCAACAGCAAGCTTGTCTGGGTCACGATGTTAACTTTTACCTCTCGGACAATATTAGACGATGACGTACTTATTCAATTAGTGAAAAAAGAAACTCCCAAATTTGTGGACTTTTACATTTTTTTTGTATTTCATCTCAGAGATAATATAATAAGAAGGAAATTTATCCACAAAACTCAATTTTGCTCTATATGTCAGTTATTCAGTTTTACCTTTATATTAAGGTGGCGATATACAAAGTGAGTGTGAAAGAAATAAACACTGAATTTTAGAAAATAAAACTTTGCAATTTTTTTTTTTATAATTTCTTGGATATTTTATAAGGTTTTTTGTAGAATTTGAAGTAAAACAAGAAAGATAAACCTTTCAGGTGAAAAAAAATGTGGTCACAAAATTACACAAAGGCATTAATTAGTATGTATGATCTACGTTTTCTTAGGAATCTAATACATAAATCAAAATCAAGGAAATGTTTTAAATAGTATGTTATTATTAAGAATTACCCAAATCCAATCAATAAAACATATTTTTAGTTCAAAAACAAAATAACCCAGCTGCAGAATACAATTTTACGTAAGGGTTAATCATGGCAAATTATTTAGGAATTCGCTACCGCCTCCACGAGCATGTATATCACTTTAAAATCTAAGGGAGGCTTTGATACTGAAGGAATGTTTGGTAATTATATCATACGAATATTTATACGCTCGGAATACCATTCATTTGTATTTAATTATAGCCATTCTGGATTACAGATTGTTATGAGGAGGCTTACAAGATACAGATGCTGTGTCCCGTGCCTCAAGTACAAAGCTTTTATTCAGACTCAACTATAGCGTTAACCAAAAACTGGATGAATCTCTTCTGTTGAGCGTTTAAGTGTTTGTATTTTTTTGAGTTTTGACGTTAAGTTTATACTGTGAAGTCCAGTGAGCAGGGCAAGGAAAAGGATTGCTGTTAATGAGTACGTGGCTCAGGAAGGCCTGTTATTATTGGCTTGGCGAGGCCATTCGTCAATGCACAGACAAAGGGCAATAAAATCCCTAAATCAAAGTCACTCCCCCGAGAAACGGACGAAAATTTGGATCGATATATCATTCGGGGAAAAAGGTTAAATCGTACGTAGCAGGGGTGCGCCACAAATCAATAAAAACATTTTATCAATAGTCTATCTATAATCTATAATCTAAGTTGCAAGGATATATTCATTTAAAGCTCTCAGATGTATGCCCACAAACCAACAAGTGTAGTTCGCGCTTACAAATGCTGAATGTGTACTTACAAATAAAATCCAAACCTCAAATGAACATAAGCCCCACAACTTTTGCCGACCTTCCCTGAAACAGGGGTGACATTGGCAAAGTGAACCATTTTTTACAGTATGGGTGGTCAGCCTCATACCAACCTATAAGTCAAGGAATATGAATAATAAATTACATTTAAATATAAAAAAGAACAAAACCTTACAAAGAAATCTATACAAAAAAAGTCAAAAATTTCCTATGCAAAAAATGTAGCAAATGAATACACCAACATTAGAAATCAACATTGCAGATTAGCCGCCACTTCTTCCTGTCCTTGCATACTTCTTTCATTTCATCCAGAGTCATAACCTTTTTCATACAAGTCCTCCTTTTATTATGACTCTGGATATCCCAGTCATTCGCTATTTCAGAGATTTGATCCTTCCATACTTTTCTCGGTCTTCCTCTACCACGACATCCATCTATTCTAGCAACATATACTTTCTTCGTCAATCTTTCATCACTCATTCTCTCCAAATGCCCGAACCATCTTAACATACTTCTTTTAATCTTCACTTTCACACTTTCCCTTACACCACATTCTTCTCTTACAAAATCATTCCTCACCCTGTCACTTCGTTTTTTCCCAATCATGCTTCTTAGATAGTCCATTTCTACTGTATGGACTTTACTAATTTCCCTTTCACTCACCGTCCAGGCTTCACTTCCATACATCAAGGTTGGCACTAGTATACCACCGTGCACCGCCAATCTAACATTTTTTGAGAGATTTTGGTTCCTGGCGATGCAAGCGGTCGCACCCAGTACACACCTGCCTTTCATTATTCTTCTTTCAAATTCACCGGCCATTCTTCCATCTTTTTCAAACTTACTTCCCAATATACAAACTCATTTACGACATCAACATTCATTCCATTAATTTTAAATTCATAATTCATATTTTCATCATCTCTTTCAAAAATCAAAACTTTCGTCTTTCTTGCATTCAACTTCAAATTATTACCTTTCAAAGCTTCGTTCAATCTAGAGAGCATCATTTGCAATTCCACTGCTGAATCAGATACAAGGACTGCATCATCCGCATACAGTAGAACGCTTACTTTGCTCTCTCCTATCATTAATCCACAATCATCAAGTCTAGCATCTCGAACACACTTGTCCATGACTATGTTAAATAGCCATGGGCTCATCACACATCCTTGCCTTACACCCTTAAAAACTTCAAACCATTCACTATACTCACCATCAATACGAATGCAAGCCATACTATTCTCATAGTTCGCATGCACCGCATTGAGTAGAGCTCCATTCACTCCGTATGCTTTCAAAACATCCCACAACATACCTCTGTCCACTGAGTCAAAAGCCTTTTCCAGATCCACAAAGGCCGTGAATAGTTTCCCCCTCACCGACAATTGTTTTTCAACAATTTGTCGTAGAGTGAAAATCTGATCAACACAGCCTCTACCGGCCATAAAGCCGGACTGTATATCGGAAACCCTTTTGCTAGTAGTCAGAATCACATTTTTTATAATCACCTTACAGAAGACTTTTCCTGGTATACTGAGTAGACTGATTGGTCTGAAGTTCTGACAGTCTTTTTTATCCCCTTTACCTTTGTAAATGGGAACAATGACTGCCTTCCTCCAATCCATCGGTACCACTCCTGCATTCACACAAAGCTTACATAATTCAAACATCCAATCTATCACACATTCACCTCCTGCTTTCAACATTTCACCATTTATACCATCAAACCCAGCCGACTTCCCATTCTTCAGACAAGAAATAGACACTTTCATTTCTTCTTTCAAAATATTCAATTCATTCTCTTCATCTATCTGTTCATAAATTCTTCTTTCACCCTGACCAAAAATTTCTTGAAAATAGTTCTTCCATCCCTTGCATACTTCTTCATTCTCCCATACCATCTCACCGGCAGCACTTTTAACTCCTGGAGTGGTCAATGCAGAAGATTTATTTCTATCCGCATTGATCCACCTCCAAAATTCCTTCTTACTGTCGGTGAAACTTCTGTTAATCCTTTCATCAATCTTTCTTTGTTCATTCATCTTGCTTTCATAAATTATAGTCTTTGCCATTCTCTTAGCTATCTTATATTCGTCTTCTAGCTTTCTATCATTTCTATCATTCAGCCAATTTTCAAAACACTTTTTCTTAACTTTCACAGCTTCTTTCACTCTATCATTCCACCAGGCATCTCCTTTCAATTTTCCACCTTTCGTTACCCCACATACTTTTTTAGCACATTCAATCATTCCTTCCTTCAGATCTTTCCACATGCTTTCAATATCTTTTCCACACACATTCTTCTCAAGTTCATTTACATATAATAGTAATAGTGATAAATCTGGTGTCTTTGTTTTCTTGAGCCAAAAACTCTCATGGTTTTGTATTTATTGTAAATTCAGAAAAACACAAGCTTCCTTTTTTGTGTACAAGTGCTTCCAATAACTTTGTCTGTCTTACCTTTTTTCATGCGAATTTCATAATTTTTCACAGGTGATTAGAACACTCTATAATCCATTATCGCGATCACATATTTTCCACCTTTTTCACAACTGGCGATGAATGTGCTGTACTCATTTAAAAAATAAACATTTAAATGAAAAATAATTGGAAACGAAAAAAGCAAAAGTGATGTTTCAATTTGTTTTGACAGCTGAGCATCATAGACAATGCGAGCTTTTGACAATGCAACATAGACATCAAAAATCTTAAAACATACATAAAATAAAATTCCCTAATTTTAAAATTATTGTCATGTATGTTCCTTGACTTATAGGTTGTTATGCGGCTGACCACCCATAGTATAAAAAATTGGTTCACTTTGCCAATGTCACCCCTGTTTCAGGGAAGGACGGCAAGAGTTGCAAGGCTTATGTTCATTTGAGATTGGGTTTTTATATTGTAGGTCCACATGCGGCATGTGTTAGCGCGAAATTATACATATCTGCTTGTGGGAATGCATTTAATATAAATCTTAAATGATATATATCTTTGCAGCTTAGATTAGATTAGATTAGATAAGATTAAAAGGAATACACAGTAAATACCTTTTTTATGAACTAGTATATTATGGCTACATACATTTTAAAATTTTAATTTGTCCGGAACAAAAGTGAGGAAAAACAAATGACAGCCGCAATGTACCAATAGACAAGGCATCTTGATATTCTAAATTTCAAGAAAACGAACTCCCTCCACGTTACGTCACATTTTTATTATCTATGGACTTTGTTATGAGGAAAGTTTCATTGTTTTTTTTTCTTGTATTCTCGTCTGGGAGGTTGGTAGCCCTGCCCGGAGAATCAAACGCAGCGTAGCATCACCAGCAGACCGATGCACAAGGCAACACTGACGGCTGTATTTATGTGTGGTTATATTTATATGCCTGTTAATGTTTTCTCGTTTTTAATTGTCCGAGATGAAATATGGAGATGCCAGTGATAGATAGGTGTACCACTACATATACATCATATTATGTATGTACCTACTCCACCTTATGTAACGAATATAATATATCTCTTCTCGTAACTACATAACAAACGCCACTAAACAAAACATATCCTGTAACTTCTTGCCGTTCGCATGTGGCGAGTGCAACCTATTTATTTTAACAGGCAAGGGGGCCGGCTTTACACCAACCGCTTCAGGTGGAGTGGGGATTTCTCAGCTTTCGAGGGGTCTGGTACTCATTTTTTGTGAAGGCTGAGTAAACCTTGCCGGTATTTTATATCGAGGTTTGAAATAAGCACGGAAACGGGAAATAATTTTTGACACCCTCGCCCTCGGTGGAATTCAAACCCGAGCTCTCGGCATGGAGTGCAAGCACTCTACCAACTGAGCTATCGACCGGTCATACCATCCCACCATACATCATGTATTAACTTTCGTGAAGAAGCTTGTGAGGTAGGCTACCCAAATTAAAATTCAGAGGTCTTTTACATCCAAGAAGGTGCTGCAGACGTCCTTATTTCCGGAAACCACATAATATCGGAAAGCACCTAAATGAAAGACTTAACTCAAAAATTATTCAAATTAAACAAAAACTCAATTAAAATTAACTAACGTTCTCACAATGAGTTTTTTGATTTTTATAAATTTTAGCCTTTATTTCACGTTCGAACGCATTTTATCCGATTTGTTGCCTACTTTAAAGGTACTTGTGTCCATACGGGATGCACGCCTCTGAGTTACATAGTACGACTTACATAATATAATAGCCAGCGGTGTAGTCTTTTCGTGTAATCACCCGGTGTACGATTGGGTAGCAGTGATTAATTTGGAATACCTCCAGTGCGTTTGCCGGACCGGTGTTTAAGACTTAATATGGGCTGCTGGTACATTTATTGAGTCATGTATTCGGTACTTGGAGACCTGCAAAAGCTATTCTTAAAACATTTGATCCATCGCTGATCCACCGATTGTATATTTTTGTAATTCACTTGAGGCGACCAATGAACCTGATATTTGCTGAATGTGAGTAGCACCGTGTGACTTCATATTTTAGCTTACCTACGTTTTTGAAAAAAAAAAGTGAACCAGCAATGTCTTGGTCAATCGTTTATTGTGTCACATTTACAGTTTTTAGAACAGTAAACAGCCACAAGGAACAATTTTGGTAACTAGAGTGGCTGATAAATGACTTGTTGATAGATAATTGTTAGATTTCAGTTAAAATTACGGTCGTTTGACATTTTTTATTTTGTTATTACTTTCTTCATGAAGAAAAAGTTTTTTTTAATCCAAAAAAAAATACAAAATAGAATGACGTGTGCGCTGGCGCATAATCTTAGTGTATCCATGCTTAGGTCCGTAGCAATTCTAGGAGCTTTTTTTCTACTCATATTTCTTCAACCTACTTTCGACTTTGACCTTTAACTGCGACACAATTAAACACCGTACAAGCAAGAATAAAATGCAACTAGGAAGTCCGTCAAATTTAAAAAGTAATTTGTTAACAAATCTGGTAAAGTGTACACCAGGATGCCCACGTATCCGCTGCGCTTGATGAAGAGCGCGTCAGATCCCGTGATGGAGAACAATCTGCTCTCCCGCCATAACTCCTGGGGATCCTCCTCCCCGTGCTGCGGGAGGAAGCTCCGGTAATTAAAAGCAACACGGAGTGATCAACAAAATACGAACATGAGGAGAGCTGCCCCGGCCCTGGGCTCACAAGCCTCACAAGACTCACAAGACTATTTATTGAAGGCTGTGGTGGGGTAGGACACCACATCACAATGGGGTAACCATTGCAATTCAAGATCAAATCCATAAATTCATCAATTTGATGATCATAGTCAGGATGTTGGACTCCATTGGAACACCATATAGGATAATTTTTTTGTAAAATACGATGAACTGCCACAGCTGGAAATCTCAGGGTTCAATCTTCCGAGAGCACTATGGACCGTAAATATAGTGTTTGAACCAAGCAAGGCCGTAGGAAAGTCCTGCTCCGTGTAAGGGGATTAGCTCCATCTCCAGATGCAACGATGGAGCGTAGTACCAAACTGTCTAGAACATGGTGGAAAAGTGGTTCACTAGAAGACATTATCCTGGCCTGAAAGACATCTATGAAGTCACACCACGAACAGTGAAGAGGGGGGAGAGGAATTTATCTATTTGCAAGTCTTCTCTTATTCGCATCTCAAGAAGAAAGTAAACAACGGAGCCAAACAGATTGCACATTGCACAATCTAATCTAATCTAATCTAAGTTGTGAAGATATGTTACATTGGAGATTCACATTACATGCATTCTCACAACCAGACACGTACAAGTTCGCGCTTGCACATGCCTCATGTGAACCTACAACATAAAAATCAAATCTCAAATGGACATACATCCTGCAACTCTTGCCGTCCTTCCCTGAGACAGGGGTGACATTGGCAAAGTGAACCATTTTTACAGCATGGGTGGTCAGCCGCATACCAACCTATAAGTCAAGGAACATACACGACAAATTACATATTTTTATACATCACTAAATAATAATATCTATGGACAACAAACAGAAAACAAATTCCATTTTAATAAACCCTAGCCGCCAACATTACACATCAACCGCCATTTCTTTTTGTCCTTACATACTTCTTTCATTCAATAAGCACTGCATTTATAAGATGATGATGACGGTAACTGTGAGTCACGAGGAAATGTTGAATCTGTGACGAACACATATTTTCCAGTTATATGGTGATATTGGGGCAATCCTAGCACCCTGATAGCCTTATGAAATGTGAAGCAACGAGTAACTGTGTTGTAGGCAACAACCGATACTTCATGGTCCAACAAGAGTCGAGTTTTTAGTTGTTTTCTTCAATTATGAGGAAAATGATTCGATAAAATGATTTTGTAGTAGGACAAAAATGTACCGGTAATATTCTATTCATTAAAAAAGTGTACCAATCGATGTATTTGATGGCTTTTATGAGTGGTTATTTTAATCAACCGCTAAACCGTTAAAAAATTTAACAAAGAAAAATTGCAAAGCTTTATTTATTGTTCATATATCCACAGTACCTCATTCAGATGCGCCACTGTCGGGGTGTGGCCGTCTCGCAAGGCTCAAACCCGCGTCCACAAATCATACCGCAGCTCTGACCAGCCCCCTCCGCTCTCCTCTCTACCAGCCTCCCCCTACCCCCTGATTTACCTCCCCCGGCGTCTCTAATTCATGTGCTGCCTCTGACGAGATGCTCCTCATCCCATCTCCTTCTAGCTCACTCTGTTTCTACTAGAGATGCAACCTATATCAGTTAAAGCGAATAGTCGAATACCGATTCATTACCATTCCCTATGGCGAATATTGAATAACTGGCAATTATTATTCGACCTAAAAATAATTCCTTTGCTTTCAAATAATAACCAATTTTATAAACTTAAATTTTCTAAAGTTTATACATTTACTGAGTGAAAATTCATTTTTAAATAATAATAAAAACTTTTTTAACAAAGCCTCTGAAGATGGACGGATAAAGTTCAATAGTGTTTAGGCATATAGACTAACAAACAGTGAATAATATTGTTTGTTTCAGTAAAAGGTTACTTTTAATCAGTATTTTAAAACTTATTTGTTAGTGGCGTGTCATACAGATCGTATTCTGTCCAGTTTATCTATGTTTTTGTTATCTGTTGGCGGATTGGAGAAAAGACAAACCGGTCAGAATTCGTGCTGTATGAAAAGGGCGTTGTTGCAATAAAAAAATCGAAGATTATAAGAAAATGAAGTTTCAGAAATCAATCTCAATTTTTTACTGAATACTGAGGTAATTTAACATTTTTAAATGATGGCAACATTCTTCATGTACCTACCTATTTTACGAGGAAAACCTTGTTTGGTTAGTTTGTATAACCCAGCGCTAAAGTTTGTTTTTCTAAAGTCTATAGTTTTTTGTTTATTAAAAGATTATTGTAGAGAAGTGTGCGCCGATTTTCAAATAACCGGTATTCGAAGAGTAATACAAAAAATCGAGCAAAGCCGAATACCGACTAATAGTGAGTATTCTTGGCATCTCTAGTTTCTACATTTCAAATTACCGGCACACAAAAACAACGACAAGACTCCGGGGGATAAATCATAAGCCGCCCAGCTCTCGGACTGCAGAGATTTTTAAGCTTAGATTGATACAATAAAAATGTTATTTACGGTTCCGTGTGCTCGTATATCATTGGATTTTTTTGATGTTAAATGTCGGCCCTTTCTCGCTTTGATTAAGCTCATTTTTTTTAAATACCCACCTACTTGGTATCTCGTATAAATTGTATTTAGAGTAACGAAGTTTAACTGTTATCATTAACAATAATCATACATGGAATTGTAAATGGTACAGTTTTTTTGTAAATATATTTTACTTTTGTAATTTTCTTACAATTATTTTCTTATTCATTTAATTTCCATACGTATGTAGGTACTTGAGAGATTTTGTACATTTATTCTGTCAAAATTTCATACAGTTTATAATGTATTTCATATTTTTGTTTCTTGACTTATAAGTTGGTATGAAGCTGACCACCCATATTGTAAAAAATGGTTCACTTTGCCAATGTCACGCCTGTTTCAGGAAATGTCGACAAAAGTTGCAGAGAGAGTTTGGATTTGAATTTGTTTGTACACATGCAGCATTTGTAAGCGCGAATTTACACGTGCCTGTTTGTGAGCATGCATTTAATTTGAATGGTAATATATCTAAAATGTTAATATATCTCTTTGCAACTTATTATAAACTATGAAGTTGATATAAGACTGATCCCCCATTACTCTAAAAAATTGTTCACCTTTTCCAATGTCATCGCTGTTCCAGGAAAGGTCAACAAAAGTTGCAGGCCTTCTGTTCATTTGATGTTTGGGTGTTTCTTCAGTAAATATGCAGGGACACATGCAGCACACGTAAGCATGAAAAACAGTTCCGCGCTAAGGAAATCAGAACGCCTGAAGAACACGCTGAGGAGGCCCATCGCAGATAATGGGCGAAACGTCCGGAAAAAGTGAAACAAAAAGCGAAACAAACTTCCGTATAGAACACGGCTACACAACCCGAAATTTTTTTAAGATTGTGTCAAGTGCCGGCCGTGAAAGCCTTAATGTACAATTAAATCTTACTTAGATTCTTACTTACTTTTCAATTCATATACGAATAAAAACGCTCACACTGTACGAGAATGCATCTATATTGTTACGAAATTGGGTTCAAAAGTCTTTCAAATTAAAATACACGGGTCTTCTTATACAGTTATTTATTTTACACTTTTACAGGATTTATTTTTACAAAGGTTTCTCGACTATTCCACTTGGTTTCTGCTCACTGCTCAAATTAGTTATATGTGTTTGTAAATCTCGTATGACACTGCTGGCCCTGCAGGCCAATTGCACCCTTTTATACTCTCTAAAGCAGTATAGTCTAGATCCTATAGTTGCTAGACAATTCCAGAAAGACATAGTAATTATTATTTCTCGATGCTGCACGTATTTTTTTCTATGATTCCTACCCACACAATGCAAGACAGAATTCCTATAATTATAACAAATACCTACTTAGCCTAGAGAATTCTACACTTATTCATAATTATCGATCTTACCCACCAATACTTATGAGGATTCTTATAACTATAACTACCCATACTTATTTCAATATTTATATTTACATAACAATATATTTCATAGTAAGCATCGATTGTATGAATAGTATGGACGCATGCATACAAAATGTCTTGCAATAAAAACGATAAAAAGTGTGAAATATTTGAAGTAACCAGTACATGTGGGGTACAGATAGGGAGGGTGGCGGGGTAGGCAGGAGGCACCCCTCCCCCCTGGCTGATAATAATTGATTTATTGTGGTAGACAACCCTAGCTCACTACCAGTACATACGTAAGAGTTCGGAAAATTTATTCTAGAACTCAAGCAGAGCGTTCATAAAAAAATGTATTCAATCTTAAACAGCGCTTTGAGTGAGCGTTTAAGTTCTCATGCGTGTTTGTAAAACGATATTTTTGAGTTTAAATTTCAAGTTTTTATACTTGGCGAATAGAAGATATGGGTAAAGTAAATGCCAGGAATCGTCTTCTTTGCTGCGTTTATACAACTCTACGCTTGAATTCAAGTATTGTGTTTACAAAAAAATGTATGGAAAATTAAACACTGCTTCTAGTGAGCGTTTTAGTTATGATGCATTTTTGGGATGACGTTAGAGTTGAGTTTGGATGTGAGGTTGTGTACTTGGAGCACGGGAGTCGTCTTCTGTCCCTGTGGAGAGTAACGTGGTGTTGAATGGCCGCCGACTATTTACGGAGTATCAGCTGCCCGGAGCAGGAAAATAATACTGATACACTCTTACACACCACTGACTGACGTTCTGCACCTACTAGAAGATCCTGCGCATTCACAATGAGGGTGCCTCATCTCACATTAGGGCAAAATCGAGAGGAGTATTAAGTACTCGCTAATTGATCTGTTAAAAAAAGTACCGAAATATCGAGTTAACGATTGGTGACAACTTTTAACGATCTTTTTAACATAGTTTCGATATCGTCAAGAAAAGGGACGGATGCATTGAAAGTAAGCGAATGTGATGGAGATAGATAACAATGTTTTTTTTAAGAAATCCTGTGCGGGAGACTCCCTAGATTCTAGAGACTCTAGGGGTCTATGATACTTGTTGTAGTACCGCAGAGGTGTACGAGCTTGGTCGTCGCTACAAAGCGCCAATACTCAAGCAAGACTCAGTTGCTGTAAGGCTGGATGGATCTTTGGTGACTGCCGACCGGTCATTGGTAAAGGTTTATGAATTTTTCAACCCAGCAAAGAGCAAATTTGAAAAAATAAATGGTATATTTTTTGTGCTCCGCCGGGATTCGAACCCACAACCTTCCCAGTCAGAGTCCGCAGTGTTGCCACTGAGCTACGGACCGGTCAGTGTGAGTCAATGTGAGAAATGTTCAAGATAGTTTTATAACTCGCCTGCTTAAACACTTTGGCACAGATGGAGCAACACGGAATCTCAATAGAACGGGTCGAAACATAAAGTTGATGGAGACTGAATGACTTCACAGCAAATAAACAAATAATGGAATGCAAAATCAACATAGAAATATTCAAAAAATAAATATTCATCGGGAAGGTTACATTTTCAAAAAAATCCAGAAGCATTCTCCAACAAGTTCATACAAAAATTTTAGAATTATAATTGGAGCTTGTAAAAAATGAAAAGATTAGTAAAAGTTTAAATGCATTTTTTTGTGTTGACCCTCTCTCGCTGCCGCTATGCAGTATAGTAAGCGATATGAATGTACATACACTGAGCGGTGAAGGCTGTAAGGCGTGCATAATATCAGCTTTATACTCTTATGTAGCTGGACGCAGGGTCATCAAACAGATTACAAAAATGTTTAAAAAAAACAGTGTACTCAGTGGTTATAACATGTATTAGATACTTGTCTTACAGAAAACTTTTTCACAAAACTTTTTGTGTGTGTTATTTTATGTCTCTGAATGTTCCAAAATGATTTCTTTATGAATGAGTGCGATGTATAATGTTAGAGTGAAATTAGAAAGATATTTAATGAGATGATTTGGGCATCTAGAAATAATGCACGATGGAAAACTGACGAAAATAGTGTAATTTCTAAGATAAAGATGGAAAGAGTAGAACGGGAAATAATGGCTTGATCAAATGGAATATGCAGAGTGCCATGCTTGAAGAGAGTGTTTAATTGTCAAGGAGATGAGAGAAATGTGCAAGGACAGAGTAAAAAAGAGATGCATCTGTTGAGGTTTTGGCCAAACCTAGCGGTACGGTGGCTGGATAAAAAGTCCAGTACAACCACAATTTCACATAATTCTATCTTCGTCTTATAAGTTATCTTATATTGCATCTTATAAGTACATACATGCAGACACTCAGATCCGCGGGCGATGGTGCAATCAATTTGGTTCAGCCGCACCGTCAGATCCGTACAAATTTTGGAGACCGTGCTTTCCGTGTTGCGGGTCCGGTGGAGTGGAACAGACTGCCACCCGGAGTGAAGAACTCCGAATCTATGGGTATATTTTGCGGAGCTCTCAAGACGCACCTTTTCAAAAAGTCTTATCCGTGATCGGAGAGGGCCCTTGAGGTGTGACACACACAAAAACGGCGCTCTCTTATCATGTGTAATTTAAAACAAATAAGCCTGACATATATATATATATTATTCGATGGAAAGATAGCAAGGCTTCTAAAGACAAACAAGTGTAACAAAATACATGTATCGATAAAATTATATTTTATTGATTTGTTATTGACAGCCCTGCCATTAAGGTAGTGCCAGGTACCCTGCACAGATGGCGGCAGTGGCGCTCAAGAGGAGAATCAAACAACAACAAATAAATAAATAAAAGTAGTTCGCTATGGCGTCGCTAGGTGGCCGCTTCTCTTCCTCTCTCCGCACCTCTATCGGAGGTGACACCACAATATGTATGGCAGTCATCACACAAGACGGAGGAGCAGATTTGTACACTGTTTTCGATTTTGAAGAAATTGTTACCTGTCATTCCTAGTGAAACATTCACAGCCTTATATCATGCTGTCGTGAAAAACTCTGAAAAAATGAACTGTATGTACATATTTTTATTTAGATGTAAGATGTAACACTTGTCATATTGTGTATACTGTTTAATTGATTTGTATAACAAAATATCAAGATAATAATATGGCAAGATGACATAGGTATATATTTTTCAAATTTGGTGAAATCTTTTACATCTCTTTTCTTTGAAAAAATAGTTTTTTGTACGCATTGAAAAATTAAATAAAAAGATTGATCTGAATTACAATGCCCATCCATATGAAAGATATAAAATCAAATACAGAAATATTTTTTTCGAAAATAAGAAAAAAAATTCAAACACAGAAAACCATTCTCTTTAATTAAGCAAGTTTCAAAACAAGCAAGCTTAACTTAAAGTTAAGCTTAAACTTTTCTTTTAAGTTTTAATTCTTTAAGCTTCAAACTTGCTTACACTTTTTAATTCAATGCAATCTAGATTATAACAATATATTTTTATCATTAAAAATACATACATAATCTTGATTATTCCCGGCTTTCAAAAATTCGTAAATAACCTTGAACGTAATTTCAACTCTTTCGCATTCTTGTGTATAAAAAGTGTAAAAAAAAAAAAACATTTTTTTTGTAGATTTTAATGGGTCATACAAAAACACATTCCAAAAAAATATGACGAGACCGTACCTCCCCGCTTTCAGGGTTTCCTGAAGCTTCCCCTGCTCCCCCCGACCTCTCCCCCAGGAGGCATTCGGCATGGAAAGATAGAAAAGAAATAGCACAGAAGCGCGCCCATTAATTTTATCGATACCATACACGTGGTGTCACCTAGCGGCGGGATCTTACATTCCACAGCGCGCGCGTCACGAGGAATTTTGATATAGTGCCGACTCCAAGCGCGATTCTGTTATTTACTGTGCGCCCATCCCATCGCCTTCTCGCCCCGACTCTGCTGCCATACAGAGCTATTCATATTTCTGCTAAATTCATTTTCTGCGATACTTTTCTGCACGTTTGTTATTACTTTCTTCATTTTTTTTAACAAATTTTAGATTCTTTTTGGACTAACAGAATGTTGTTTTTTTTTTTTATATAGCAAACAAACAGTTATTTATAATTGGTATGTATTTTTTTTATAAAATAAAATAAAAATAGATTTGTGAAGGGGAATGCAATTCACCAACCTATTCTGCCTGACCAGAAACAAGTATTTATATCATCAATTAATAATTCATTATTGTTTATTTTAATGATTTATTAATTAATAATTACCCAATAACATCTGTTAACCCAGGGTCAAAGTTATGGTCAAATGACCCAGGCGGGGATCGAACCAACGTTTTTCTATTCCAAGCACGCTAGAAAGACCCACTTGGCCCCCTCGGCCATAACACCGACATGTATTATAATATATTGGGATGGATTTAAAATGTTGTAACGGTCTTTGAAGCAATCTTTTATTTCTAGGTATTTATTTTCCTTTTTAACACATATTTTTTTTAATGAATCTTAAGAGTGAGACCTAGACTTTAAAAAATCTAGAGGTCTATGACACTTTTTGAAATGCCATAGATCTTGAGAGGGCCTTTGACTCGGTGGACAGATGTATGCTGTGGAATGTTCTCAGGAAGTACGGTGTGAATGATAATCTTCTGAATGTGATACGTGCCATCTATGAAAATAGTTCGGCATGTGTAAGAGTGGATGGGAGATATAGTGACTGGTTTGATGTATATAAGGGAGTGAGGCAAGGCTGCGTGATGAGTCCATGGTTGTTTAATATAATCATGGACAGTTGCATAAAAGAAGCTGGAATATCAGAGAGCGGAGTGAAAGTGGGTGAAACAAGAGTTGGAGTACTTCTTTATGCTGATGATGCTATAGTTTTAGCTGACTCGGCGGAGGAACTCCAAACGATGTTAACCAAACTAAATGATGCATTTTGTAAGAATAGCTTGAAAGTAAATGCGAATAAGACAAAAGTATTAGTTTTTGACAGGAATGAAGTATGTGAGGAACTTACAATTAATTTGAATGGAATAAAAGTTGAAGTAGTGAATGAGTTTGACTATTTAGGAAGTAAGTTTGAGGCGAATGGTAAGATGACGAAAGAATTAGAGAAGCGTGCCAGCAAAGGAAGATGCGTGATAGGAGCGTTTGGTAGAATAGCGAAGAATAAAAGGATACCAAAGAAAATGAAAATGGCGGTACACAATAATTGTATTTTGTTGCCGACCCTGATGTATGGAAGCGAGTCATGGACGTTGAATGAAAGAGAAGTAAATAAGGTATGCACCGTAGAAATGGAAGTATGACAGGAAAAACACTGAAAGATAGAGTGAGAAACGAATGGGTTCTAAATGAATGCGGAGTAAAAGAAAGCGTGAAAGTGAAAGTTCAAAGAAGTGTGATGCGATGGTTTGGACATATTGAAAGGATGAATGAAGACCGACTGATAAAAAGAGTGTATAAAGGGAATGTAACAGGTAAGCGTGGAAGGGGAAGACCTAGGAAACAATGGATTGATCAGATAAATGAGATTGCGAATGAATGGAATCTACAGAGTGGAAACAAGAGAAGAGCATGCATGAAAAGAGTGATGAAATTAGATGAGATGAAAGAAGTATGCAAGGACAGAGTCAAGTGGAGGCACTTGTGTGGAGGTACTGGCCACCCCTAGAGGAAAGGCGGCAGGATACAAGACAAGACAAGACAAGAGGTGACGGTTGATGTTCTGATCTTTTGTAGCTAAATTGTAAAGCTATATTGTGTATTATGTTGCCTTTGTTTTGAGACACATTCAAAATAAAGTAATGGTTGATTATTTTAAATTGAAATAAAAAAAAATAAAAAAAGGCACTTATTTTTGCACAATTTTTTATTATTTCATTGAAAAATAAGCGATTTGAAAATTTCTTCAGTCGAATGAGAATTCATGTGTGACTTGATTTCCAACCCATAAATTAATTCCTAGCAGAGCCGCCCTTCCTCACACGCCTTGACCGAAATGAAGCGTCACATAAATCAGGGAATTTCAATAAATTGAGATCCAAGAGATACGCAAGCACTTCCACACAGAGCGCTTCACCAAATAGGAAGTGAGGAGGTACCTATCTACGTACACAGTCCCATCTTATTTTTATGATAACCAAACACGGCCGTTTGTCTTCCCGTTGCTTTCACCTCCCAATAATAATAACTCCCGCGACCCCGATGAGCCTAAAAGATAAAATTTGAATTAATGTCCCACCCCTTCCCCACCCCATCCCACCCCACCCCCCTCCTCCTTCGACGTGAAGTCCGCTTTATTACACAAAATCGTTTATCACTATTTCATTACGTGCCCTTACCAACCCAGGACACCAAGTATAAAACAATACACTCAAACTCAACCATAGCGCTGATTAAAAAATGTATAAATATCAAAACAGCGCTACTAGTGAGCGTTTTGGTTGGTAAGCTTTTTCGCAAAACGCTATCTTTGAGTTTGAACGGAAAGGTGTACACTTGGGGTACAGAAGGGTGAAGTACAGAAAGAATTTTTCTGTAAAGGAAATTTGAATGCCTGTTCAATCATCTACAATACAATTTTTTTAATCAATTTAAATTCAATTCCACGTAATACTAATTCAACACCATTAACCCGGGTCATAACTCTCGACTCGACACGTTTATTTATTTATTTTTTCAGCATTCCCGAAATGGTTTTATTTTGTGTAAATAAGCGTAGATGTTTGTCGCAGGTATCGCACACTTGAATAATGCCAGTCCTAGATTGCCAGCTCACAATGTATTGTTGTTCGGTTATTTTCTCGGTGACGTTTTTTTACGATCGATGGCAACAATAGTGTGTCACATTTTTCTGTGCGACGAGGAAAATTCCGTGTCAAGAAGCGACAATATTTTATCATGAACAAAAAAATGTTTGTACAGAAAAATCACGCAATTTACTTGCGACGTATTCTAAGAATTGGTGACACTGCTTGTACCTACCCATTCCAACGAATAACTTACCTGACAATAAATTTTGATCAATCGTAGACACAGTTTTTTTAGTAATATCTATGAAAACGCAAAAAAATATTGGTTGATAGCTAAACCTAACCTAACTTAACTTTTATATACCATTCTTTTGTAAAACTTCAGGAGTCATTAGAAGCTTGATAATGCTAACTTTCCGTTTTTTGCTGATTTTGAAATGTTGGTGCAAAGTTTAACTAACTGCAATTCCCAAAAACAAAAAACAAAAACGAATGTGTAGCACTAGATAAATAAACAAATATGAAAAGTTTATGTGAACCTTAAAGACGTTGAGGTGCTGAGGTTTTTTTCCAATGAGATTTCAATCGACTTTTAGATACGACTGTTTATGAAACCCATAATTAATAAACGTTTATACATGAAAATAAAAGGCTCTTTATAAAGTTTTTTATACATTCCAGTATATTTTTTGCCAACTAAAGTCGAGATGCCAGCTAAGGGGGGTAGATGACACTGTGTGTGCTGGAAAATGAAGAATTCTTGCAATGTGAGCGGCCTCAGTTTGTCTCCTCTGCCTGGATGAGCCCGCCTCCACCTGCTCCTCCATAAAGCACTGAGGTCTCCTGTTACGGCGATATTTCGGCATTATGTATTGACCCTCTGCTCGCCTTTATCTGCTGTGGCTGTACCTGTGCCCAGGGAGTCCCAGAGAGATTTACGCTCACATCCTTTGCCCTGTGGCCCCGGCTCCCTTTCTGCACTCCTGTACTTTACACCTGAATACACACCAATGTTGATTTTAATTACCTTGCATTGATGTTCTTGCCTTTATAATAATCTATTTATTGCTTTCTTATAATACAAAAAACCGTTCTGTTCTTGCAGATGGCTTTCCTTTGAACCTTGGACAACATTACATCACTCAACCTTTTATAAAAGCTTCCAGAACAGAGACATCTGTTATAATCTTCATCTGGTTAACAAATTGAGTTAGGAATTTATCTCTAACTCTCTTTCTTCAAATATTTGACAGTTTTGATTATCCAACACTTCACAGAGGTTAGCGTGGATCTTTGTGCGATGTAACTTAAGAAAAGGAAGACCTGACAAGTATATAAAATGCAACATTAAGGATATTTTTTATGGTTTGTGTATTAACACTGTGAAAATTCATGTACTTACATGATGTTCTTACCTGATCTTACCAATATTCTAACCTGATGATGACCACAAGGTCCAAAACGTTCGAAATTATTAATTAAAATAAATCGATATTTGTGAAAAAAAACAGTGTTTCATTAGAATTTTGTTTCTAAAATGTAAAAAACATTCCTCGTAGCAATCAAGTCAATACTGTTTTAATTTCTTGAAATACGTCGCATTGCAAGTAAAATTCTGTCTGATTTAAAACATAAAACAAACCTACAAATAATAATGTTATAGCTTCAGTAATATGATTTTGTATTTAACCGCTCAAGGGTACATTGTAACTCACTTCAAACTGCTATCAACAGCAAGATTGCTCTTAAATTTCAAACCCCATCACATCTCGACCGCTTCCATCTGCCGGTAGTTCCCTGTTGTAGGAAGTAGACGTGGTCTGCGCGGACTTCACCGCTGAATAACAGAACATCAGGAGCGTAATTGTTGCTGATCCGAGCTCAGGCAATTTATTGGTCCATTACGAGTCGCGCTCCTAAATCATGCGCCGACAACATTAAATATTTTCGTTGTGCTTCCCTTCCCGCCGCCGCTAAAGGGATCGTAATTTATGCCACTGCAAGTACCTACCGGCGGGCGGGGGTCGCTTCTACAGCTGACATTTTTGACCTCATAAATATGAAGGTCTGGAAAACAGCCTGTTGAAAAGTTCTTGAAAAAATATGCAGAATGTGTCATTTTTGTTCTGATTTGTAACCTATAATATATTTTTTACAGAAGTAAATTTTCGATTACCCAGCCCTAGTGGAGTTTAAACATTACGTTTGTTCTTATACTTGGGGTGGTGTATACCAGTAGCGAAGGGTGCCATACAAGCCGATTCCCATCGGTTTCCCGTTTAAAATGAGGCAAAAATGATAATAAAGTAGACTGCATGGTTTCAATGGGGAAAAAATACGTATTGTTTCTTTGGTTCTAAATGTATTGTTTTACTTTGTGCCTATATTTTTTAACTACTTTGTTACATCATTTTAAAAATGGAAGGTTGTGGATTCGGATCCCGGCGGAGCACAAAAATATACCATTTATATTTCGAATGTGCTCTTCGCTGGGTTGAAAAATTCATAAACCTTTACCAATGACCGGTCACCAAAGGTCCATCCAGCCTTACAGCAACTGGGTCTTGCTTGAGTATTGGCGCTTTGTAGCGACGACCAAGCTCGTACACCTCTGCGGCACTACAACAAGTGTCATAGACCCCTAGAGTCTTTAGAATCTAGGGAGTCTCCCGCACAGGGTTTCTTAAAAAAAAAAAAAAAATCATCAATTTCTTTGTTATAATAGGTGACAGCCTTTATTGTTACACCTCAAGAATAGAATTCACAGATCGTACCAATCGTCTAGGAAGCCTGATACATACTTGAATTAATAGGCTTGTTGAAACATGCACTAGGTTAGACTAAATAATTCGTTCTGTCAAGTTCGTTCTTAGTATGCATTTTTGTGCATAAACCAGAGTGGTTCTCAAGGTTATATAGATCATATTTTAAACAACACAATATCTTGAGTTTTGAAACTTCCACTTCTATGGTCAGCGTTTGATGTAATTTTTTATGTCATTCTTTCGAATGTCTCATGTTCTATTTACACTGCCATTTTCAATCCACGAATCACAACGGAAGAAGCTGATGGCGAAAAGGACTGCGCATTATACACTCAGCAATAAGCGGACGCAAAGGCCACCTTTTCGCTTCGAAAATCATTTCTCTCTTGTGCAATCGTCAATGCCTATAATTTTGTACATCAAAAATTTCAGTGTTTGAAGTAAACTCAAAGCGAACTAGTACTAGTACGGTTTATAGCGCAGAATTTGAATAGAAGTTTCGAGAATACAGCTCCCTGGTTTTGTTCGTGGACGCGGAGCATTACTTCATTCACTTCATACAATCTTCCATATTTATTGTAATAATAGGTAATGGTAGGTACATACTCGTATATACATACATACATAACTTATGCACGTCTCGCTGACTGCCGGAACAAACATAATACGTGCAAAATATTCCATTCCACTTTTCCTTTTGTTTTTTTAAGGAAAAATGTAAGTATTTCTTAAATACTCTCCCACATTTTTCCCTACTAGTACTTACTTTCCTTAGTAGTACAATATTTTTATTTTGAAGTGTCTCTTATCTATAATCTATAATCTAAGTTGCAAAGATATATTCATTTAAAGCTCTCAGATGTATGCCCACAAACCAACAAGTGTAGTTCGCGCTTACAAATGCTGAATGTGTACTAACAAATAAAATCCAAACCTCAAATGAACATAAGCCCCACAACTTTTGCTGACCTTCCCTGAAACAGGGGTGACATTGGCAAAGTGAACCATTTTTTACAGTATGGGTGGTCAGCCTCATACCAACCTATAAGTCAAGGAATATGAATAATAAATTACATTTAAATATAAAAAAGAACAAAACCTTACAAAGAAATCTATACAAAAAAAGTCGATAACAACAAATTGATATTTGATTTTTTCAACGTTAGATTATGTAACTTTAAACTGATAAAAAAGACTACCCTAACTATTGACTTAAATGCGTACTTTTCATGCAGTATAAAGTCGTAATGCTATTGTTGAAAAAACACACCCATTAGTCTGACTAGTGTTTGTTTGACTCCCGCACAGGATTCCTTAAGCAAATACTGTAGTTGTGAAAGGTTGTTAGTTGACGAAATAGTAAAAATATCCGTGCGGGAAAATATTTATAAAATCTGATTTGTAGGAAAGAAACTGAAGATTATTATTGTTATTTGACGCACACTGTGTGCAGGACCTATTTTAATGTTGAGAAAGTAATGGATAAGTTTTATTAATTAACTGTTACAAATATGTAGTTGTATGTTGTGGCTTGTCTGTGTAAAAGTCTCTCTAAAAGTAAATAGATCATGTTAGGTACTTATATAATTTGAATTTTTCGAGTGTTACATCGAATGGTCTAGTATAATCTCGCATTTATTAAAGCTCAATGACTCGATAATGATCTTTATTCTTGCTATAAAAAAAGGCCAAAACTCTCTGTAGCTGTAGAAGTCAACCTACCGTTGCATCGTGCAAGTGTAAAGTGATTCTGTATGTGAATTGAATCTGAAATAAATTGTGTACAAATAAATCACAATAGTCTAATTAAATTGAACCCGCGAAAATCATCAGAAACTATGAAAATAGTGTATTTCCATCAGCAAGTTTGGCCGCCATGCATGTTTTTTATGTTTTGACGCAACGACATCATATCCTATTTCAGAGCCAGTGATCGTCAATCATTGTAAATTACTGCTTAATTAAACATGGATACTTATCCAAAAATGTGTCATGCCCCGTGAAATATCGCTCCAGAAACACAAATTAATATAAAAGGTTCCGAATACAAGCAAACACGTTCCGTTATTTATGGGCCGATAGCTTGAAGAAGCGCTGATCACATAAAGACTGGAGCATACTTTTGATTTACGGCCGCGCTCCGTTTGTTCCTCCCTCCTCTACGACTCATTATTATTGGCTGCCTGATGATTATAAACGTAGCGTATTGGAAGGTACTTCATCAAGTAAAATTTTTGTTGAGTGTCCAACGAAAATTTTGAAGGTCAGAAGTGTTCATATATTTTTCCTCTGTGAACAAACAAAGCTGCCACGTCGTTTCTATAACCAGCCATGTAAATATTTTCCGCACGTTGTCCTATATAAATATGGTCGAACTTGAAAGAATCCAAGATGAATTTGTCATCCAACGCTGAAAGGGAAAGGGAAAGTTGAAGACTTTGTACATCATTTTATTTATTATTGTTAAGTTTTTTCATAACATTTGTCATTATGCAAAAAGAAAGAGAATCGCAATCAATGATGTGTGAATTGTTAAATATCAATAATTAATCTTGTTATAATGATCCACTATTTACAAATAAAATACTGTAGGTTTTTTATTTTTGTGAAAATCTGAGCAGAATAATTGTGACGTACAACCGTAATTTTATACAATGAACTAAATAAAATTCATTTTCTGTTTTACAAATACTATTATCTACTCTGAATAAAAATGAATTCGGTTTGAGGATTTCTTAGAAAATCAGAATCGATAAAATACGTCTGAAAACTTTGTGAACATCAAGTTTGTTTTTTTGTCGTAGATGCGAACAATAATTATGTGATTTCCCACATCTGTAGAGATGTGTTGGTATAAGGACTACAGTTAGTGTGTTGTTTCAGTCGCGGACTATTTTTGATAGCATGACAGAAAACATTGGTCCAGTAAACAAGAGTAGTAAATCACAAGATTTGTACTTAGCGGGTGTAGCGAGCGCTAATGCCCCTCCCCCTCACCACCCATCCTCCCGCCCCTCCCACAGACACAATACAAATCAGAGCGCATATAATGTTCGCCTGGCAGAAAATTATCCTTTTCTCATTTAGCCGCCGCCCATCCCAGAGTCGGTATCTTTTCCGCCCCCGCCCCCTCTAGCAACGAACCGATCCGCCCATAAATAATAAACAGCACCGAATGTCTACAGATAATGGTAATTTACGGTTCCACCCGCTACCTAGCGGGAACATTTAGAAGCAATCAAGTGATATGACGAGGCGGTAGTTTTACATGGATGCAGCTCTCTCCCACTGCTCGTATAACACAAGGACTAGGGGTGTACAAGAATCACGAAATGCTCAGATGGTACCTAATCAGATGGTAACGGATCATCTAATAGTACCAATGGATCAGTACTAAGCACGCACACTTGGAGTAGAGAAAAGTAAGACTTTTGTTACGTTTAGAGGCAATCTTGATTATGCACATGAGCTAAAAGAGGATAAGACTTAAGGAACATTTAAAAGCTATCGTGGTACTAAGCATGTACAAGACTTACGGAACATTTATGAAGCAACGTTGGTACCACAGATGCACAAATGGACAAAGACAAACAGATCTTGCGGAACATTTAAGAGAAATGTTGGTACCACACACCAACAAATGGGCTAAGATTAATAAGACTTACAGAACATTTAGGAGCAATGTTGTTACCACACACGTACACGTGGAATTAAAAAACAGACTTGCGGAAGATTTAAAAAGAGCTTGATATCACACATGAACTAGAAAAAAGGACTTACAGAAGAAAAAGAAGACACTTGGAAGCAATTTAGGAACGGAACTTATAGAAGCAATGAAGTGATATGGCGGCAGGAGTTGCAAACTTTATGTTTATGTGGGGTATAGTTCATTTTGTTTTACACATTCAGCATGTGATCGCTTGTAAGCATGCATTCAATATGAGCCTAAAATGTCAATGTATCTTTTCAACTTTCAGACACTAAACATACTGAGAACGGGTGTTGGAGAGAACAGAGCTCGTTGTGACATGATGACCTGGTGACCTGGGAAATTACCACAATCTGCAAAAGCGGATCCCAACAGTCCATGGATCATCTTCGGATCTGTCCAGTCTGCATATCGAGCTGCTTACTGGTCGACATAATGGAAGGTAACGATGGAACGATGGAGGTTGTTCAATTCTAGGAAAAAATAATGTAGCGTCTGACTCGATGTAGAAGAAGCAGCCGCCGTAGTTCGTTCACATCTCTATTGACACGTCCGCGCTGCTTCGCTACTGAGATAATTTCTTGTATAAATCAAACACCGACGAAGAAAGTGTTTTAATTAGTTTTCCTCCATCGAGTCTCTGTCCCTGCATAATTAACGACCCCCCATACACGTCATATACAAGTGTAGAGAGGGAGAAAACTCGGAACTCTGATGTGCACAGATATGATATATCAAAACTTATTGACAGGCCGAAATGTACGCGCCAAGCTCGCAAGGCAATCTGGACAGACTCGGAATTAAATGTCACGGTTCGATAACAAATTAAACAAATTGGAGATCTTAAAATTTTTTCTCGGGTTGTGTAGCCATGTTCTATCGGAAGAACATCTTCCGATAGAACATGGCTACACAACCCGAGAAAAATTTTAAGATTGTGTCAAGTGCCGGCCGTGAAAGCCTTAATGTACAATCAAATTGGAGATGTTTGAATTTGTAATGTGCGATTTTTATCTAAGAATTTATGTTTCCGCAAAGTTGAAATTCCCAGAAACATTCTAAATTTCTCAATCTTCACTCACTTAATTTATGTGGTTTAGTTTTCAATGCTTTCTTTTAAAGCATTTTTCTCTTCTTTTTATAATAATTATACATTTCACTCATCAACATTTTGACGTATAGGTTAGTATGAAACTGACAGTCCATACTGTAAAAAAATGGTCCACTTTGCCAATGCCATACTTGGGAAGCTCGGCAAAAGTTGCAGGGTTTATGACGTATATTTGAAGTTTGGGTTTTTGATTTTTAAATGCAGCACATGCAATAGTTTTAACCGTGAAATGACACGTGTGTGTTTGTGGGCATACATTTAATATGAATTTTAAATGTAAATGTATCTTTGCAACTTAGATTGTAGAATGGTCATCTGTCATGTAGGAAAAAGATAAAGATTGTGGACCATGCAATTTTTACCAAAAACAGACAATACCGCCCACTCTTTTTAGTGTGCACTTAAATATAAAAACTCAAATTTCAAATGCACATAAATCCTGCAACTCCTGGCGCCTTTCGCTACAATCAGGGTGACATTGGCTAAAGTGAACGATTTTGTAATAAAATGGGGGTCAGCCTCACACTAACTTTTTGGGCAAGGAAGAATGTGTGATATTTCCAGTACTAATAAATGTTTCTTGTTAGGTGGATGAGAGAGATTGGGTGAAATGTCCACCCTCTCAGGAGAATCACAAATTATCTGCGAACCCGCGGCCCAGTGACGTCATGCAAGACTCGACTATTTTAATATTAATCCGTCCCCGGGGCGCATCACATCGGGTAGCAACAGTCTCGGACACGGCAGCAATGAAGCGGCTTCCAGGCTACTCTGTGCCGAACTTTATAAGTGTGATAAAGTATTTACATAATAACATGATAAGAACCCGAAGTATACAGGATTGCGTATATTCCCCTCGATTAGGTAAATGAAAAAATGTATGGAAGATTCAACAGCACACCTAGTGAGCGATTTAGTTTGTATACATTATTACTAGTTTTATTAATTATCTAGTAGTGTATAATTTGATACAAAATTTAAGTTTTTAGACTTACCTATCCATTTTTTTTTTTTTTTTTTAAGTTTGAGCTATTTTCTTTAAGACCGTGGTCCATATTTTTGCTTCTTTTTTCTTTTTCTTCTTTCTAGATACTTCTTGAAGACTTTCAGTTTGACTTCTTCAAGAAGTATCAAGAAAGAAAAAAATAAAAAAGAAGCAAAAATATGGACTCAAAACTCGGAACCCAAAAATCAAGCATCTGGATCCGGCCGTGAAAGCCTAAAAACATTCTTAATATGATAATTGATAAGCAAACAAAAAATGAGAATCCAATAAATAAATACCTATTTTTAATAGATTTGGATTGAAAGGATAAAAAATGAAGGTAGCGTTCGGCATTCATTGATTTATAAATTGAATAATTATGAGGTTTTCATTTCTTCCCCAGGCTATGTTTAAATAATTCGGATACATTACCTTTAAAAAATAAACTACAACGAAAAGTGTTCCTATTTAAACGTTATTTCTTCGCATTTTAATAGCAAACATTTATTTAATAAATAATAATTTTAAAATATCTTATTAGTTCATCTTAAATACTAAAATTAGTCTGTAGAAGGTTGTACGTAGAATGCAGCCTTTTTGCTAAAGCGCCTAGCTGTATGCAACCCGCACAGCGCATCGCCAACTAGAGTTGCGTCACCTTACGTGGAAGGAACTCAATGGTGCTATTTTAAGAACTTCAAAGAAATGACCACTGATGAGTTTTTTCGCCTCATCTAGTTGTTAAAATAAGAATCCACTTAGTAGTTTGTGAAGAAATCTATAGTAATGAAAAAATAATGTATGAAAATAATGGAATAATGAAAAAAAATACAATCTGATTTAAAATTGAAAACATACTTTTGTTATCTCTTTATTTTACATAAAACAGCTGTTTAAAATCATTTAAATACATAACAAACATTTTTTAAAAAAGATAAACAATTTATTTTACTGAAAGTTGGAATTTCAAGGGATTCTTTGTCTTACAAAAGCGCAATACAAAATAATTTGTGCACACATTCAAGTCTGAATTTTAATTTCTCCGACTAAGCGCATTACGTATGTACCTCTGACCCTCCCCTTATGTAGGGGGGGTGGGGGTGTTTAGGGGGGGTTGTCGTATGCCACTACCCCCTCCCACCCCCAACAAGCCAGCGTCCAAGCATCCCCCCAGCCAAAGCCTTGCGTCGCAGGATGTATCCGAAATTACAAAAACTCTCGGGATCATAAAACTGTCTGCGAAATGAGGAAGTGCCTTTGTTATTCGCGCCCCTTCCCCCTGCCTCCCTCTCACCCCCCACCACCCCTGGACAATACAAACACAAGCACTGCATGCCACACACTCCTGTCCGACAAGCGCTTTTTCTTAATGCAGATAACACCAAGATTTTTTAATGTTTCGTGTTTTTTTTAACAAAAAATACAGTACTATAAAAAATATTGTTTCATTTCTATATGAGTTCTAAGGAAGCCAACGAAACCTTTAACCCTTATTACCCATAATACTAATAATAACGCTGTCTGGGTAAATTTTCCCGGTAATACTGAAATCCACTCAATAAAAAATTACGTGGTAAAAAGTCAATAATCAAATCGTGGTAAGTAGAAACAATTTGTTACAAGATTATATTTTGCTGTAAATTTAGTTAGCATGTTTCATAAAAGCAAGAAATCAAAGCTGTAGATTTTCCTGTCGTTGTCATGTTGACCGTTTAAGATATTGTCTTTTGTACGTTAAATGCTTTTCATTTGATTTCATGACATACTTATACATGTGATGTATTTGTTTCAGATGAATAAGAAATCTCGATGGACGTGTCAATGTTTATGGTAATTTAAGGGCTGCAGTATTTAGGTTCAGTTTGTCACCTCTGCGTGTAATGGCGGCCTCATCTGTATCCATTACGTGAATGCGACTCTCCGCCTTAAGTAAATATAAATAACACCACCCTGCTGAATACCGCCGGACTACCTCTGCACTAAACTTGCGCTGAAAAATGCAAGTGTACAAAAATACGACGTGATTTTTAAAATCTTCTTTACTTTATAAATATCTACTAGTGGTTCATACTTCTATAATCTATAATCTAAGTTGCAAGGATATATTCATTCAAAGCTCTCAGATGTATGCCCACAAACAAACACGTGTAGTTCGCGCTTAAAAATGCTGATTGTGTACTTACAAATAAAATCCAAACCTCAAATGAACATAAGCCCTGCAACTCTTGCCGACATTCCCTGAAACAGGAGTGACATTGGCAAAGTGAACCATTTTTTACAGTATGGGTGGTCAACCTCATACCAACCTATAAGTCAAGGAATTTTACAGTATGGGTGGTCATACTTCATAGTCCATAAATCCGGTCGGCAGCTCAGTTAGTAGAAATCTTACTTTTTATGCCAAAAGGCTGGAGTTCGATCCACATCAAACGTATCACTGTACTCTCTGCCTCGAGAGAGTCATCATTTTTTACCAGCGATATACATGTACATATAACATTCTAGGGGTCTATTTCGCTTGTATAGTACCTTCACGCACACTCTTGCAATTAATAGAAGAATCCAGTTCGTTCCTGTACATCTTACAGAGCTCTGGTCTACTGTATTGATAAAACTAGCACCTGTTTGAATTATTATTTGCTGTATTTTTATCTACTAGTATCAACTAATTTAAATTAATTATTTATTTTCATCAACGGACTATAACAATCTTACGAAATAATTACTAGGAACTTATTTATGTGATTTACTACGATGATAGCTTTTTTGTTCATTTAAAAATATTTTTTTATATGCTTTTTCACCTATTTGTGCTGCTTTCAGCCAAGACGCAAAATCCACTAGAAATTCCGTTCTGGAAAATCCGCAAAAGTTAATTATTTAAGTTGCTCGGCGGGCGGAAGGACAACAAGAAATGACATAAATTAAGACAAGAGACAATTCAAATGGCTTCATTTATTAAGTTTTATAATATTTATCGTCGGACATATAAATAAAGTATGGCGGCCGGGCAAAATATTACAAGGCTCTGCCAAATTGAAAGAGACTTTGGGGATAATTCTTCCCGGACAGAAGCGGTACACAAATCATGGCATAAAAAATATGTCACGCTCCCCGAGAGACGAGAGTTTTGTATCAGTACCCCGAGTACACAAATTTACGTCAAAACTTAACCAGAGCGTTCTTTTAAATGTATGTACACTTGAACTCTTCCTAGAGGCGCTGTTTTTGATTCCATAAATATTTGGTACAAAGCTTTGGTTGAGTCTAAGCATTAAGTTATATACTCGCAGAGTGTCCCCGCTGAGATCACTGAGGCAGGAGCTCTGGCCATTCTTCCCTTCAGCGTTTTTATGAGTTAACTTTTGCAAAGTTGAACAGAAGATTATATAAATAATGAAATGATTACGCCATATATTATCAACATTGTGATAAAAATATTAAACGATGCTTATTGCAAGATAAAACTAATTTCATTGTTTTATTTTTTATGTGAATAAAAAAAAATTAAACCGATAAGAAACTTAATGCATTCAGAAGCAAAGGAATCTCAACAAAATATTGTTTCTGAAAAACCTAAATTTAATGAGAGAAATGTGCGCCATTCCTATCATACAGGAAAGAATTGCGGACGACGGGCTCCAGGTCGAAATACAACATCTTGTTTGGATACTCTGAGGCTGTGATTTGGCAGAAGCACAAGATTCTTCTTTGTTGCAGCAGTACTAACAATTGTCAATATTTTCACACGAGGAACAAGAAAAAGAAGAAAAATGATGTGTTCAAAAATATACAAAATGGGATTTCTATTTTCACACATTTTCCTTGTATGGACATCTTTCTACGAGAACATTTAGTGTTGCACATTTTAAAATAGATTATTGGAGAAGATGCTTTGTCTATACATTGTTTTCACATAAAAGGTTATCAGTAGAATGAAAATGATTTATATCTAAACCAAAAAAACACAGATGTGTCAAAGAGAACGGTGACTAAATTGTGTGAAAAAACACTAATAGTGAAACACATGGATGTAATTTTCTAGTGAATCATCCCATGTGAAGGAGATAAATCCCTAATGTTTTCGTTATTAAACTACATTCATTTTCATTTTACCTCAGCTTTTACATAATTACCATTTTTCGGCGGTAAATTACATAATTATCTCTTAATAAAATAATCTTAAATTTGTTTTTCGAGACAATTGCAAGAGAAGATCAAGCTCATGATGGACTGTTGAGATGTGATTCTTACATTTTGTCAACATTATTAAATGAAAAAAAAAAATCATTTGTTTTAACAACGCTACGCCCCTACGAGCAGTAGTGTAACAACGCTACGCTTCTACGAGGAGTAGTGCAACAACGCTACGCCTCCACGAGGAGTAGTGTAACAACGCTACGCCCCTACGAGCAGTAGTGTAACAACGCTACGCTTCTACGAGGAGTAGTGTAACAACGCTTCGCCTCCACGAAGAGTAGTGTAACAACTCTACACTTCTACGAGCAGTAGTGTAACAACGCTACGCCTCTGCGAGCAGTAGTGTAACAACGCTACGCCTCTACGAGCAGTAGTGTAACAACGCTACGCCTCTGCGAGGAGTAGTGTAACAACGCTACGCCGCTACGAGCAGTAGTGTAACAACGCTACGCCTCTGCGAGCAGTAGTGTAACAACGCTACGCCTCTGCGAGGAGTAGTGTAACAACGCTACGCCTCTACGAGCAGTAGTGTAACAACGCTACGCCTCTACGAGCAGTAGTGTAACAACGCTTCACCTCTAAGAGGAGTAGTGTAACAACGCTACGCCTCTACGAGCAGTAGTGTAACAACACTACGCCTCTACGAGCAGTAGTGTAACAACGCTTCACCTCTAAGAGGAGTAGTGTAACAACGCTATGCCTCTACGAGAAGTAGTGTAACAACGCTTCGCCTCTACGAGGAGTAGTGTAACAACGCTTCGCCTCTACGAGGAGTAGTGTAACAACGCTACGCCTCCACGAGGAGTAGTGTAACAACGCTACACCTCTACGAGCAGTAGTGTAACAACGCTTCACCTCTAAGAGGAGTAGTGTAACAACGCTATGCCTCTACGAGAAGTAGTGTAACAACGCTTCGCCTCTACGAGGAGTAGTGTAACAACGCTTCGCCTCTACGAGGAGTAGTGTAACAACGCTACGCCTCCACGAGGAGTAGTGTAACAACGCTACGCCTCCACGAGGAGTAGTGTAACAACGCTACACCTCTACGAGCAGTAGTGTAACAACGCGACAGCTCTACGAGGGCCACAGATTAAGCGCGCCGTTATGAACAAGTTTCGGGGACGATTTTTCCCGCCAACTTATTTACGACTCGCGACTTTCCGTTGGCGGGAGCGCGGGATGAAATGATTTGTGTGCCGTGTACCCAGGACGTCCAACGTTGGCGGACCAGCTCCTATGTAGACGAGAAGCCAGATCTTTCTTGGCTATTTCAATACAAAATTAATTCATCTTAGCAGGAGAAAACAAATCTTTTTTCAGTTAAATTTGTCCGTTTTTCATTGCTTGAAATAATGATTATTTTTTAAATTTTGTTTAACAATCATTGAATCGAATCTTTGCCATACATTCTAACAGATTATTTTATTTGAACATGCATTGAACACGTCTATATGCCAAACGTAACACGTCTATATGTCTTAGGTCTTTTGCAACCAGTAACAAAATGATTGCTAACAATTACCCTAGCATTATGACCGTGTGATTCACAATTTTGCGTACTATTGAATTCGTGCAAAGCTCATTTTGTATGATGATTAAACATAGGGGCAGGCATACCATACAGGCACACCTATGATATAGGTAATTCTCGATAAAAAAAAAATTTTTGTATTTAATTTCTTACTTGGAACTGTAATTTGTAATATTATGTTACTTAAAAGGCAAATAAAAAATATTTATACTGTACCTACATGTTTTCTCTGTGCTGTTTTACTGCACATTTAATGAAAGGTCTGTGTTCCAAGAAATCTAAACCTAAGATTTTTCAGTAATTTTCACTTCTTCTGGTATCATCCATGCTCTGAGTTGGTCCACATTTCTCGGGCATCACATCTTTCCTCCACAGCTTTCTCGTCTCCCAGAGCCTAATGCGCGCCTTTCTTCTCTCCAAATCCAAGATGGCGACACCGTGATTAAGGTCGCATTGATTTACTGTTATTGCTGTTTGTCTAATTGTTAATGGTCAGGCGCAGGGACGCAGGGTACGTGGTTCGAGCCTCGCTGTGGCAGGAGACGCTTTCTGGGCGGCCGTCTGTCAGGATTTAGTGGATGCTTCTGTTATTTATACCCGAAGAAAGAAACAATAAACGCGGGTCTGAGAAATGAAATATGACCAGAATCACTGAAAATACGACCCATGATAAACAATAGAAAAATGAGTTTTGGTATCTCGAAGAGAGAATGTCTTTAGTAGTCAATAAATCATACAATAATGGTATCGTCTTGACCCAACTTGTAAAAACGGCACCAATTTCCGATGAAGGTTTTATACATCAAAAATATGTGTGTGTAAAAGTTGCATCTTCATATTATGTAGGAATCTTTTGAACTTCTACTTTCACTTTCATTATTGATGTTAGAGGAAAAATCTTTTTGGATTCTTTCGGCTTATTCACTACGCTACTTAGCTACACATGTTGTGTAACTTCTTGCCGCGTTATCCTCGAAGAGGTCACATGTGTTAAGTATCAACTATTTATTTTTACAAGTAAGGAGGCAGCTCAAGTGGGGGTTTCCCAGCTCCCGAGGGGCCTGGTATTTATTTCTTATGAAGGCTGAGTAAAGCTTGCTGGTTTTTTTTTTTTTTTTTTTTTTTTTTTTTTTTTTTTTTTTTTTTTTTTTTTTTTTTTTTTTTTTTTTTTTTTTTTTTTTTTTTAAGGAATCCTGTGCGGGAGGCTCCCCAATTCTTGAGAGTCTTGGGGGTCTATGTCACCCTGGAAGGGTGCCGCAGAGGTGTTGCTTGAGTTCTTGGTTCTGTCGTGAGGCGCTGCAAGGAAGTGGTGATTGATGTTGGTTTTGAATAAAACCGGATTAAATTGGGAAGGGAACACAGATACTGGTAGACCATTCCATAAGCGGGCAGTTTGGCAAAGGAATGAGTCATGAAAACGCCAAGTTCTCATAGTTTTGAGATCGACTGCAAAGGGATGAATGAGAGTCGTACTACGAGTTTCCCTTTCTGAAATGAGAGGGGGAGGGATTAATGAATGGAGCTCATTAGAACAAGCTCCGTGGTAATATCGATAAAAAAGACTGAGCATTCCAACCTTTCTTCTGTGCTGGAGCGGCTGCAGATCGGATGTCAGAGAAGGATCATTGATCAACCTCACTGCCCTCCTTTGCACAGAATCAAGTTGGTCACTCAACTTCTTGGACATACCACACCAGAGATGGCTGCCATATTCGATAATGGGGCGGATTTGGGATTTATACAGAGTCAATAATTGGGCTGAAGTAAAAAAACCTACGGGCTCTGTATAATATGCCGAGTCACCGAAAAGCGGAAGTTGTGCGAGACTCAATAGCATCATGGTATTTTAACTCTGATGACAGAGAAACACCAAGAAGATTTAAGTGTTCATGGTTAGAGAGGGAGACATTGTCGAAAGTTGGGAGATAGTTGTTTGAAATCCTCTTTAAGGATATCAGACATGCTTGAGTCTTTTTGATGTTGAACTCTACAAGGTTGTCAGTGCCCCAACGGCTGACAGCCCTGAGATCTGTATTGATCTTTGAAGCTAATGATTCACGAGCAATAGATATCGCTGAACTACTTGGGGGCTTTGTAAAAGAGAAACCGTCATGAATTGTACTGTCATCGGCATAGCAGTGGTATTTTATCAAAGGTTTGAAATAAACATCGAAAAGCGAAATCATTTCTGATACCCTCGGTGGGATTCAAATCCGAGCTCTCGGCATGGAATGCAAGCACTCTAATAATTAGCTATCTACTATACTGATTAATTATTGGACAATGTTCCATTTTCAGTTATTTTATTTGCCAACGGAACGAACGGTAAACATTTTCAAAGCTAGTCGTCAAAGCGACACCGTTGTTTTCTTATTCTTTTTTTGTTGATAATGTCAGTCAAACGTGAATTGACAGAACAATCCAAAAACAATTTGTTAAGAATTTTACTCTTCATACAGTTACTTTCTAAAATACACCACAAAACTTTATCAAAATAGTAATTAACAATTTTCGGTCTCTTTTCTCATATTTCCTTATTCAGTATCTGTTGTTTATAATTGGTTGACATTATTTTTCGTATAACACTCTAAATTTAATATGTGGGAACAACTAGCCTACTTATTTCATTACTTTTGCTGGCAGGCTTCAAGTTATACCACACTTTTTTGAGCACGAGTTTTTTTCTTAAAGCGAATTCTGATTTTGTTTAGGACCTTAGTCAGGGCTTGGTTCTGTGTTAGTCGACACTGAATAGCAGCGCTTGTGTCTCAGTGTGATTTTAAATCCTGCTGAAACTATTCGTTACTTTAACTGTTTAATTAAGTTAAGATATGGCATTCACAGTCGCGGCCTATTACAGCGCGACTAACGCAAGAACGCACTAGAGCCGCGCTGTTAGGGCTGGGCTATTACTCTGGGATATTCTCTAAGACAGTGTTCCGCAAACTTTTTGTGTTCAAGGTACACCTATCAAATCAAAAATTTTTAGAGGTACACCAAAGAAAAAAACAATGACTATGTAATATTTATTTACTACTAACAAACAAGATACCTAATATGAAAAGATGTTAAGTGAGAAATGTGAGCCTGTTTAACTGAGCACAGGCGATCAAAATTTGGAGCAATCGTTGATAAGGCTGCTCTCATCTCTTCATTGATCGTCCTCAGGCGCTCACTTTTTTTTCGATTTAATAGTAGTGAAAGTTGAAAATCCCAATTCGCAGAAGTAAGTTGTGGCAAATGGTAATAGAATTGCAACAGCACGCTTTGAAAGCAGTGGATACTCATTTTTTATATGCAGCCAAAAATGTGCTACCTCTACTTGGGAAAATTTTAGTTTTAATGTCCGATCAGTTTTTAACTCCATGAATTCTTCCTGCTCGTTTATTGGTAAGTGTCCAAGGGAAATGCTATCCGAGAATGGATTCCGTACTCAGTCCATAGGTTGCAGGTCACACTTAGGAAAATAACAGTTCATTTTTTCTGCTAAAAAAACCTTGAATTTTTTCCGCGGCACACCAACAGATGACCACGGTACACCAGTGTGCCGCGGCACACGCTTTGCGGAACACTGCTCTAAGAGGCCCGCAACTCAGGGCAGCCTTAAATCTCGCGATAAACACCCACAAGCAGAAAACAGAGAAGGCTGTACGCTCTAAAAAGGTTCAGGTTATTCGATAATTCATAAAAAAATTTAAAAGTTTTTTTCTTTGGGTGTTAAAATTAAAAGAAAACCCGCTGCTCAACAACCTAACACACATGTAGAGTGTCATCATTTTTTATACTCAAATCCCGAGTGCACCCATAATTTCATCACAGTTTTATCAAGATCTTCTTCATCATTCCACTTTCACGCTGTCGTCCATCGTAGAAATGGGTGAAACGTTCGGAAACTCCAGTTCTCCATCATCTCCATCATCATCAGCCGGCCGTGTAAGCATCAAAGTTCTATTCATAGAAACGCTTTTGTACTTATTCAATAAAATAAATAACTTAATTTATACAGACTTATTTGCTCAATTATCGATACCAGCGAATGCCATATTGTTTCAAACAAATCTCGGTTAATATAAAGAGCGCTGAAGAAGGGTCCGGAGTTCACTATATCGTGTCCGGACTATTTAATTTTATTGAGGAGAAAACACAGTAAACTGTTAATTGCCTTAATCCTAAAAAAATCGCTGACAAAAAATTTAAAAAAGAAAATAATAGATTAAGTCAAAAAAATATTAAATTGATAACAGAAACAAAAATAAAATGAAGAAGGATGAAAAGAGAAAAGAGAAAAAAACAAAAACAGAAAAATATATTTTTATTATCCTGTCACAAAATATATGGATCTATTTTTTAGTATTTCATAAATATTGAAGTCACATGCAAACATTTTATAGCGTTTTTTCTTAGCCCCCTCGGGAACTAGGAAACTTCAATTTCTATTGAAGGGATTGTCGGACGGCCGGCCCCCTTACCTGTAGAAATAAATAGCTTCCACTCGTCACATGCGACTCCTTCAAGCAATTGGCAGAAAAACTGTTTTCCAATAATGTTTTTGTTTTACAATTTATAGTCTCTAAAAATTGACTCGTAAATTATCGTTATTTTAGTTTTCAGAAAATGCTAATCTAATGTCTCAGGGATCCATTTGAACCTGCGCTGTTTCAAACATTTCCTTACGGTTTTTGCGCTCGTCCACTTTAGCAACAAAGCAGTCGCAAACGGAAAAACGGAATGTTATTATTTTCTTTATTCCCCGCGCCCCACCAAACCCCCCAGCCCCTGCTTATTTGCATCTGGCAGATTCGTTTTGCATTATATCACGGAGTAATATGCTGTTATTATAAATATCAAATGCGTACACTGTACGTACGCTCCTGCCAACAGTGTTTCGGGTACCACTTATCAGTAGCTCCACCAAGTCTTTTAAACCCTATCAAAGCGTTTTACCAAAAATATATAAAAACTAAAACAGAGCCTGTAGTGAACGTTTTAGTTTCAGTAAATTTTTGGTGGAACTCTAAGGTTGAGTTAAAATGTAAAGTACTGTGAGCATCTGCTTTCTCCTTCACAGTTGCAGACGGACCGGAAAAGATGGCCGTCGCGTCGCCTTAAAGAAACAAAGAGGTTTTTGTACGTAGAAATAAACTAAAATATTAAATGCTTGAAGCGGGATGTCTTAAACATAGAAATCTAAAAGCACTGCTGGCCTGAAATTCTGCTTTTCATTTTAACAATCGGCTTTCTCTACTTTTAAAATGTATCATAATACAAGAAGAAAAAATAGCACACATAACTCGAAAATCCGTTGAGTACATAACCGAACATAGAAGAAAAGTTTTTAAAATCTGATTGAAGTAATTCTGAAATTCAATCCCTCCACTTCTCACATCGGACCATCATTGCCAGTTTGTAATCTAGTTGTGTATACCACGAACTCGAACGAAGCTGTCAGTTCGATTCCTAGTGGAGCATAAGAAAATATTATTTACTTATCAAAATATGCTATTTGTTGAGTTGAAAATTACAATGCCTCATCAAAACCGGTCAGTAAAGCTACATGCAGCGTTACAGACACTTAGTATTGTTTGTGTTATTGTCATTTTCTATAGCGATGACCAAGCTTGTAAAGGGCTTTTGACGTGTGATTCTCACAAAAACAACGCTCTCTAAATAATCCATCTTAACATTTACCTGGTCTCAATAAATAGTATTTCACAAAGCCTTCTTCTTTATGTCAGTCTCGTTATATTTGTTGTACGAATAATTTATTTCAGCATGTTCTCGTACTTTCCATGCCATGATAGATGGAACCATCGCCCTCCTCACCCACCCCTCCCCCCCTCCACACCCCTGCCTCAGAAAGGGGTGAGATTTCTCGATGTTCGTTTGATGTTGCCATAAATTCCTGACAGCGCGCGATTAGCGAGTCCCAGGACGGGCTGGAGGTGTGTCTGCAAGCCAACTATAAACCATGGTGGGTACACTCAACCATAGAGTTGTACCAACAAATGTACGGAAACTTAAACGCTCAAACAGACACGCTGCCTTAGTTTAAATACAATTTGTATTCAACGTTTGAATGTAGATTTCTCTACTTGGGGCACAGGAAACCAACTTTAAAGCATTGCGTTTACACTTGATAAAAGCGTTTCACCAAAAAACGTATGAAGACGAGGACGCTCACTCAGAAGCGCTGTTTACATTTCCGTTGTATTTTTTGTTAAATGATATGGTTTCGTTTGAATGTGGATCTTTTGACTTAGGGGAACAGGAAACCGTCTGCGAGGCTGGACATGTGATGTGATTTAGGAGTTCTCTTCTTGCGCCTCCTACTCCTAGACTTGGACTTCCTCCTCCTCCTAGCCTTGGACTTCCTCCGCCTCCAGTATCGGCAGCAAGATCTCGCCAGAGGGGCAGACCGTTTCGTTTGTTATTTAGAGGCCGGCGAGCAGACGACTTAACACTCAGACTTTGTACGAGAATGTGCACTGGGTGATCCCAAGTTAGGTCTATTATAATCTCCACATATAATCTATAATCTAAGCTGCAGAAATTTGTTAACATTTAAGGCTCATATTTAATGCATGCTTACAGACAGGTACATGTAGGTTCGCGCTAACATATTCTGCATGTGTACATACAAATACAAACCTCACTTGCACATAAACCTTGCAAGCCCTGCCGTCTTTCCCTGAAACTGGGGTGGTATTGGCAAAAGTGTACCAATTTTTACAGCACGGGGGGTCAGCCTCATACCAACCTATCAATCAATGAGCTAACTTCATCTAAGCTCTCAGTCAGTTCTTAATAATATTACTTAACAGTTGATTGTAGAGTTGAAATATTCCCTAAAATTTCGATTTCTTCACTGCACACAAGATAATTTTAACATTTTTTGGGTCATACACCTGGAGAAAATTACAAAAAAGAACTGAAATAATTACAGGCACGATGCTACACAAATAGTACAATTTCTTTCTGCGCTCTTCGCAAAAGGATGCCATGTGGGGCGTAGAAACTATTTACAAATAAGGAGCTGACCTTACGCCAAGCGGTTATGAGTTGGTGAATTGGAGGTTTCTGGTTTTAATTGTATTTTTGTTTGAAACAAACTCCGCAGGGGAAATCATTTTTAAAACCGTTGTAGTGATCTAACCCTAACTTTCTGGTAAAAACGCAAGCAATTGACCAAATTTTTAATAAACCGAAATTTTATGTATTAACAAAAAAACAGGTAATGGCGCATTGAAAAATCTGGTGAACCCAGTCGCGACAAGCACCTTATGATTTCTGAAAAGTGGCTCTTCCCGCCCGCTCAGCTGTAAATTGCGTTCATCCTCAATCACAAATCACCCCAGAGCCCGCCCTCACTCCCACACCACCTCCTCCCAGCAACCCCAGCAACCCCCAGCGACCCCCAGCAACCCCCAGCAAAAAATAAATAAACCCCAACTAGAAAACTGATGCAGCCGGTATCGTCTATCAAGCCCTCACAAGTTTATAGTAACAGAGTAGATATTTTTTTAAGACGCGATGTTCTAACCTTTGTTTCTTTTCGTTTTGATGGTAATTGTTTTTTATTATGTTACAAAAGAAAACAGAAAATCTTTTTTTACCTGAAGTCGTTTTAAATGCAACGTGTGCTTTATTTTTTTTTTTTGCTTTAGCTTAGATTTTATACAAAAAAGGAAAAATTCTTTCAAATTTGTAACGAAATATCTTATAGCAAAGTACGTTACTGAAATACAATTTGTTTATTAACTGAACATAATTAAAAAATGTTTACATTTTCACCGGTGAGATTGTACTTAAAAGATTGTATCGAATTTATGATTAAATATTCATCTTTTTTCATAACTAAAAAAGGAGTCTTTACTTATAGTGGATGATGATGATCATTTCTTGAACATTTTAAATTGCCCGACGTGTTCATAGACAATCCTCGCTCTAAAGCAATAAATAAATTCGCACGATACGGGATCGCAATAATAAAAAAGGGTCGCCGGTTTTACATTATAATGAAATCCTATAAACTTGAATATCGCACTTTTTCATTTCTCAGAGAACATTGTTTTACACTGCGAGTATAAAACAATACGTTCCAACTCACCCACAGCGTTTACAGAAAACGTACGGGAAGCGAAACGTCCGATAAAATCGCTGTTTTAGTTTATGTGGACTTTTAAACGGAAAGTTTGAAAATTAAGTTTGCAATAAAGCGGGTCTGTTAAACAGGAGTAAGGATAGCACGGCTAGCGTCCACCACATGCCAGCCTGGAAAATATTATTCAATTTCAGAGCACATAAAGTACTGGCTCATTGGGAGCGTTATCTGTAAGCTGCTGCAAATATAAGACTATTAAACGAATGTAAGGAAAAACAATATTGAGAGTTATTGTTTTAAAAGAAACAAATAAGTTAAAGTCTTGAGGAATGGTCGAAGTGTGGAGCATCGGCTGAATGGTCAAAAATGGGATAATATTTGGGTTTTAAAGTTGACATAGAAATGAAAATAAATTAATAATCAGGTGTTGCTTATACATTTTCACTTAAAGACACTTCAAGGAGCGTTCAAATAACTGTAATTTAGCCACCTTCAAAGTAAAACTGAATAAATGCTTATTCACTGATTAAAGAAAATTGTGGACATTGGGTGAAATTTCTCATAGTAAATGTACTAATTATAAAAAAAAGTGCTCATAAAAAACTTCTGAACTACAGGATTTTCACACTTCTTTTAGTGTTTTTTCTCGTTGAAAATAGGAAAAAATGATTTTTTGTTTGAAAAGCCCCTGTTACCTTAATATGCCACTTCTTTAATTTAACCTTAAGCCTTTAATCTTTTTTATGTATTCAAATATTCTTACCTCATGTAACTGTGATACCTAATATGAAAATCCATCTTACCTGCAAAAATTAAATTTAAATGTTAATACGTCTTTGCAACTTAGATTAGATTAGATAGAAATAATATTGTTTTTTGTATCCATAAACACCTCTTGAAAAATCTCAGGTAATTATATTCAGATATTTTAAAATACGATACGTTGGATACGTAACAAATGATCCCCTCCTCCGACATGTTTCTTGCAAAAGGCAAAATAAGCCAGCAGCGGATATGTAGAACCTCCCCCTCCTCCCTCAGGTATTCTGGGGGTGTGGGAGGGAGGGGGTCGCAGGAAGTCGAGCGATGATTTAATGCCTTTGATTGTGCTTTTGGTTCGAAACTCTCCCTCACCTTGGTTCCCTCACCTTGGCTCCTGATACCCGATAAGGGCGGGGGCCCCTTGTGATAAAATATTCCTCTCGGTATTTACAGCGGCGCCGTACAAAGGGCGCGCCGGCCGTGTGAGGTGAGCATTCTGCATTAGCGATCGCATGTATCGGAAGCTGGTCCCGGAGTGTGCCTGCTCCACCTGGGTACTTCACCTGCTCATTACCTGAGAAGTGCTGGAGGCAAATATACAGTTACAATGGAGCTACACTTTGCGAAAATAAAAACCAAGCAAGAGAGCTTGTACGTGACAGGATGAAAACGGCACAGTGACCAAACAACACGTGACGTTACACATGACAGACCATCACAATGATAGGACATTACATGACGAAAAATTACCATGACATAACATCACAGGAAAGTACCTACATCACAATGACAAAACATTACAAGAAAAGATGTTTGTGATGTTTTTTCATGTGCCGTTTATGGTTAGTTTTTTTAGGTATGCGATGTTATGCCATGTCGTTGTGTCATGTGTCGTTTTGTCATTGTGTCGTTCTATCGTGGAACCGTACGATATATGGCTTGGGTTTAGAAGGATACAAGAGCAATGGAGAGATATAGAGAAACTGGACAGAGAAATGACTGATTATCAAAATGTTAATGGGGAGCTTGGTGGCGTCAGCGGTGGCAGTGTTTTATCAATGAGGCCATGACGCATTCCAGGTTAAAGTGCCAATGATACTGATGATGCTCAAATTTTTTGAACCAAAACATGGCTTTTTTGTTTGGGTTCAAATCTTAATTTATCCCTAAAAATTTGTGATTGTTCTTTCTTGAAAATGGTTAATTGTTGATTTCAAATCTGGATAACCTTGGGCACCACGTAATGTGAAATACACTGTTCGTCCAAATAAAAATTGAAAGTACAAGCAAATGAGGAAATATTCAGGGCTCTTGAGGTGATATTTACACAAAAAAACGCATATTAAGTAAATCATCCTAATATTTTATATTGGTAAAAGATATGTGTAAGTCAATAATAAAACACTTGTGGGTATTGAGAAAACAAATCTTAAAATGTAAGAATAAGAAGAAGACGTATGCGCAAAGTAAAGACAAACCGAAAAAGCACTGCCCTCACCTAGTGAAAAATATTCAATGTAGAAAAATAATAATAATAATAACAGGCTGATTTATTTTAAATTACACATGATAAGAGAGCGCCGTTTTTGTGTGTGTCACACCTCAAGGGCCCTCTCCGATCATGGATAAGACTTTCTAAACAAGTGTGCCTTGAGTGCTCCTCGAAATACACCCACAGATTTGGAGTTCTTCACTCCGGGTGGCAGTCTGTTCCACTCCACCGGCCCCGCAACACGGAAAGCGCGGTCTCCGAAGTTTGTACGAATCTGACGGCGCGGCTGAACCAAATTGACTACTCCATCACCCGCAGATCTGAGTGTCTGCCTCCTAACACCCATTTCAACAGGTGAAATCATATCAGCCAGATAAGGTGGGGCCAAGCCATTGATGGCTTTATATACCATTTTTTATATACCAAAAACTCATATGCCAACATGAAAATTAAGGTTTACAATAATATTACATACAATTTTGTGAATAAAGTAAGACCAAAGTCTATCGTCATAAATAAATTGTATCAATAATTGGCTTTACGCACAAAATATCACGTCACGTTTTTTAAACGCATCAGCATATTTAGTATGAAAAGATTGCGGTCAAGTACGAGACTTTTTTTAGTTTATTGGTTTATAGAAACTATTGATGTTTTCCAATTAATGCGAACCACAATTAACATGCTATTTGGATATCACGGATAATTTTATGATTCGAGTTATTTGGTTTTTAATTTGATTTATTAATACATATTTAATTTTTACTACTAGATTCTATGGCTGATCGAGTTAATTAAAAATCTAAGAATTGCAATAGAACTGAAGAAAAAATGTGCTTTTATTTAGAAGACAAAGAGGTATTTTTGTTAACAACAAAGTCATTTTTGGGTTATTTTTTAGTTAAGTCTAAGAACGAGTTCTATTGAATCTACGACGTTTGCTTCCTGCGCGTCTTCATCCGTTCAACCATCTTCGCCTGATTTGTCTATTAGATTACATATAAAATTATCATTCTCTGACCTTATTGTTAGACTTTTAAGTTTTGTCAGACCTCTAGGCTTAATGTGAACAAAGAAGCAAAGGATTCATTCTCGTAGTAGACAGATGATCTGAATAGATAAGCCAGAGTCACAAAACAATATCCATTAATTCTACGCAATCATCACGAGAAGTCCCTCTCAGAATATTCCCAATTATTATTATCTATCATCAGATATCAGCGTAACGTCCTTGCGGTTATTATTGCCTTGTTTACTGAGCCAGGAGCAACAATAATAATTGCCCGAGACTGATATGAAATATCAATAATTTAGCCGCTGATACGGCGCTTGTTATTGGCTTAATGCTAAGTTCCCCAGGTCCACCTTCCCTCCACGACTTCCGCGCCAGATAAGAGATATTCGGACTCCAGTTTATGGCGCTGATGTCACAGGTCGAGGGTATTAACGGGCGAGAAAGCGACTTCTGGGTCCACTCCCTCCCGCAAGGTGGAGCTGGGGTGACGGAATGGTGTAAAGGACAACCCCCTCTGCACACCTCTCACCTATATTGGGGTATTTAAAAATACAGTGTGTGCTAAATACACGAGTATTACACATGATAGTAAATTCTGGCTATTTTGCTTTGGGGCTACCCAGACCATTTGTAGACCACATGTAGAATATTGTAGACATTATATTGTAAGACTTTGAGATAAGATTAAAATGCAATTTTTCATAAGGTTTTCAAATACATAAAAATGATCTATATTTTAAATGCTTTATAAGAAATTCCTGGGTGAGAGACTCCAAATTTCAAATAATTTGGAGGTCTATTACCCTTTTTGAAGTGCGCAGAGGTGTTTATGATGGTAAAATGAAAGTCCTGATCCTTGTGGCTGAGTTTTAATTGCAATTGTTGTGTATGATCTTTGTTCTCGTAAATTTAATTTCCCAGCAAAATAAAATTATTATACATATAAATGTTTTCACCTTTAAATGTTTTGTTGAAATAAAAGATTTTTTCTTAGAAGAATATTATTGTATTTTTGTCTTATATTTATACATAATATTATCCCATATGTACATTTTTTCAAAATATGCTAAACATTTTTGATTCTGTAAAAAAACCTCTGCCGGAGGCATTTTTAAAAATATTTTTTAACTGCACGTGCTTTAAAATAAGCTTTCATTGTTGCATCGTGCAAAAACGAAAACTGTCTTATGACTTTGGATTCGCATCACCAGGAGCGCATAAATCAGTCAAACTTTACAGTTTCTCCACCTATATTACACCAGTGATTCCCCAATGTACGCAGAAGCGGGCGTATATTTACAAGGCGCGCCCCCTCCCTCCCAGGGCGCTATAAATTCTAAACTTGGCGGTTTGAATTATAACAATAATTTAGCGTCGCCCATTATCAGTTCTTTGCCCTTCGTCGCTTCCGTCGCCCGCGAGCTCGCCGTCACATTATCGTCCTCAAACAAATGAATGATAAAGGCCCCAGAGTGCGCCCCTGCCGGATCCCGACTCCACCTCGCGGGCCGCATATCGACGGCGGGAAATTAATGGGAATTTGTAGACATTGAACTTTAGAGGATTATGTCGGGTGTTTAACGACCACACAACGTAGTCGCTATGTCTCCCTATACGCATGTAGAGTAAGCAGCTGGTCTTGTGTGTGCTATGTGACAGGAAGCAATATTTGAATGGTTATTAATCAAAAGGATCGAATTAAAATTTTTAAGGGTTTGTGTTTTTACTGATTTTTCGTTTATCCAGGAATTATTTTTACACTTTTACGATTTGAAAATCCAAGATAAATGCTTTTCATTCCAAAACCTTCTTACCGTTTCGTAGTGAACTATAGCTACAATTAACGCTGAGTACTTGAAATCGGAAGTTCGTGAGTTTTTCCCGGCGGAACCCCAAAAAATCATCTTATATTTCAAATATGATTTTCACTGAATTTATTTAAGTTATTCGCCTCTACTAAAATACGGGTCACAAATGTTAATCCAGCTTTACAGCAACTTGTTTATGCTTGAAAAATTATCTCTGACTAGTGACGAACAAGCATACAGGGATCTTTTGGTGTGTAACACAAAAACAACGCTCACAAAATAAATAAATATCCTAAAAAAAGATTCACACCTTAACTTACTTCATGCGTAAAATTTACAGCACTGAAAGCTTCCATAAAGTTCAGAGAATACTTAACCATACAAAGTACCCTCAGCATCGGGTGCTACGTGGGAAGTCTAGAGACACACCCTTCACCTTACTGTCATCGATTAACTTTCAAACTTCGCCTATAACCGATAAATACAGCCGCTAATCCAGCGAGGATATTCCGCAGAAGTGACGGCGGGCCGGACTAAGCCCCGCATAAAGCAGCCGACTCCCTTCTGCCGGGGGATGTGTACATCCAGAGGTCTACGGCAGAGGTTCCAGAAGTGTTAACTTCGTAGACACCTTTGATTATTCTTTTGTTTCCGTTGCACCACCCAAAAATATTTGTCAAGATCAAATGTTTTTCTCTGCTTATAAATCATTAAGGTTTATAAACAGTGTTAAGTGTTAACTCAGAGTTTGCAAGACATTACAAAGAACGTGTTCTCTCAAGACTGCCCTCGGAAAAACTTGCAATTTTTCCCACACTGGCGAATTTCTAAAAATAAAAAAGGAACGTTTGATCATCAAAAGCTCAGTTGATAGAAAGTTTACGTTCAAAATAAGAGGGCTTAGATTTTAGATTTGAATTTTAATAAGGTTGCCAGACTTGATTATCAATGAAATTTTACTCAGCAATCACAAACATTGAAACCTGCGATCTTAGCTCTTCTGTGTGAAAAGTCATTATCAATAAAGATTTTCCGTGTACCTGTTGAATGAATAAATACGAAGTTACGTCGTCAGTCAGTTTAGTCGTCTGTTTCCAAAACCCCCCACCGCAACAACACGCAACTGATTTTGAGTAATCGACATTTTTAATGTCAGCCATTGCGGAATTTATTTGGAAGTTAGCATTGACAAACTTTTTGTTTTTAGTCCAGATACAGTGAAAGTAAAAACGAAAAAGATACTTGTCTCTCAACAAACATAAAAAACAGTAATTTCTCACTGTAAATGAAGACATAAAATTAAAAAAACAGAAGATTAAAATGTAAAATCGGCATCAAATACACCCTCTTTGGGAATGCCTGGTCAATTGTACTTTATAGTCTATGGACTGGCTCTCTTTAGACTGGCTGCCCAGAGGTCTATAGTACAGGGCGGGGAGTGAGGAGTGAGCCGCCTACTTAGCGAGGTCCCTCAGGACTTTTCCCGCCCATCAATCCCACACGTCCCCAGACCCCAGCGCCATTTCCATCTCAATTTGGGGCGGCCTGACCGCGCCCTCACGTGAAAAATTAAAGGACCAACTGGTGACTGCGGCTGATTTAGACGATTGAAAACAAGTTTGGATACGGAGATGCCGGGCATTTATCAGGCTTGATCTGAGACAGTCCGACTCTTCAATCTTCATATGGAAAAGGAGGAATGGGTTTTATCTTTTGTACAGTTTACTTTCTACGACTTACGTACGAGTATAAGTACCTGCTGTGTTCTGGGATTTTTATTTCTGATACAATGATTTTTGGTTTTTATTTTCTTACTTTTATCAATGCGTGTTAATTACTATGAAATATAATATTTAATTTTTCCTTGACTTATAATAATAATAATAATAATATTAGGATGATTTATTTGGTGAGCGCTGTTTTTGTGTGTATCACACCTCAAGAGCCCTCTGCGAGCTTGGTCGTCGCTGTAGAAAGCGCCAATTCTCAAGCAAGACCCAGTTGTTGTAAGGTTGGATGGACCTTTCAGTGACCGGTCTTTGGTAAAGATTTATGAATTTTTCAACTCAGCGAAGAGCACATTCGAAATATAAATGGTATATTTTGTCTGCTCCGCCGGGATCCGAATCCACAACCATCCATTTACGAGTCCGAAGTGTTGCCACTACGGACTACGGACCGGTCCAAGATGCCAACGACACGCGGTGTACCTGAGCGGTCACCCATCCAAGTACTGTCCGCGCCCAATGTTGCTTAACTTCGGTGATCTATGGGAACCGGTGCTTTCAACATGGCTAACGTCGTTATAAGTTGGTACGAAGGTGACTTCCCAAACTATAAAAAGATCGTTCACTATTCCAATGTCACCCCTGTTTCAGAGAAGGTCAGCAAGAGTTGCAGGGTTCTGTTCATTTGATATTGGGTTTTTATATTGTAGGTCCACATGCGGCATGTGTTAGCGTGGACTTATACGTGTTTGCTTGTTGGAATGTGTTGGATTATGTGTTTATATTGTTATAATAAATCTCTTTTGTGGTGCAAAAACTTATTTTATTTTATTCACTTTTACGACATAACAGCATTACTGTAAGAACACTCAAGTTAACAAGATTTACAACAATAATTTATTTTAATGCTGTTGATCATATTAGGTATTTTATATATCTCTAGATTAAATTTTTATACCTAATAGAATGCATTTAATATGAATCTCAAATGATATATATCTTTGCAACTTAGATTTAGATTAAGAAATATGATTTTCTGGTGTACAAATTTTTCTGTTTTACTCGTACATAAATTTAATGTAAACCTGCCCAGTTAATGTCAAAATCTTATTAGGAACTTCATAAGAGAATCTTGCGATTTTCATTGCTTTATCTAAGTTGTCGTGGTATCGAAGTATTTTAGATCCATATTTGATGCATGCCCACACTCAGCAACGTATAAGTTTCCACTTGCATTATGAATGTGTAACAAAATAAAACCCAAATCTCAAATGAACTAAGTCCTGTAAATTTGGCCAATATAATTATAATACTTTCAATGTTAAACGCTGTCGAGCATATACTAAAAAAAAAACTGAATTTAAACAACAGGATTCCGATAATCCAGTAAATATTTTGCAAACACTTGGACCGGTCCGTAGTCCGTAGTGGCAACACTTCAGACTCGTAAATGGAAGGTTGTGGATTCGGATCCCGGCGGAGCACAAAACATATACCATTTATATTTTCAAATTTGCTCTTCGCTGGGTTGAAAATTCATAAACCTTTACCAATGACCGGTCACCAAAGGTCCATCCAGCCTTACAGCAACTAGGTCTTGCTTGAGTGTTGGCGCTTTGTAGCGACGACCAAGCTTTTACACCTCTGCGGCACTACAAAAAGTGTCAAGGACCCCTAGAGTCTCTAGAATCAAAGGAGTCTCCCGCACACGATTTCATAAAAAAAAATCCGACAATCTGCGAAATATTTTTTTCCAAAAACGCAAACCATAGTTTTCGTCGTACTCGTTGCTCATCGCTTCTTCCCTTCCTGTCTCCATTCCAGACCAGACGTCTCAAGTGAGCTTGTCCGAGCATGTGGAGGGCCATCCGTGTGGTATTGATTCTAAAAAGTGCGCGTCCTAATAAATAAAAAACAAAAACAAAGTATCCCTTCAATATATAATCACAATACATTTCTCGCTAAATCGCTAAAATACCAACAAGTAATGTATGACCAGTGTATTATTTTTTAATACAGTAAAAATAAGCAGCACACTTTCATTTAGCTCAAATGATGTTACTCCCAGCCAGCACAAAGAGCAGCGCTAAGTACAGTGATACCTCTAGATACGATTTTGATACTTTCCGTAACATTAGCTCGTATGTCAAACTCAAGGCATTTTTTCCATTGAAATTATTTGAAATGCTGTTATGTTATTTTAAAATAACATTGAAAGAACAATCCCGAAGTGTGCAGTGTGTGTTTGTGGGCCGAACGGAGCCGACCGGTCACGGAAGCGGCCGAACTGCGCTGTGCGATCTGATCGGGCCGTCGGTCTGCGGTCATCAGTTCCCGGCAAGATGTCAACGGATTAAGACGTCAGCGACCAAGCACCATGCGGTGCAAGAGGGGGCATAACAATGGAGCTCCCTCCTCCCCATCTACTTGGATTTCCTGCCAGCAAGGCACCCGCCTTGTAGACCAGAGGCATAGGAGCGCACACTCAGGGGCTCCCACGCTCGGAGGCGTCCGCCTCGTGAACCGCCGCTAGCCTGGGGCGCTGCCCCAGGCCTTCCGTTTAGAACTCCAGCCAACGGAATAGGGAGTGTTCTAGTGACAACCTGTAGGTCTGGCCAATCCCTTATTTCCCCTTTTTCCCCCCATATTAGTACAGTAGATAAACCCTTATTTGTTTATGTTAAACTAATCTTTGAATTATAAAACCCTTCCCAAAGTACAAGTGAGCAACCGAAAGAAAGAACCCCACGCCCTGAGAGTGATGCTGATGAGAGCTAGCCGGATGTAAGTCTCCTGGAGATACCTTTCAATCTTAACATAATAATGCCATTACTCCGTTCCAGCCCCAAAAATGCTGCTCCCAATTGTTTTTTTACTTATAAATATTTAAAAATATAAATGGTAAAAAATTGTTTTAATTCACTTTATTCTTTTTTTTTGCTCGAATATTTTCGCCTAATGAGGCATCTTCAAGAGCAGAATTTTACTTGAGCAGTTTTTTTACTTGTTTTTGAATAAGAAAAATGTGTTTATAAATGACAAACATTGTACAAAAACATGATAAAAGGGAATGTAAAGCAAAAAAAACTTGTTGTTAGTAAGTGCACATACATATTTGTATTTTGGTCATTTAATTAATGCAACTTATTCATAACTTATGTATATGTTACTGTATGCTTCATTTAATTCACTGCTTTTCTCTTCACTGGTCTTTGCTTTTTTTGCCGGATTAACAAAAAACGTCCAAATTGGTCTGTTTTTTCCTTGGACTTTTTCGGGGTGCTTCTTTACCACACACACAACTCACAACTAAGCTACACATATAGTGTAACTTCTTGCCCCGTTATCCCAGAAGGGGTCGCATGTGGCGAGTTGAACCTATTTATTTTTACAGTTAAGGGGGCCGGCCTTAAGCCAACCACTTCAGTTGAAGTGGGGTTTCCCAGCTCCCGAGGGGGCTGGTACTCATTTCTTGTTAAAGCTGAGTAAACCTTGCCGGTATTTTTATTATGGGGTTTGAAATACACACCGAAATAGGAAATCATTTCTGACAACCTCCTCGGTGGGATTCGAACCCGAGCTCACGGGGTAGAATGCAAGCACTCTACCACGTTCCTCGTTTATACAATTTCGTTCGTATTTCAAAACAAAACTTCACTCGTTGAAAGCTCGTAACTCAAATAACTCGTATGTTAAGGCACTTGTATCTTGAAGTATGTACTACTGTATATGGTATTCGCAGAAGCTGCAGCTCCATCATCCCTTGCAAAAAACCTCCCCGCCCCGTGATTGTGGTGGCGGGCGGACATTAGCCGTAAGATGGACTCCCCCCCAGGGACCGATGCATATTGTGGGCAGACTCAAAAATGAAGATTTACTCACTTTATTGTGGACATTTATTTGAGGCGCCTCCCAGCCCGCGGCCACTGAAGGATGCCGGGCTTTTTGTGAGGTGATGTGTTCATTATAACGTGTACTTTTACTCACAACAAACCTGACTGTTTTTAATGATGAAGGAATGGTAGGGGTGTACAAAAAAATGTCTAAAAGATGCCAATAGTTCAGTTTTTGCACGTCCGTTGCACGTTTGATGTTTTATTATTCGTATTCCTTGACTTATAGGTTCGTATGAGGCTGACCACTCATACTGTAAAAAATGGTTCACTTTTCCAATGTCACCCCTGTGTCAGGGAAGGTCGGCAAAAGTTGTGGGGATTATGTTCATTTGAGGTTTGGATTTTATTTGTAAGTAGGTACACATTCAGCATTTGTAAGCGCGAACCACACGTGTTGGTTTGTGGGCATACATCTGAGAGCTTTTAAATAAATATATCCTTGCAACTTAGATTATAGATTCTATAATATTTATAGCTTCATTGCCAGTAATAATTGAGGGAAATAGAAGATATTGCACAAGGTTTTTGAAAAGGCTTTTTTCCGATTTCTAATTATTTTACAAATGTAGGAGGCTTGACCTTTTTGTATTTCTTTAAATAAATTTTAAAATCTCCCTTTTTAAAACGTCTGAAATAGGCATTGGAGAAAATTTATTCGCCCAGCTACATTTAAATCTTTTTTAATAAAGAACATTAATATGCACGAATAATTCTTAAAACTCAACACTCTTATGTTGAATTATTTGGCGAGTGCTATTTATGGGTACGTTTGGATCACACTTCAAGAGCACTGTGTTTTATAGTTCGGTTCCTCGCACATATCTGTCAGCTGTCAGTTTGATGGAGCGCATGTACTAGGGGGAGGGAGGGAGGATGAGTGACAGGGATGAGGAATGAGGGATGATCAAACACATTCCCGCAAAGTTATTAGGACAAATGATTATTAACGGACTGTCTGATGAAGGGGGGGGGGGGGGGGGGGCAGACGAGGGAAGGAAATCGATCAAATGCGGTAAATTATACTTGGTAAAAGAATAAATAACTTTTTTTTAAATTGTCTTGTTTTAAAGAAGAGCGATACACTGATTTTATTTGCGGAGCTTAGTTCATGTGCAAAACAAACCTACACTTTTGACGATGTTCCCTAAAATGTGGCAATCGGCAAAGTGAACCAATTCACAAAGTATGACTAGTGAGCCTCATACCACCTAACAAGTCAAGGAACCAAAAATAATAATATACATTGATCAATTATTGTAAAACTCGTTCCGGTATGACCATGTTCTACTATTTACAGTGTTTGTATCTGCCGAAGTTTCGCTCTCACGAGAAGAAAGCATTTTTAAGGCTTGTTATCAAAGCGACGAGGGGGTCTTTGTGTCTGCTTTCTATTGGTATCTGAAACGGCGTTCGATGAAAAAGCTGCGAATAGAACATGATCTAACCTGAAAGATTAACAAAATGGAGAGTTATCTAACTCAGATGAAAACTTTATTTCATAATATACATTTGTAATCATACTAAAGTACAAGATTTCGGCTTAGGGGTGTTACGCAAGTATATTGTATTGCGCGCTATTACTGTTGGTTATGACTTGTGTTAACAGAGGGTTGAGATGGTCCTCCCCCCTCCCCTCCACTCGGTCTCTCTAAGACCTCCCCCCTCCCACTGACACAATGAATATGTAAATGCGCGGGATTAGTGTCTGGACGTGTAATACAGGCATTAACATCGATCATCATTTAGCGGGAGGGGGTGAGGGAGACTTGGGGGTAAGACCAAATGGGGGGGGGATAAGACCAAAGGGGGTAGTAAGACCAAAGAGGGAGGTGGACGGTTGGGAGTGTAATAATCACAAATAAATAAATACCAGGCTGGTTTATATCGAGAGCTCTCAGTTTTTGTCTGAATCCCACCTTAAAAGCTATATGACGTATACTTGTTCGATGCTATCTACCCATTTAATGTAAGGCTGGATGAATATTTGTAGAGCAAAGTCTTGAAAGGATAGAAAATTTGAAAAGACTAGACTTAAAGGATAAAGAAAAGCAAATTATTTACTCTATTAAAAAATATTTTCAAATGTTGTATATGTGTATACAGCATGCATAGCGATTTGTATGAAACACAAAATAATTTTTTTTTGAAAATATATTATTTAGTCTGTGATATTTTTGAAAAAAAAATGCTTCAATTTCAAAATTCGTGTATAATATGAACATGTCTAAATTATTAATCTTTCGTAGTCCATGCTTCACTTCTGAGTATTAATGTCGGTAACAATATGCACAATGAAGTATGCATCATTGTTTGAACAAAAAAACCCTACAAGCATAAATATTTCATTTGTCACACAGCGCAACTCTCCAATTGAATGAATGAATCAACAAGTCAGCTTAAATAGCAGCTCATCGTGATGAACACAAGACGGATTAATCTGTGTAGCAATATTGACAGGCAGTGCTCACCGCCTGCGGAGGGAATCCGCGCCTGAATGTCGGCGGCTAGGCAATCCGCACAGCCCCTAGTTCCATAGCCTGCTCGCAAATCTCGGCGCGGTAACGGCTGCAATTAGTCAGGGCTCGTCACCGGTATGAGACGCGGGTTTGCGCGGGAAAACAGCCGCGACACGCTGATCTTACGTGTGACAGAGCGGGCTTAATGTTGCCAGGAGACAGCCAGGCTGAGGGAGGCATTTGACAGTGTCATGTTTGTGAGTAAATATTTGTCACAAATATATTTAACGCTTTTGAATCACTGAAACAAATGAGATGCCTTAATTCAATAACATAAAATGATACTTATGTCTTCGAAAATCGTTTATAAAATCCATATTATATATTCGGTCAATAGCTCAGTTGATAGAATGCTTGCGTTCAATTGAACTGGACTAGATTGATCCCCATCAATGGTGACAGAAAGATTTCCCGTATTGTTGCTTATGCAAAACCCAAAATCAAAATTACAAAAAAAAATCGTCAGGAAATGAGAGCTTCCTCCTAGGGGAAGCAGAAAAACCTCCATTTCAATTCTAGCTTTTTACGTATGATAATAAATATCTAACTCTAAAAACCTGCGACTCCTTAGAGGATAACGCCATAAGAAGTTGCACTATTTATGCATCTGAGTAGCGTTTTGACAAGAACAAAGTTATAAGTATCTCGGATAATGTTTACATTCAAACATAATAAATATGTAGGTACATTAAGTGTAATTTATACAAAAAGAAAGAATATTTTGACTATCGTTAATTTATAAGTGATAAACCATGATTGGTGATCATTTAATTTAAAACAAATGTGTTGATCGACTCCATCAAACAACAATAATCTTCTATGATAAATCTCCCATCCAAGTGAGCTCGCAGCGCTTGAGTGGGTGGGGGGATGAGGGAGGCTGCTCCTAGAGAGGGAGGGGCGGTTTTGAATTGAGATTGAGCCAATTAAAGTAATCGCCGTTGGAGGCGGCAGTTGGAGGGATTAGCCGCGCAAGCACCAAGGCCAAATCCCATTATTTATCGCGCCAGATATCATTTTGCGGCGAGCGGAGGACCAGCGCTATTTATTCTGCGGCCAGTTTTGTATCGCGCCGTTCCTCGTCTGAGCATGACGCATGGGCAGGACATTCGTAATTAGAAAGTCAAACAAATGGACGTCTTAGCGCCCCGAACCAAATGTGCTTGCTTTGATTTCGCTTGCGCTGTTCCCGTTAGATAAATCAAGGAATTAACCCTGGAAACTGCAAGGAAGGGTTTCGTTCATTTGGGTATTACAATATCTAAAGTATAATGGTTCTTCCCATCAATTGGGTTTTGTATTTCAAAACATGTCGTTCTCCTATTCTACTAGACACCACAACACAACTAAGCGGCACACATAGAGCAACGTTTTACTTCGTTGTTCGTGGCGTGTTGCAACTATTTATTTCTTATGTCGACAGGTCAGAAAACCGGCCTTACGCTAACCACTTTAATTAAATGTAAGGCTTTTTAAGCTCCCAGGGGTGCTGGTTTTCATTTTTTTTTGAAAACTGAGTGAATTTTACCGGGTACTTCATGTCATGTTTGAAATACACACCGAAAGGGGGAAATCATTTATGACACCCTTTGTGGGTATCGAACCCTACTCCTCTGAACGAAATGTAAGCATTCTACCAAGTGAGCTATCGACCAGACCGATCTTTTCACCGTGAATATTTTCTTTATTCATATGAAGAGAAGTTATATTTTTTGTGTTAAATAAAACAAAATTAGATTAGATTAGACTCTATCAGTTCATCGTGATTATTTTTACTACTGTCATTTTTACGTTTTCAGTTTTAGTTCTTAGTTTCATCGGTATAAAACAAAGCAAATCAATGGCGTCATAAACAAGAGTTTGGCAGCGTTAGTGAGAGACTTCTCTTGGATATTACTGGAGAGTGGAGACAACATTTTGAGCCCGGTGCTTCAGGTATACAAGTTTTCAGTTCAACTTAACAATAACGTAAATCAAAAAAATATGAAAATTAAAACAGCTCATCTAGTGGATGTTTTAGATATGATGCCATTTCAGTATAACGCTTTGATTGCGTTTAAACGATAGGTGCAGGCCGTGAGGATTATCGTAGAGAACGTTACAGACGTCGCTTAGATTTACTGTTTAACTAACTGCGGGACCTCGGGAGGATCAGCAAACAAGTATAAACTCCACGTCAGCGTTTAAACAAAAAAATGATGGAAAGTATAACGTTCACGTGAAGCGCTGCTTTAGTCTTTATACATTTTGTAACGTTTTCTGTTGGAGGTGAAGAATAGGAGCAAAGAACTGGCGAGGAGGTGTCAGAGGAACGGTTGGAGCTATCGGCGGCTGGCACAATAAATCTGTATGATAACTTCTTCTCGGCCATTCACGTGTCGCGGCGCTATCCTGACTTATATGTGCTCCTGGTGCTGGACGTTAATAGCCACGTATTATTATCCCCAAAAGACTTCTGGACATCTTTATTATCTGCTTTGAAAACATGCAATCTCTGGGTAAAAAATAAAAGGTAAAACAATGAAGCTGCACATATGGTGCAACTTTAAATGCATTGTTTACGAAGGGATTGCATGTGGCGAGTTGAACCTGTTTACTTTCACAGGCTTGAATGCAGAATTTTTGCGAACTCAGCTCTCAACCGGACAATATTATTCAAATCGAAAAGGCATTTCACATGGAATCATCACATAATTATAGTTTCCTATATGCACTTGGAAAACTGTAATATTTTGACAATTTCAATTTGAAGACAAGTGGTCCATAATCAAGAAACCACTGCGGACCTAACGCAAAACAAATAAGGCTTCGTTACTACGTATTTAAAGTCGTTAGGTCGTTAGTCGTCCGGTTGATAGCTCAGTTGGTAGAGTGCTTGCAGTCCATGCCGTGAGGTCGGGTTTGAATCCCACCGAGGTTGTCAGAAACGGTTTTCTGTTTTGGTGTTTATTTCAATTCCCAAAAAATAAAATACCGGCCAGGTTTACTCAGCCTGCACAATAAATGAGTACCAGCCCTCTCGAGAGCTGGGAAACCCCCACTTCAACTGAAGTGGTCGGCGCAAGGCCAGCCTCTTTACCTGTAAAAATAAATAGGTTCAACTCGCCACATGTGACCCCTTCGGGAATAACGCGGCAAGAAGTTACACTATGCGTTTGGGGCTTGCGTTAGATTGACAAATGTTTACAGCCACTTGTGCCCCATAAACAATGCTTTGCGCGCCAGGTGGATGTCGTATATGTGTACGGGGATCCACGGTTACCGCGGCTTTGTCGTGTCTGGGCGCAGGCAGCACACACATCACTAATTCCTCCACCTCGTCTCGCAGCGCGCTGTCTCGCGTGCCGAATCAGGAGCAGGACTAGGGATGTGTAAACGATCACAAACAATGAAGAAACCGAGACAAAAACACGCTTCTCATATATTAACAGGTGGATATTTGACTTAAACACAAATTTAAGTACATAAAATAGCATATTATTTTATTATAATTAACAATGTTTGCAAAAAGTTAGTTAATCGAAATTTTCAATATTAAAAGAAAGAATTACGGGACCTCCATTCATGCAACTGCAGGCTAGAATTAATTTTACTAAGAAATAAATATTTAATATTGTAATGTATTGTTCATTTGAGATTCGGGTTTTTATATTGTAGGTTCACATGCGACATGCGCGAACTTAAACGTGTTTTCTTGTGAAAATCCATGTAATGCGAACCTTTAATGTTACGTATACATATATTTGCAAGTTAGATTAGATGATTATGTAGATGCATTAAAAATAGTCATCGTTTTGATTTGCATTATTTAAAAAAGATATACAGGAGAATAGTACATTTTTTTTTTTTTTTTAAGAAATCCTGTGCGGGAGACTCCCTAGATTCTAAAGACTCTAGGGGTCTATGACACTTGTTGTAGTGCCGCAGAGGTGTACGAGCTTGGTCGTCGCTACAAAGCGCCAATACTCAAGCAAGACCCAGTTGCTGTAAGGCTGGATGGACCTTTGGTGACCGGACATTGGTAAAGGTTTATGAATTTTTCCACCCAGCAAAGAGCACATTCGAAATATAAATGGTATATTTTTGTGCTCCGCCGGGATCCGAATCCACAACCTTTCATTTACGAGTCCGAAGTGTTGCCACTACGGACTACGGACCGGTCCATTCATTTTCAAATACATTTATGTGTAATTCCTTGACTTATACGTTGGGAATACTCATACTGTAAAAATGGTTCACTTTACCATTGTACCAACTTCACCCCTGTTTGAGGGAAGGTCGGCAAAAGTTGCATGGTAAATGCTGATTTACGGTTTGGATTTTAATTTGTAAGTGCACGTCATGCAGTATTTTAAACACGATTTAATATGAATTTAGAACAACAACTTGATCCCCTCGGCCATAGCTCCAACTAAACCTATTACAAGACCTATGTATTGCATTATTATTCATTTTTCAAATATGCAAGAAAATTGTAGATTTTTCTGTCCTAGAAAAGATGAGTCAACTTCATGTTATTCACATACTAATTGAACATTTTTTCTGTCGCATGACACAATATGATTAGTTTGTGTTTTAAATACTTATTTTGCATCATGGATGAGCGCATCGCCCACCCCTAGTCCCACCGCATGTGGAATAACAGCCGTATATCTCGCGGCAAATGGCTTGAGATGTCTCTGGCATTAGGAGAGGCAATTGTAATGATTAGGCAGATTTATTGGGGTTGGGATTTTCCCTTTCCCGCCGAGATACGTTTGCCGTGTCGCTATCAGCTCTAGTACAAGTGTCGGAATGCTCCTCCCACCCTCGGAGTACCAACTCTTGAATCAGTTTTCATACGACGAGGTAAACAGCCTCCTAATCAAGGACCTGCTGAGCACTTTGCATTGTTATTGAAGATCCAATTTCGGATTTGAGTCTCTCTCAATTTGAAATTTGAGGACCAACTTTGGTGATACAATTTTAATTAGTTGTATTCATAAATGTACTATTGTAGTACATTTTCAACAATCTCATTTGCTTTGAAGTAAACTTTATTCAACACCAAAGAGATTACGAGCATTAGAGGTTCCTTGACTTATAGGTAGGTATGAGGCTGATCACTCAAACTGTAAAAAATTAATCTCTTTGCCAATGCCACCATGTGTCAGGGAACGGCAGCAAGAGTTGCAGGGCATTTGTTCATTGAGATTTGATTTATTTTTACGTGTTTGATTTCGAGCAGTAAATATGAATCTTAGATTGGTTGGTATGCGGCTGACCACCCATGCTGTAAAAATGGTTCACTTTGCCAATGTCACCCCTGTCTCAGGGAAGGACGGCAAGAGTTGCAGGGTGTATGTCCATTTGAGATTTGGTTTTTATGTTGTAGGTTCACATGAGGCATGTGCAAGCGCGAACTTGTACGTGTCTGGTTGTGAGAATGCATGTAATGTGAATCTCCAATGTAACATATCTTTGCAACTTAGATTAGATTAGATTAGATTAGATAGAAGAAATAGACAAATATTTACTCTAAGAGAATAAAGTCTGTTCCAAAAGAAAACCATTTAATATGCGATTTGATCTTTGGTAGAGCTAAAAAATATCACCAAATTGACGGACCTCAAGGGCGTTTTTTCGTAACAATTCTTTCAAACTATGAATATAGCTTAGTTTTGTGTGTGAATTTGTTTCTTTAAAAAAATGAAAAAGACCCTTGAAGAGTCATTAAAAAATCCATCTCTCACAAAATAAAGGATCATCTGTATTGCAAAAAAAGTAAGTATTTTTTTCCAATAGGTTGATTTATAAACTCTGTTAAATTGGCGTTTAGGACTCGATAAACAGAGATTTATCGCCTTTCATCGGAAATCCCTTTACAAAGCAAACAGCTCATCACCAATTAATACGCCGTAAATACTTCACCCCTTTTTGTTGAAAAATGGCCCCGGCTTACACTCCCACTCCGGCCTGATGACGACATTGTCTCGTCGCCATGAATAAACATTTCCATCCCGCTGACGGCCCATGCATCACGGAGAGCAACAAACAAAGTGGCTCTCAGCTGTGATCACCTGTGGGACGGCCCACCTGATTTATGGCATGGGACGGTTTGGTTTACACTTTTGCAAAGAAAAAAATTAGATGACTATGATCATGGTATATGCTTGCACTTATTCATATTCATAGCAACATCTGTTATGTTGGCGGCTAGGGTTTATTAAAGTGAAATTTGTTTTATGTTTTAGTTTTTGATGTCCATGTATATTATTATTTATATTGATTTAAAAAAATGTAATTTGTCGTGTATGTTCCTTGACTTATAGGTTGGTATGCGGCTGACCACCCATGCTGTAAAAATGATTCACTTTGCCAATGTCACCCCTGTTTCAGGGAAGGACGGCAAGAGTTGCAGGGTGTATGTCCATTTGAGATTTGGTTTTTATGTTGTAGATTCACATGAGGCATATGCAAGCTCGAACTTGTACGTGTCTGGTTGTGAGAATGCATGTAATGTGAATTTCCAATGTAACATCTCTTTGCAACTTAGATTAGATTAGATAACCAATCGGTTTATTGTACTCGTTAAATATCAATATTATCGTTGTCGTTGTTAGCATTGTTGTAGTTGCTATCATTGCCGCTGTTGTTGGTTTTTGTTGTTGTGGTTGTCGTCAACATCCTAGTTGTCTTTGTTATAAACATTATTTTGAGCGTTGCGTTGTTGTCGTTCTTTTTGCAGTTTCGTTATTGTTATTGTTGTTTCGGTGTTGCTATAGTCAATGTATGTTTTCCTTTTTGCGCGTCGTTGTAAAATTGCTGTCGGTACTTTACTCATCTCTGAACCTAATGGCACTCATGCTATTTTGATGCTTTTACTCACACTTTCTGTCACAGTTTTCTCATATTATTGCAGTTTATGAATATTATTTGTGCAGTTTATGAGAAATTTTATTGGGTAACCGTCTTTTAAAGTCTTCATTCTCACTCAATTAATCAGAATGCCTCATGCAACACAGTCTTCTCCTGCAGCCTATCTCTTCTGGTGAATTTACTGATCTAAATATAAATCTAAGATGCAAATATATAATTATATATCTAATTCTAAGATGCAAAGATATATCTAGTTTAAGATTCATATTAAACGCATTTCCACCAGCAAACATGTATAATTTCGCGCTAACACCAATGCATGTGGACCTACAATATAAAAACCCAATCTCAAATGAACATAAGCCCTGCAACTCTTGCCGACCTTCCCTGAAACAGGGAACACTAACTGATGCTTCTTCAAAATGATATCTTCAAAGTAAAAATAAAACAGTAAAGGCTATAAGATAATTTACTTACTTACTGTAAATCATAAACAAGATAAACGATTCAATAATTGTTTTCGTGTCGAAGTTTATGTACAAAACAGCCGATCAAAAGGAAATCTGTCAGCCATAATCCAACATTAATCGTCCAGATATTCGCTCGTCTCTCTGACGGGGCGTCAGGTTCGCGATCCTCTCTCCACGGCGAGCCACTCAATTACCGCCCCAATTGTAGAGGGCGCTGTCACGCCGCCCACCCTGATGGATTGTGTAACAATCAACCCGCCCCCGCCCTGACAGCTGACGACCCCCTCCCCCCCCAAACATGCGCTGCTCTAATCGGCCTCTCTCTCTGCTCCTGAAGGGCGGAACGTGCTGAACAGAATGCTGTTTCAGGAAACTGAAATTTTGGGAAATTGAAAAAGAAATATTGTTACGAATCTGAATATTTTTTTTTAAATGAAGCGTTGTTGAAATGATAAATATGTACTGAGGATATATTTTTTGTTTGTTTGTCAATATGTATATATTTATTAACTTCCTGGTGAATTGACATAAATCGCAAAAAATGCTGAATGTCGCAAGACCACGTTCAAGGCCGCGGTCTCGTCAATGTTTGGCATTTTTCAAATAGACATTTTTTTAAATGCTATTCAATAAAACAGTATTTCTTAAGCATTGATGCAATGTTTGTATTGAAAATTATTAATGTATTCATCATTAAAAAACTATTCGTTAGTTATATCGGTTTGTTGGTCTGTTTAATACACGGATGTGGGACTTCAACCATAAAGGTCTATTCAATGAACAGACTGAAAGCATTTGAAAAATGTGTCTCTCTTTCCGAATACTCAAAAACTATATAGAGAGATATGGTACCCAATGCAGTAGTCCAGAGGTGAGCTAGAGTCGATGAGAATTAGTTGTCAAATATCAAATTTCGGACAATTTCACATCTTGGGCATATATTTTGCAGGGAAAAATGTCACCTTCTTCATCTTTTGTTCCTGAATGAAAATACGGGGACTACAAGGGCACGGTGTAGGCTAAGGATATGTTCACCGACGTGATTGCCAAAGTCGGGGGGACCAGACAAGGCACATTAAGATCTTTCGTACACACATCATGCCACATCTTTCATCCTTTCAAATAGGTTTATGAGTATACTTAAGAATGAACCAAAGACAAGTGATGAAAAAATTACAAAACACTTAATGGAATTTTCATTTTCTCGCTGATTTTATGACTTCCACGTTCCCGCCCTGGCTTGAGCGTGCCGCCACCTGTTGCTGCTCCTCCCCCTCCCCCACCCCGCCCTCCCCCTCAGCAACCCCCAGAGCGTCGCGGCGCCCGTAAACAAATACCGCACTAAACGAGCTTGATCGCAGACATCAACTCTGCCTGACTGACGACTCATACCAGCCAAGCGCTGTGAGGGCGCATCGCTATAGGCAGAGGATGGATCATCTGTCGGCTGTCGAAATTCATTCAAGATTATCATTTTCCGTGTTGACAATAATTCACAGTAACTTGCGATCATTCCAGGTTTGATTTTCAGTATTGAAGATTTAGCAGGTTAATTAAACAAATGATTTACTCTGTCTCAGCATGTGGTTAAAACTGGAAAGTTGCTTTCCGGGATCTGTTACCGAGGTCTATCGGAGCTGGATTTGCCGGACGTTTCGCTTTTATCTGCGATGGGCTCCTTCATCACATTCATCAATATTTCATGACAGCATCGTTACGCTGAAGAAGCTTTTGTCTCCAGTTCCATTAGATGTCAGCAACATCTCCAGTAAATACAACACTCACACGCAGGATGATTCATTCTCGTACCCGTAGGGACAAACAGAGGAAGTTTTTAGAGAAAATAATGAAGAAGTTTTGAGAAGCAAAATAATTGTAGCCGTTTCCAATCATTTTACCTCCGTTTAACACGTTTGATGAACTTTATGCTATGAGTGAATGCGTGGATATAGTGGAATGAAAGCAGGATGACACAGGGCTCTTGAGGTGTTATTCACACAAAAAACAGTGGGTAACAAATGAATGAACCTGACAAGTTAATTTTTACAACGCTTTATATTGTTTTTCGAAATAAGTAGCAATAGGATTATATTAATCTGATAAAATAAAATCAGCCTTGACTCATAGGTTCCTTGACTTATAGGTTGGTATGAGGCTGACCACCCATACTGTAAAAAATGGTTCACTTTGCCAATGTCACCCCTGTTTCAGGGAAGGTCAGCAAGAGTTGCAGGGCTTATGTTCATTTGAGATTGGGTTTTTTATACTGTAGGTCCACATGCGGCATGTGTGAGCGAAAAATTCTACTTGTCTGCTTGTGGGAATGCATTTAATATGAATCTTAAATGATACTTATCTTTGCAGCTAAGTTTTAGATTTAGATTATCCTGTCTTACTTTTTCCTATAATTATTCCCATTTTTGTTCACGTCTGTTTTTGTTAGCTTAACGAATGTACCTAGTTGGGTACACGTATTTTCAATATGTTTTTGTTATTCCACATGTATGAAAGATTTTTAATTTAGATCTAATTTACTTCGTGCGTTCACTTATAATTTTTAGAACATATAACTACAGGTACTACGTCATTCTAATACAAATAATCATTTTTAGAGACTGGTTCGTAGTTCTCACGCCAATTTCACGAAAGCGAGAAATTAATAATTATTAACATACTCTAATGGCCCAATACTTCCAGATGAGTCATCGTGCATATGCGCGCACATCTAGGTGGAACAGATTAAAAACCAAATCACCAACTAACGGATGTTTCAATGATGAACAAAATTATTTCTGTGTTAATGATGACATGTAAATTTTTGAGAACCCGCCGACCAACTTTGTCAAGTATGTAATATTTATAAGTGTTTGGGTGAATTTCCGGTCAATGGCTCACTCGGTAGCTCTTCTGCTTTCTAAGTGGATGGTTTGGGTGTCAGACGTGATTTATTGAACCGGTGTTTTCTTCTTGACCGGCTGTTGTATTCGCTTAGGTTTACTCAGTCGTCACAAAAATGAGAACCTTAAATATCAATGAGATATGAAACCTTTAATTCAAATATAAACCATAATAAAGATCCTTCCCTGTAGAATAAAAGTATAAAGTTATTCAGACCAGATTCAATGACTTAAGATGGACATAAAAGGTTGTAGAGTGGAGACCTCGTGAGGATAAGTGAGAAGAGAAAGGACTCGAATACCATAGTCAGATGGCATAAATATTGTTACGAAATTAGGGTTCAATTGTCTTCAAATTAAAAATACACAGGTCTTCTTCAATAGTTATTTATTTTACACAGTTACAAAATTTATTTTCACACTACTTTCTCGATTATTCCACTTGGTTTTGGTTCACTGATCAGATGACTTCGATGTGTTTGTAAGTCTCTACGATACTGGCCCGCTCTGCAGGCCATTCACACCTTTATACTCTTCAGAGCAGTATGATCCAGAACTAAAGTCGCCAGACGGTTCCAGAGTAATTATTACTTCTCGATGTTTCACGTACTACCTAGACACAACCAAAATCCTACCTACCAATGCAATACAGTATTCCTATAATTATAACAAATACCTACTTAGCCTAGAGAATTCTACACTTATACATAATTATCGATCTTACCTACCAATACTTTTGAGGATTCTTATAACTATAACTACCCATACTTATTTCAATATTTATATTTACATAACACTACCCCCCACCTAGACTGTTTCGTCCCGGAACAGTCTTGACTCTGTGTAGGTAGGGGCATGCTGATCCACGTCGACACCCTGTGGTCAGGAAGAAGTGGCAGTCCACGGATTTCTCCCCACTGGCTCTCGGCTGCGCTTGCTCGCAGCACACCATGACGCTGATGCCGACTCCCGAGAACACTGCTTCAATCATACTCCGGATTATCCGCCAGTCTCGATTAGCGCGGCCGCCACCCATCTTCGGTATTGCCAGACGCGCCTGCTGATCCTCCAACATGTAGTCACGCAGCTCAACAAGGCCGTCCCACAATGCCTTGTAGTCCTCTTCCAGGTTGCTGGAATCCGGGACAACCAGGCAGTATGCTTGTTGACGCCCCTTCGGTAGTCTCAGAGCTCTTCCTTGCGGGCTGCTCGAGGGTTGCGGTTCTCCGAATTTGTATCGGAAGACCCGTGCAATTCCTCTAGACATATCTAGATCTTCCGGTACACTGCATGCCAGTGTGTGGTCCCTAGTGACCTCAAATAAGTCCTTGTGGACTTCTGTGGTCACTCCATGGCGAAACTTCTGCCCTGCCTTCGCGTTCTCCCAAAACGTCTCAAAGGCTGGTGATCTTTCGGATGCGACGCACTGTCGTACTTTTCGGGCTGGTTGGTCATCATTATCGCCTAGGTATGGTGAGAGGCGATTGTAGTGCACGACCCTTGGTTTTCCGTTTGGTCTCTTTTTTATGCGGTAGACCACATCGTTGATGCGCTCCAAGATCTCGTACGGCCCGTCCCAGGAACGCTGAAGTTTCGGACAGTATCCTTGGCGCCTCTTGGGGTCAAAAAGCCACACCCAGTCACCAGCTTTGTACCCCATGCTGTCAGCTCTGGTGTCATAGCGCTCCTTCATTTGATCGCTGGCTTCCCCGATGTTCATGCGGACCTGATCATGGATGTCATCCAGCCTCCTGCGAAGGTCTGTCACATAGTCTTCTCCGGCTAGGTCTTCACCTGGTTTGCAGCCAAATTTGAGATCACAAGGAAGTCGCATTTCTCGCCCAAACAGTATGCTGCTGGGAGTCTTCTTCGTCGTTTCCTGAACAGCCGACCGGTAAGCCAATAAGAACAAAGGCAGATGTCGGTCCCAGTCCCGCTGATGGCTGGACACTACTTTGGCTAAGTACCTCCCCACGGTACGGTTCATCCTTTCCACCATTCCATCAGACTGTGGATGTAGCGCAGTGGTCCTGGTCTTGTAGATCCCTAGCCGCTCACACATTTGCTGGAAGATAGCAGCTTCAAAGTTCCTTCCCTGATCAGAATGTAATTCCAGGGGTACGCCAAACCTGCTGATAAATTCGGTAACTAGAACTTCAGTCACGGTTACGGCCTCTTGGTTAGGGATTGAGTAAGCTTCCACCCACTTGCTGAAGTAATCCATCACCACCATGATGTACTTGTTACCCTTCTCAGTTGTAGGAAATGGGCCAGCTATGTCGATGGCAATTCTTTCAAAGGGGCTGCCAACATTGTACTGACGCATTGGTGCTCGCCTTTTCCTTTGCGGTCCATTGGCCGTTGCACAGGTTACACATTTTCGACACCAATCTTTGACGTCTTCGCTGCAGTTGATCCAGTAAAATCGCTCTTTCACTTTCTCCAGCGTCTTCTTAACGCCTAGATGTCCTCCAGAAGTTCCTCCATGCAGCAGTCCAAGGATTTCCGGTACTCGGCTCCTCGGAACGAGGGTTTGCTTTCTTCTAAGTGTGCCGTCTTCCATCTCGATCTTTCGTTTCAGAAACCCTCCTTCTATCACTATGGATCCCCATTGAGCCCAATAAGCCTTGACAGTTGGTGATAAGGGGGCGAGTTTTTCCCAGGTTGGCCTTTCTCCTTCTCGCGCCCATTCCATCACATACTTCAAGTCCGGATCATTCAGTTGGTCTTGCGCCAATTTTTCATCTTGCCAGTCCTCATCTTCGGTGGTCGTCCTTTGGACAATTGCTACCTTGTCCTCCATCTTGCTGCAATGTTTGCAGTCACTGGCGCATGGTCGTCTGGATAATGCATCCGCATTTCGATGAAGCGTGCCAGGTCTATGTTCGGAGTCATAATCATACTCCTGGAGCCTTTCAATCCATCTAGCCACTTGCCCTTCTGGGTTTTTGAATTTCAGAAGCCAAACCAGTGCAGCATGATCAGTCCGTAGTGTGAATTTTCTCCCGTACAAGTATTTGCGGAAATGTTCCACTGATTTTATCACGGCAAGAAGCTCTCGTCTGGTCACGCAATAATTTCGTTCTGGCTTGGAAAGCACTTTACTGAAGTAACCCAGAACAGTCTCATGCCCATCCTGTATTTGGGAAAGGACGCCTCCTATCCCCACATTACTAGCGTCGGTATCCAGGATGAACTTTCCATCTTTTCGTGGGTAGCTCAAGATGGGGGCACTTGTTAATCTTCCCTTAAGCTCTTCAAATGCTTGTGCGCAGGAATCACTCCAATGGAAGCGAGTGTTTTCTTCCGTAAGCTTGGTGAGCGGTTTTGCAATGTCCGCAAATCTTGGCACAAACCTCCTGTAATAAGTGCACAGCCCCAGGAAACTCCTAGTTTCATGTTTGTCCTTCAGCACGGGCCAGTCTCTTACTGCCTTGATTTTGGCAGGGTCAACTTCAACTCCACGTTGAGAAACTATGTGTCCCAGGTAATTTACTTGTTTCTTGAACAGGTTACACTTTTTCGGGTTGAGCTTCAGTCCAGCGTCTTGTAGTCGCCCGAAAACTTGCTCCAGATTTCTCAACTGATGGTTGAAGTCCTTTCCCAGGATGATTATGTCATCCAAGTATACCAGGCAGGTTTCCCATGATAGTCCTCGCAGCACATTCTCCATCAGCCTTTCAAACGTGGCGGGGGCATTGCATAAGCCAAATGGCATCACGGTGAACTGCCAAAGTCCAGATCCAGTCGAGAATGCAGTTTTCTCCTTATCTTTGGCATCCAATTCAACTTGCCAGTAGCCACTTTTCAGGTCCAATGTGGAAAAAATGGTGCATCCTGCCAATGTGTCCAAGGTGTCGTCAATCCTTGGCAGAGGGTAACTATCCTTTTTCGTAACATCGTTGAGCAGTCTGTAGTCCACACAAAATCTCGTGGTACCATCCTTCTTTTTCACCAGTACCACCGGGGATGTCCAAGGGCTACTTGATGGTTCTATGATGCCATCCTTGCTCATGTCTTTGATGATCTTGTCAGCTTCTTCCCGCTTTGCAAAGGGTAGTCTTCTTGGAGCCTGTTTTATTGGTCTCGCTTCTCCGGTGTCTATGCTATGTCGCACTACCTTGGTTCTTCCCAGACGGCCATTAGAGTCCTCGAAAATGTTCTGGTAGCGGCAGATCAAACTCCTCACTCTCCGTTTGTTTTCCTCGGTTAGACCTTGGGAAGCGTCGTGGACCAGGGCTTCCAATTGTGTTGACAATTTGTTTCCTTCGCATGACATGTTTGTCATCTGTTGCACAATGGAAGTTATCCTCTCACATCTGCCCAAATCAAAACCTTCATTCATTTTAACTGGGTAGCTGTTCACATTCATGATCTTGACAGGAATGGTCTCCTTTGCGCGAATCACTGTTCTTGCCACCATGACTCCTTTGTTAACATTGTCCATGTTCTCCGGTTCTATCATACAGATTTGGTCATTTGTACTACTGGAATCCAGGCGGGCACTCACTATCATCTCGGATCGCCCCTTCACTTCGGTATTCTTGGCTAGGATAACACGTGCAGCCAGTTCTTTCCGTCTTTGCAGGATGACTTCTTCATTTCCAATTTTAATGGACCCTTTCTTTAAATTTAAACTGCACCCAAATCTGTCCAGTATGTCCATTCCCAATATAACGTCTTCTTCAATGTTGGCCACCAACGTCCGATGATCAAAAGTGGTGCTGCCAATTTGGAAGGTGGCAATCGTCTCCCCATACACCTGTGCTGACTCTCCCGTGGCGGTGTGCAGAGACCACTTTGTTGGTGCAATCTGCTTACTTCGTGCCACTATGTCGCGTCTCAGAATTGTCCTGGTTGCTCCCGTGTCCACCAGTAGTTCACGAGTTACTCCATCTATTATGCCATTGATAAAAATGCTGCTGGCTTTTCCTCTCACGGTTGCGACAGTAGCAGCAGATTTCAGGGCCTCTCCAGCGTGGGTCAACGGTTGCCCCTTCCCATTAACCCTTTCTAGTTTTCCGCAGCCTGTTTTCTGGGTTTCTGAGGCTTGGGACACTTGGTGCTAAGGTGGCCCAGCTGTCCGCAGTTCCAGCAGCGTGGGTCTCGTCTTCGAGGTCTCAGACGTTCCAGCACTTTTTCAATTAGCTCCTCGGTTGTAGGTAGCTTGACCTCCTCTGCCTCGACTGCACGAACCCTGGCGTGGCCCCTGATGGACTGTTTGACAGCCTCAAACTCGAGAGCTTGGCTGAGCGCCTCGTTCAAAGCCTTGGGATGGGCCAGTTTTACGGCTTGTTGCGTCTCCCATTCCCGCAATCCATTTAGGAACTTGTCCACTGCCAAGCTCTCACAGATGTCGTCGGAGGCTGTCGGGTAAGCGTCTCGTACCAGGCGGGCGATGTCCATTTCAAACTCCTGGAGGCTCTCGTTGGGCTTCTGCACCCTTGTGTTCAGCTGCGACTTGTACAGCTGCTCCAGGCACTTGTGGCCATAGCGCATATCCAAGCGCTGCTTCAGCTGCCCAAAGTCACCACGGTTGTCCAGGGGTATGGCCTGCAGAACCCTGAGAGCGTCTCCTCGGAGCGACAGGCTGAGAACCGAAGCCTTCTTCTGCTGGCTCCAGGCTCCCATCATGGCAGCCGTCTCAAAGAGGGTCAAGTATTCCTCCCACGACGTCTTCCCGTCGAAGGTTGGGAGGTTGTGCTTGGCTAGGGAAGGGTCATCATCCCCTCTTGTGATCCTGGTTGGAGTTGAGCATCCCTGGTCGGTCTCGTCGTGAAGGCCGCCTTTGGGGGAGATTCTGGTGGACTCCATCTGGCACTTGTCAGCCAGCTCGGCACGCAGACGGTCTTCCAGGTTTGACATCCGAGTCTCCATTTCCCCCTTCAGGGCCGAGAGGTTGGTTGTCATCTTCTCCTCTATTTCTCCTTTCAGGGTTGTGAGACTATCCGCTATCTCCGCCTTCAGGTCGGTCACCACTTCCTTCAGGTTGGTGGTCATCTTCTCCTCCAGCCCGGTCAGGTCCTCCTTCAGGGTCTTGGCGTTGTCAGCCATCTTCTCCTCCAGGGTCTTGGCGTTGTCAGCCATCTCCACTTTCAGGGTCTTGGCGTTGTCAGCCATCTCCCCTTTCAGCTTTTCCTCCATGGAAGTGAAGTTTCCGGTGATGCTGAGGTTTAGCTCGTCCAAGGCGCGGTCCCCTCCAGACGCCATGACAAAATATGCCGGGTCTTCGCCTGACTGTTCTAAGGCCTCCATGAGGCGTGCCTGTAAGGCCGCCTTCCCTCCTGAGGTCTCCAGGTCCCTCTCCAGAAGCTCATTTTTAAGCTCAGTGACTTTGAGGTCCTTGATGTTCACTTTGGTTGCGATTTTTTTCAAAATTTACTTCAAAACAAAAATATTTTTAAATTTATTTAATACAAGTTTTGAGTTTTATATATATAGCTGTTTTGAATACGTACTTTAGCAAAATAATAATTTATCTGATTACACTGATTGGTAGGTACTGTCTTTTAATATTTATTTTTAAATCACCAATATTTTTAACATAATAATGTCTGATAGTACATAATTATTTATTTCGTCTCAAGTCTTTCAAACACACAGGTAGGTACTTAATGTACATTCACACACTTGTAAACAAAGGATAGTTATTCAAAAACTTTTTCTCGATGAATCTGGAACGTTCTTTTGTAATATTTTTCAAGATTTTTTTTATTTATTTATTTTATTTTTTTAATCACACACAATAATAAAAAAACTATGGTCCAATTTGATGACTTTCTCAATGCGGTAAAATAGTCATTATGTTATGTCCAGAATTATGTTCCATATGATGTTCCAGAATTTATAAGCAACTTGCTTTTGCGTCTTTTCTTTTAACAAAAATTTATTTAAACACTTGTTTTCACAAAAGTCAGTTCACACAAAGTTCAATTTGAATAAAGTTCATTTTAACACTATTTAATTTATTTTATTTATTTTTAGACAGAAGATCTTAATTTTTCTTGACAACCCCGCACCTGACACCAATTGTTACGAAATTAGGGTTCAATTGTCTTCAAATTAAAAATACACAGGTCTTCTTCAATAGTTATTTATTTTACACAGTTACAAAATTTATTTTCACACTACTTTCTCGATTATTCCACTTGGTTTTGGTTCACTGATCAGATGACTTCGATGTGTTTGTAAGTCTCTACGATACTGGCCCGCTCTGCAGGCCATTCGCACCTTTATACTCTTCAGAGCAGTATGATCCAGAACTAAAGTCGCCAGACGGTTCCAGAGTAATTATTACTTCTCGATGTTTCACGTACTACCTAGACACAACCAAAATCCTACCTACCAATGCAATACAGTATTCCTATAATTATAACAAATACCTACTTAGCCTAGAGAATTCTACACTTATACATAATTATCGATCTTACCTACCAATACTTTTGAGGATTCTTATAACTATAACTACCCATACTTATTTCAATATTTATATTTACATAACAATATGATAGCTGGTGACTGGATTCAGAAGGTTCAGGATACAGATGTTTGGAGAAATATGGGGGGCTAATATCTGCAAAGATAAATATATATTTAAAATTTAAAGTTGACGCATGTCCACGATTAGACATTTGTAAGTTCGTGCTTACATAATCATTATGTATGTGTACCCATTAAAAAAAAGAACATATTTGAAATGACCATAAATCCTGCAATTTTTGTAGTCTTTCCTTTAAACAGGGTTATAAAGGTTAAATTATTTTTTTTACATTAAGGGCGGTCAGTTTCATGCTAACCTATAAGTCAATGAACTGATCAATGATTTAGGATTTACATTAATCAATGCTATGCGCTTTCTTTGTCTCACCAAAGTAATATGTACAAATTGTCATAATAAAGAATAGAAAACTTAAAAAAAGAATATAAACATGCATAAAGAATGGTCAAAACCAAAATTTCTAATCTGTAATTTATTCTCGAAGCATCGACAAGGTCCGAGAGACTCCGATTGTCCATACAAGCAATTAATTTAACGGTGGACACTGGTCACTGTGGACACTCTTCTTTCTAAAAAGATAATATCTAAGTAAAAGGAAAATAATACATTGATTTATGAATTATTTAATATTCATTCACTTTCATCTGCGATTATAATTTCATTGAATATTAAAAATATCATGATTTATGTTGAAATTAAAAAATAAATATTTAACGAAAAGGTCACTCCACAATATACGTGCTTAAAACGTGCTTAAAATCTTTTTTACTTTCTTTGATGTATCTGACCAACGGTCATTTATTATTTTCATTTAGTTATCTCACTTTTAACAAAATAACTCACCCAATATATTTTCGTTCGATGAAGGTTTATTTTGTGACAAAAAAAACTTTAAAGTCAAGATGCAGGTATGCTAAACAATTACTTATCTCTTTCCAACCTAGATCGGTCCATAATCTAATGGTTAACGTTAAGGACTCGTAATCAGAAAGTCTTGGAATCGATATTGGCGGAGCATTGAAAACATTTATCTTTCAAATATGCTCTACGCTAGGATGAAAAATTCGATTCTAACTTTATCAAAATCTGGTCACTAAAAGCATATTATCTAAGAAAAAAATCAATAAAGGTAAAATTAAATGTTTGTATTTATGCTGCAGAATTATTTGTCTATATGAACTCTTTCCACTGTGTATTTTTCTACTTCCCGGTCCATAATCTAGTTTTTAATGGTATGGAGGCGTAGCCAAAAGTTCATGGGCTCAATTTCCATTTCATCCCAAAAAAAATCATATGCCAACTGAATCATTCTAAAATTTGTAGATGCATATTTAACTAACCTTCTGTAATATATTAAACATATTAAACAACATAATATTAAACAACAAACTGCGTACAAATATGTAAACCTTCAGTCAGTACTACGAATATAACAGCTTAGTGAGTACTTAATAAAACAAAATGCATGCACATGTATGAAAAACCAGTTAAGTTTAAGTTTATTCCAACTTAATGCAAAGAGATAGACAAGTGTATGCCGATGTTTCCGATCAAAATATTTATTTTTTAATTTATGCTCTTTGTTCCGCGCCGTATTGAATGCTAATAACATTTTTAATTAAACAGAAAACTATCACTCGTATTATATCTCTTCAATAGACGGACGATGGCAAACTTTACTTCGCTTGAAATGTGTGCATGCCACCGGTCCATTGCTCGCCCAGTGGCGCAGTTAAACGATGCATTACTCACTTGGCTTCGCGTCAGAGAGCGCTCACGCAATGGAGTGTTTCATTTCAACAAATAGATCTATAATCTAAGTTGCAAAGATGTATAACATTTGATATTCATATAAAATATATGACAACATTCAGATACGTACAAGCTCGTTCAACGTACAAGCTCGTACAAGCTTATTCAAATCAACAGAAACCTGCAACTCTTGCCGACCTTTACTGAAACAGGGGTGATATTAACAAAGTGAATCATTTTTAGTAACAAAATATTAAATTCTGTGGTTCTATAAGCCAAGTTGAATAAACTAGATATGACCGTAAGTCCCTTAAAATATTTTTATGTGTAAAAAACTGGTTCAAATACTAAGAGTTGTATTTTGAAAATTAAAAACAGACTCTTGATACCTCACACAGTGTACTAAAGTTTGTACCAAAATGTATGGCGGAGATGAGCAAGTCGTGTGATCTACAAGAAAAGTTAATGATAAAAGTTATAAGTAAATATTTGAAACCTTCTTATATTTGTTTACACGTTTCATTTTTTTTCCCAAGTGTGACAACTGTAGTACTTTTTTAATCAGCTTTTCAAATTACTCTTTGTTTTAACGAAGCATCGATCTCAGTAGCTTGGTAACTTAGTGCGGTTACTTAGCTAGAATGGTTACTTGGCTAAGTGTAGTACCTACGCTGACACCTGCGCTCGCGAGATGAGGGACCACGGAGATTGAGGAGAGAGGCGCTATAACCAGGCTTCGTAATCTAGAGAAGAAGTGCGATACTTACATCAACTTAAAGATTTAAAATTATTTGTTAAATAGTCAGTATCAGTTGGTTACAAAAATGTTAAGAACATTTACGTCATGACGTGAATTGTGTAAGCGTTCATTAACTATGCATCTTAAATGGATGTTAGGATGTAAAATGTACTACATATGTACAATAGATTGTTTTTTAAAGTTTGATCATCTTAAACACACTAAAAATATTACGTCATTTTTTTTCTTACCATCTAATCTAATCTAATCTAAGTTGCAAAGATATGTTACATTAGAGATTCACATTACATGTATTTTCACAACCAGACACGTACAAGTTCGCGCTTGCACATGCCTCATGTGAACCTACAACATAAATACCAAATCTCCAATGGATATACACCCTGCAACTCTTGCCGTCCTTCCCTGAGACAGGGGTAACATTGGCAAAGTGAACCATTTTTACAGCATAGGTGGTCAGCCGCATACCAACCTATAAGTCAAGGAACAAACATGACAAATTACATTTTTAAATCAACAAATAATAATATATATGGACAACAAACAGAAAACAAATTCCAATTTAACAAACTCTAGCCATGCGAAATATATTGACTCCACAAGAGAAGTAATCATTCAAAATAATCTCAGACTTCTTTCTTAAAGCATGTTGTTATTTCCACTATAAATTCCAAACCTTCATATCATGAAATGACGCAAACATAAATTTATTTCACATCTCTCAGCTCGCATTAAAATAATTGGAATGTACCCACATAAAAAGTGAATAAAAAGAGATCGTATAAATCAAACCTCAAACCGCCCGTCACACGTAGAGTGACGTAAGCATTGCCTTCCACGCGGCGACTGGAGAAAAGTGAAAACTGGATGGTATGACACATATGTAGGAAGATATTATATGATGGAGCTGTTGTGCGGAGGCTGGTGATTATGTGTGCTCTGGTAAAAGCCCGAGGCCTTGATCGCGTTAAACCTGCCGAGAGGTCTACTACCTCCTCCTACCAGCAGCAACTACTGACCACGTCTTCCGGTCACTTTCTTCCACGCGCGGCCGCTGGGAGAGCAGACAGACAAACTGACCGCAGCCTGCAAGTTTTTTTCGCCAACTCTCTTTTCGCATTAATATTCTTTACCTTTCATCTGCAATATTATACATAATTAAAACATTCTGAACGGCTACATTAAGTAAAGCATATTATTATGTAAAGAGTTGAACGGTAATTGTTACATTGCCTTTCATTTCATGCCATTTGTGTGATTCTAACTTTTCGCACGTCGATACAAAGAATTTCATTGTTTAATTTTTCACAACAAGATTTTTGAACATTAAATATGACAGGCTGTGAGTGTAACGTATTTGTGTGTTGTCTGTGGATTACTGGAAACCCATTTGCGTTCCTCTTTTTAATGCGTGTCTTGTGTTGTTGAAGTGGCAGTGTGCGCTAGTTAACAAGTGTTGCTTTTGTACTCGCACACTTGTACGCTGTGAAATGGAGTCGTTAGTGAAAAGATTTCTTTAAAAATAAAGAGGTTTATTTACAGAAATAAGCATACAATAATTACAATACAATAATGTCGTGATGATGAAGACGATGACAATAAATGGCGATGACTGATGAGATGACGTTGACAAATGACTGGAACCAAGTCCATGACTTAACATCGTGATGAATGTTGAAGAGATTAGTGATGCGGTGACCCGTAGCGGATGGAAGGCACTGGGACTCCGTAGGAGCCGGCAGGGACTGAGATGGTGTTGTAGCCGCCTCCTGAGGGAGCAGGCAGGTCCGTGAAGATGGCGCTCGTGTGCCCTGAAGAGCCTCCGAACCCTCCCAAGGACAACCCATGCCCTGAACCAATAGACAGTCCTCCAAAACCACCGCTGGAATATCCACCACCGCTGGAATATCCACCACCGCTGGAATATCCTCCACCTCCTCCGCTAGGATAACCGCCAGAGTATCCATGACCTTCCTGCTCGTACTGAGCAACTTGGATTCCCTGCTTGATGTGTCCCAGATCGATACCTACGATGCGTTCATGGTAAGCGGGAGGTCCATACACTGGAGGAGGTCCGTAAGAGCCTGACAGGCCGTGACCTCCACCTCCTGAGGAGTGGGACTGCTGGAACTGCTGGTTTTGGATCTCGTCCTTGAGGAGGATGTGCTTGATCTCTTCCAGGAGATGCGGGTCCACGTACTGCCCCTCTGAGGTCTGGTAGCCGGAGTGCACGGCGCGGTATCCTCCGCCTCCTCCGAGGCCGCCGCCCCCGTGGTAGCCGCCCCCGCCCCCTAAGCTGATGCCGCCTCCATGGCCTCCGCCCCCGCCCAATAGCAGAACGGGTTGGTGGTAAGAGTAGCCTGAGGGAGGCTCTGCTACTGCGCAGGCCAACAGCGCAGAGAGCGCCAACTGAAAACATCAAAACAAACCATCTCGTTAGTGCACCACATCATATATTTACAATGTACATGATTCGAACGTGGTTTATTTATTAATTCGACAGTAATTTATTTTTATTTTCAATGACAATGAAAAAAAAACGATTGTCAACTGTATTACTTTGTTAAAACTGATGGTAAAACAACAGCTTCTTTGATGCTGGAGTGATGTTTTCCGGGAGCCGTGGTCTGTGGAAGCTGGAGCTTCCACAGATTTCTTCTACCACGCCAACAGATCCCGGAAAACATCACTTCAGCATCGTCGGCCGGCCGTGTAAGCTGAAAACTCTTATTGAACAGCTTCTTTCATTAATTTACCGATACGTTTTCCGACTTCAACGAAACGTTGAGGAATTCGTATATTTATCGAATTGAAAACAAGTTCAAAAACAAGGTATTTTTAGGTGAACAGATTTTTTTTATAGTTATTTTAACTGATGAAAAAAATATATTTCTCATGTTAATATTTCCATCCGATCCATAAAAAAATAATGAAATTATCACAAATTAATGTCGAATAATTTAATGCACATTAACGCATTTCTTTCACTTGCATTTTTAATCACACGATTCCATCTTTACTTTTAATTTAATCTACAAAACAACATTCACTTAGATTTGATTAAGAGATGACATTCACTGGTTGGTATCCACTTTCACCTCGCAAAAAAAATTGTAACAGAGGGGTAGCCGGACCGTTCAAAAAATAAAACAAAAAATCACATCCATAATGTTTACGAGGAACTAGTACAGCATCTGAACTTACAATGGTAAATTTAGCCATTTGTACTGATGCTTGTGTGTCACGGAGTCGTGCAGATAATGTGACTGCCAAATTTTTGCCCCCGCGCTTATATAGGAGGCCCGCGCCCTGGACGGCTGGTGGGGATCGAACCGACAACTTTTACTTCGCAGCTTCTCTCGGCCGCTGATGCACCATCACACGGCCGGGCCATCATCTCTCCGGACCTTCTCGATCTTATTTTATTGCGTGCGAATTAATTTGCATTCCGAATATAATATTATCGGTATTTCTTCTTTCTTCACACTTCTTCTTTTTCTTTTTTTTGTCAATTTTTACTAATTCCATGGCTGATGACCTTCTTAAACAAAATACTTAAGGTTGGTATGATGCTGACTTACCTTACTGTAAAAATGGTTCATTTGGCCAATGTCACGCCTGTTTTAGGTCGACGAAATTTGCAGGGATAATCCACCAACCTATTTTACCAAACCAGTTGTCTTCATGCGAAAGCAGAAGCTTGTGTGCATGCTATGGCATCTGTTGAACCAGGGTCGAAGTTATGGTCAAATGGGTCTTTTGGGCTTTTTCCGCTACTGTAATTTTTAAGGAACCGTATGCTGATAATGATAAGTGATATATACTTGTATTATTGTATTCTAGTTTTTTATAATTTTTAAATTCTCAAATTGTTTTCCAAAAACTGGGGGGGGGGCGTTTCATACTTTTTTTGTCATAATAATAATATTAGGATGATTTATTTGGTAAGCGCTGTTTTTGTGTGTATCACACTTCAAGAGCCCTCTGCGAGCTTGGTCGGCGCTGTAGAAAGCGCCAATTCTCAAGCAAGACCCAGTTGTTGTAAGGTTGGATGGACCTTTCAGTGACCGGTCTTTGGTAAAGGTTTATGAATTTTTCAACTCAGCGAAGAGCACATTCGAAATATAAATGGTATATTTTTTGTGCTCCGCCGGGATCCAAATCCACAACCTTCCATTTACAAGTCCGAAGTGTTGCCACTGGACTACGGACCGGTCCAAGATGCCAACGACACGCGGCATGCGACATGCATACCAGTATACTCACGAAGTGGTGCGGCCCGCGTAGCTTTTCAAATACATTTTTGTGGCCCGAAGACTAAAAATGTTGAGTATCATTGATCTAATCTATAATCTGCATTTAAGATTCATATTACGTGCATTCGCATAAGCAGACACTTTTAAGTTCGCGCTTACACATGCCCCTTGTGGACTTAAATAATAAAAACCCAATGTCAAATGAACATAATCCCTGCAACTCTTGTCCATCTTCTCTGAAACAGGGACAAAGTAAACCATTTTTACGGTATAAGTGGTCATACCAACCTATAAGTCAAGAATTTTTTGTCAATCTAGTTTTTGTAAAATGTATTGTAAAAAATCAAACATTTTTTTTTTTTTTTTTTAAATAGATCTGGGGAAAGGAATGCAATCCAACAACCTATTTTACCTGGTCAGTTGTCTTCGTGCAAAAGCAGAAGCTTGTGTGCATGCAACGGCATCTGTTGAACCAGGGTCGAAGTTATCGTCGCGGGATTCGAACCAGCGTTAGCCGGTTCCAAATAACCTGTCTTGATCCCCGCGGCTATACCACCGATAAAGTGATAAAGATTACAAATAATATAGATCGTTACAAAAAAGTTTATTTTTATTTTTCATTTAACATAATATTGTGTTTATATAGTTTCTCGTGCACACGGAAGGTGCGAGTATCTATGTACATGCTAAAACTACAAAATATGATATGATAGTTTGCGTGATTTTGCTAGATTTTTTTATTCACAAAATGTGATCTATTTTTTGTGTGTTATAGCTCATTACATAACTGATAACTAGTCATTTACATAAGCTCACATCTACCATGAGAATAAACACTCCCGAGTCCATTCCAATAACCAAACATTGCGCAATATACAGTTAATAAAAAATGCAATTATAATACAACAAATTAACCAATGAAATCACAAACAAACCTATTTATTTACACACATATGTAATCACCAACGCTACACATATCTCGGATTAGCGAGTGACCCAGATAGTCCATCGAGAATAAATTCATCTGTCATCAAATGCTTTCACTGCGTTTGATTTTGCCTACACATTAAAGCACTGTAGAGGTCTCTATCTGTGGGAACAGTAATTTAAATAAATGAAATTAAATAAATAATAAATCATTGTGCGTGAGTCAAATCAATCAACTAAAAACAGTGAGTTATACATTTTTATATAAAGTTATTTGAAAGAAATCTTTAATTAATGAATCAAAAAGATCGCTTTAAAAATTCAGTGTTCAGTTTAAATTATGAAAAGTATTTATCCATAAATTGACGTGTTTCTACCACATGTTATTAATTATGCTCCCTTAATTCAGTAGAAGTTGACCATCCATGTTGTAAGAAAATATGACACTGTCTTTGACCTGTGCCATCCTAGTTTCAGACAGTGGGAAAAAAGTTGCAGTCCACTCAATAGCTCAGTTTGTAGAAAGTCTTGGGTTTGATCATCAACGAAATGATTTCCCTTTCCAGTGTGAATTTCAAGTTCAAAATACAAATACCGGCAAAGGTTACTCAGCTTTGACATTAAATGATAATCGTTATGGAGCAGGGAAACCCCTACTTCAATTGAAGTGGTCGGCTCCTAACCAGTGAAAATAAATAGGTTGCACTCGCCACATACTACCCCTTTGAGGACGCAAAAAGTTGGTTTATACGTGCAGCTTAGTTGCGTTTGCATCATGGTTTTCTTTCTTATTCCAGATTAAATTATCTTTAAAAACTTATTGATGTAAATAATGCTAATTTACAATTATTTAAAAAATTCAAATTGAAACATAGTTTTTGCTCGAACATTTTCGCCTAATAAAAAAAAATAAAAAAATAAGTGAATTAAAACTATGTTTCCATTTGAATTTTTAAATAATTAAAAATGGACTTTCACTGTGTTAATAAATCCACCCTAAAAAATCTAGTTTACCATAGATTTTGTAGGGTTTGTGTATTCACACAGTGAAAATTCATTTTTGTAAATTTTTTTTTTTTTTTTTTAATGTAGTTTAATTTTCACAATAATATTATTATTAATATATTATTGTGAAAATTAAACTACGTTAAAGAAAAAATAATTTTATTCTAATTTACAATGTTTGCATACGCGGATCTCCTTCTTCGGAAAAGATATTTTCATTTGTATTGATGTAAAAACCTGTTCTCATTCTTTTTGTAAAATAGGAGCAATGAAGCCACCTCGTTGTCCTCCTCAGTCTTGCGCCACCACCAATATTCTCCTTTCTCGAACAATCTGGGCGCCCTTCGCCCGGAATCTTCGTTCTCTTTTGATAAAGAATGATTAATTTACTTCTCATTGCACAATACAAGTAATGCATTAACTTTGTCTTTTTATTATAAACATTTGTAACTGTAAATACTAAATACATTTAAGTCCCATTTTTCCTGAGGAGATTCTGTAAAACAGCCTCTCTATTTTGTAGCTCATCGAATGAACAACGTTTTTAATAGGATTCGTCAGCTTTTATTTCCTTCAATTATCATTTTAAAAAAAATAGCAAAGAAGATTACGTGAATTGTGACTTTTGAACTGTAACTGCACTGTATCCTGCCACCGTTCCACTAGGGGTGGCCGGTACCTCCGCAGATGCGTCTCCACTTTTTTTTGTCCTTACATACCTCTTTCATCTCTTCAACATTTATCACTTTCTTCAGTTATACTCTTCGCTTATTCTTACTCTGCAGGTTCCATTCTTTCGTTATCTCACCTATTTGGTCTATCCATTCCTTTCTCGGTCTTCTCGAAAAAAAATGTATCAAAAACGTTCTGTCGATGAACTGCTGGAATAGAGCTACATACTTTTAAGTAGAGCTGCATATTCCATAATGCTACGTATCTATCTTCAGAGTGCAGTGCTGCCACCTTGACAATAAGCAACTAACTTCATGGTAGTGTAACTGAGAATTGGAGGGAGATTCATCTGTCATCGTTCTGTCGTTCATGGTGCTGTTTTAATAATTGCGTAACGTAAAATTATTGTCCATTGTTATATTTTTTACTTGTGATTCGATGGTCAAAAACAGTTATTTCATCAATGCCGCCCTACATCTACGAGTCATATACACAAAATAAATAAATATTTTGATGAATTATTTGGTGTGTGTTGTTTTTGTGTAAATCACTCCTAAAGAGCCCTCTGCTAGCTGCGAACAAGCTGTAATGCTAAATGGACCTAATATGCTGTCCAGTTCTTGTTAGGGCATATGAAGATTTCAACCCAGTGAAGAGCATATTTTGTAAATTCAATTATATTTTTTTGTACTATGTCAGTAATTAAACCCACGACTTTCCGTTAACGTTTCAGAGCTAACCATTAAACTACAGACCGTTAAATAATCCACTTTTTTTCAATCGTGTTTGATGTTATACATAGTATCAACTTTTCCATCAGTTTTTTTATTGATACATTTCTACCTTCTTATTGCACCATAAATATTGCATTCTCACAAGTATAAAACTATCAAGCTAATAATGTATCCGTAACGCTACTAAAAATGCTTCCATTGTTATTACTAAACAATCTGCCGAAAAGTGGCAGCAGTGTGTGGAACTGATGTCGGCTGCATCTTCATATCGGCCGCCCCTGGCTATGAGAGCTATTACAATAATTAACATTATGACTGCGGCACGGCCGAGTGAGGCCTCGCAGTACATTTTTTGCCTTCTCCTCCGTCATTAGTTGGCAGTTCTTGGTCCGGAGATTGCCTCAGTTCCAGCACCTGTTCTGTTCAAATTTTATGACTCGAATGATGTATTGAGCTATTCTAATACTATCACTGTCAGGGGCTTTACAAGAAATCTAAGATATAATATTTTTTATCTGGTTTACATGTGATTTTCGATTACAATTCTGGTTTTTAGCCGTTTTGTTTACAATTCAAATTGTTCGATGTTTCGTTTGAGAAGAATTTAACAACTGTAGCCAACTTCTCCTGCAGCATACTCGTAAATAGCATTGGCAAAGATTAATCAATTTATACAATAATTTCAATACTCTGTTGTAAATAATTGAAAATACCGTTGATATTGTTTTGCTATGAAATATACATACGTAAAAAAGTTAGGTAAACGCAAAGCTCTTCGTTCATCCTCAGTCGTCGTGCAGAGAGGATGTTCTCCTGAAGACGTCGGCTACGTCGCTGACGAAACGTCGAGAATAATGTAAGTTCTCTCTAAACGGTTCGTTAAATATCCGATTTAAATTAAGTTTTGAGATTTGTTCAGTTTTAAAAATTAATATAATTGTCAAAACGCAAAGCTCTTCATTTCAAAAACATAGCAAAGGATTTGTGTCTCCATTTGTATGTAGGTCCTTGACCATATTATTCTTTTCTGTACACTTCATAGATTAAAATAAAATACTTCTTTGTTATAATTCACATGAGTTTTTATTTTTTAAACACTACCGGTTTCGGGAGAAGCAATACCTCCCATCTTCAGGTGTAAATATAAACTAACATACAATTAAAAAATAAAAACTCATGTGAATTATAACAAAGAAGTATTTTATTACAATTAACTTTCACGAAGTAACTGCTAAAAACCTAGATAATGCTATTCTTTAATTTATACAAAGTTATCATTTTACTTCATTTAATTTTATTTCACTAATATTTCAAAGACTTTATGTAAGGAATGTTCATCTTTGACAATTTCTACAAACTATAAATGTTCATGTTATCCTTGAGGCAGCCTATAAAAGTGTTGAACCCATACAGATGCACGCAATGGGAATAAAGGAAAACGGCCTACGCAGCTCTGACCCCGCGAATAATTCTTTTAAATGACACCTTATCAATTAAAGTGCACCATAAAAATGTCAAGAGGTCGATCCATGTTACGTTTGACCTTTGCTCAAGATAAATACGCTTCATTTACTTTTGACTCTTTCCCTTTGCTGTTGCCTCATTACTGAGGATCGCTATCTTGATAAATCTCTCTCCTTGACGAGTCTGGACAAATCACCCACATAAAAATCAATCTGCTTGCTGTACCAGGTTTGGCCAGTTGCTGGACGCACAATTTGCAATATCTCCCTTTGTGTAAATACGTGAAATGGAGATTTTACCATCTCCACATTAAAAAAAAATCTTGCATACAATATTCGAGACTAAATTGGCAGATATGTGCTTTGTTACCTGTGTTACGAAAAGAAAAAGTGACGATTGACACTTTTTCTGAACAGACGGGCAGTTAGGCAAAGGAATGAATCGTAAAAACATCAAGTCCTCAATTCTTTGACGTCAACTGCAAAGGGATTATTAACAGTCGTTTTACTAGTGCTAATCAATTCCATGATTTGATCAGGTAAATGTTTTTAAGCTTTCACGGCCGAATTTAGATGCTTCGTATTGTTCTTCCCGGCTTTGACCGTGATCCATAGTTTCGTTCTTTTTGCTTCTTTTTTCTTTATTATTGCTTACGTTTCGTAACCACTGTGTAGTATATCTCTCTCCCTCCTCTAAGCTCTGCTCCTTTCTTCCGAAGAAGTAACACATTTGATTAGATGTTTTTATTATTTGTTGAGGAGTTTAGATACCCTGGCGCAGCATCGCCCATCCCGCACATCTGTAACATTGGTCGCTGGTAGTTGCGAGTGGTGCGAGCAGAGGTGAAAGGCGATCCACAGGCAGGTGAGGTGAGTGAGCGGTTTGTGGAGTACCTGTATAGGAGGAGACCGCCGGTCAGCGCTCTTGCGACACGGTGCATGGCCGGCCCAGTGCACGCGCGGACCAGGCAGAGTTACAGATCACAACCTTGCCCATCCAACGCAGCATTGCGTGAGCTGCCTACACACATACTTACTCTCCGCTCACAGAAGGCGCACGCAGTCTTCTTTATTTTCATTAAATGATAAATAAGGTGTTGTTGCTTAACACAAGGATTTGAATTTTTATTCTTACAACGTGTCTTAAATAATACATGTGAGTTACAAATTGATAACAATGTATGTATTTTGGAGGATAGTTTATTTGGGAGCTTGGTCGTCACAAAATAAAGCGTTGTTTCTAAAATCTAAAGCATGAATCGGTTGCTGTAAGGCTAGATGGACCATTTATGATCGGTCGTTGATTTTTACCTTCCAATGAAGATTCCGCGGCGTTAACCTGTAGCCAATGCACCGGACCAAACATATGTATACAGCCTTACAATATTATTCACTCACAGCAAATTCATGGCTCAACCGCCACCCAACGTGAATTTTCTAATTACAAAAAAACGATGATCCATGGATCAGCTATGGTCAAATGTGTTGTAAATAGCCCTGTTAGTGATTTAAATAAAATATTAAACAATAATAAAAATGTACGACATTTTATGAGACAAAATAGCAAGATGCTCCTTATACCTTTCCAATTCACCACCAGGTACATCCATACATATTATTATGTAGGTAGGTGCTTTCTTTTACTCGATCTCTTCGATTATCTTTACAGGCGTAAATTATTTAGTAAGAGACTTGGGAGGAAGATATTACGCTGCAGAAAGCAAGCTATGTTTAGGGTAATTAAATGTTTTATGTTCTTGATTACCATAATAAAAGATAAATGTGTTTACGTGCGTGATATGAATCTCTCAGTGGCTTAGTATATGAGACAAGAATTGTGTGTGGCTAATTTTTACATTTACTTGTACCTACTCAAATGATGACTACGTTTTATTATGTGGTACTTTAATTAATGGTTCGGTCGATAGTTCAGTGGGTAGAGCTTGCTTGCGTTCAAAGCCGTAGAGCTAGTGCTCGAAACCCGGCAAGGGTGTCAGACACAATTTCCCGTCGTCAAGTTTTCTTCAAACCCAAATCATAATACCGGCAAGATTTACTTAGCCTTCACAAGAAAGAGGTACCTGCTTCTCCAGGAAACATTCACTTCAAGTTAAATGCTTCGTTTCAGGCTTCCCCTCTTACCTTCGGTTCCACAAACCACGAATGACGCCTTTGGGGTTAGCGCGGCTAGAAGTTGCTCTAATAAGCAGCTCAGTTGTATTGCGTATTATATTTAAATACTGAATAGTAACATTTTATTTATTTTTAATACAAATATTTAAGTTTTAAAAATATAATCAAATATTTAAGTTTATTTTCTTTTATGTAATCTGCTTTAGGATGGTGTTATTCAAGAACAAGTTGTTTCTCCCCTTTAGCGCGCACCTACATATGTGAGCTTAACAAAATCACTCTGAATAATGATGAATACTCTCCAACAGCTGCAGACACCATTTATTCTTTAAGACCTCTTGGTTACTGGGACGTTCACATTAATAATGAAGCTTTCAAAATGTTACTTTCACGTTTCCACATACCTGCAAGGAAATGTAATGAATGCCTTATAATGTTACGTAATTTGAGTTCTTAAATTTTTTTTTTTTTTTTAAATATTAATGGTGACAAATTAACATCAAATAAAATACATTATTATTTTATTAACATTGAAACCAAATATCAAACCTGCTTTTTCAATTCGGCAGTCATTTTTTTAAATCGTGAGCGTTTCTACAACCAAGCCCTTTCCCACAACGTCGTCAATTTTCATTTGATGGAAGGGTTTAACCTTTGGTCCTTTGCGGCCTCAAACTTAATACGAAATAGATCATATGGCCTGCAATATCATATAATGAGTATAACATCAATCTATAAACTAAGTTTTTAAAGATATACTGACATTTAAGGCTCATATTTAATGTATGCCCACACCCAGGCACATGAAATTTCACGCTTACATGTGCTGCATGTGTACATAAAAAATAAATCAAACCTCATATGACCATAAACTTTGCAACCTGCCACCTTTTCCTGAAACTGGGGTGGCTAAGTAACTAAGTTTTTACAGCATGGCGGGTTAGTTTCATACCAACCTATTAGTCAAAAAACATATCTGATTTCAATGGTATACTTACTCCTGTTTTGTAGAAATTCACATTATTTTTTCGGAGAAATTAAGATGGTCATTTGAGAAAAAGTAAATTGAGATTATTTTACACTTCACATTTCACAAACACCTCATTCTCTCGCTATTAAAAGTGAATAAAATCAAAATGAAGTCTTCAGCCATTAAATAAATCATCATGTTTGTTTTCAACATCTAAGTGGTCAAAATTTGAGTCATCAGGGTGATGAGACATGCGACTTCCTGGGACTAAAACGACCATGATTGCTGCTGTAAGTGCAGCCTTCACCTTAGTACATATTCTCAAGTTTAAGTGGAAATGAAAACGCTCACTAGAGGTGCTGTTTGAGTTTCTATGCATTTTTGGTAGAAACTATGGTTGTCAGTGAAGAGCCCTAAGCGTCACCGCGACGGCCGCTAATCTAAGTTTGATCGCCGCTCGTCTCCCAGATGAATCACGCGCCGAGTAAAAGGCAGTTTACTTAAACGCTGCTGACAGTGAGCGGGCGCTGGTATCGCATTGCTGGGAAATTGATGGAAAGAAAACCATTACACTTGAAATTGCGTCGGTTGTAAATATGTAGTTTACCTTTCCAAGATTTTTACATTAAAAAATGTTGCCATTAAAGGTAGGTAGGGATCTAAATTGTTGTGTTCTTGGGGTTCGAAAGTCTTTTAATTATCAATACTGGTCTTCTTTTACAGTTATTTATTTCACACTTAAAAGATTTATTTCACAATTTATAATTTTTGTTAAAATATTCACAATAATGGTTTGTATTTATTTCACAGTTGGCCTTCCCTTACTATGTGTTTGGTTATTCACCAGCCAACAAATATATGTCAACTCCCCTCACTGGCAAGCAATGAGCGTCTTAAATAGCCTTTATAACAGTATTCTCCAGAAACTATTTTTGCCAGAGAGCTTCAGAATTAGGGAAAGATTCAAGTAGGTACATAGTAATTATTATTTCTAGACGCTTCAAGTACTTTATTTAATTATTCCTACCCACACATACTTATAAGTGTGATACTTAACACTACCATAACATTTACAAAACAATATAATTCATTAGTTTGCTTTAAAATGTGACTAAAGCTATTTTCTTTCTTCTACTTCCTGGAACACCTTTTCGTCGTACTTCCATTTAACTCATGATGCCTTGCTCATCTTCTTCCAGATCCACATCTCGAATACCTCTAGGTCAGGGGTGTCCAACTCAAAATCGTGGCGGGCCAGATGAAAGGCTTACGCGGGCCTTATATTAGACAGGCCTGCTCTAGGTGGTCTATTTCGTATTTCTGGATGGTCCAGGTTTAATAATACAAAATATGATTAAAACTGGTTTCTTTCTTACAAATGAATATATCTTTCTGAATGTATCTGAATGCCTTGTAATGAAAGTAAGTGACCACAGTTTTGAAAGTAAAATCATGTTTGTATTATCATGTACAATTACTTCAATTTGAACCTTGAATGTTCGAGCTGCTGAGTACTTGTTTCACCAGTCATGGAACCTATTTTTTTACTCAAGTGATGAATTCATAAAAAAAATACATTCAGCCTTTAAGCAAATATTGCTGCACGTTATTAAAATGTTTTTTGATACATAATAATTATTTCATAATACTTTGACACATACCAAATTCAAAACAATACCTACTCCATTGTGTTCATATTGTGTACATTGTTTTTTTTTACTAGCTTTTGTATTGCAGATTTTAGTGGGTCAGATCTGTTCACCTGTGTTTTTTAGATTATTAATTATATTATAACAGTGTTATTCACACTCGTTAAATCCATGGCTTATCTGTCGGCTCAGGAATATTTTTCATACTAAAAATCGATGATCCATGGATCAGCTAAGTATCAAAATGTTCGTGAATAGCACTGTTAATCTCCAGAGATGGATAATTCATTTAATTTGTTGCATGAAAACCAACTGGCAAATACAATATATCTTCCTACGTGTGTCAGAATTGATAAAGTGATTTATTTACATTTTTTTACATTTTTCGCATTTCACTTTGAACGTGCAATCATGGTTCTACTTTTTTTGCAGCGGTCGATTTAGCTTCGATCAGAGAATTGTGAAACTGTTTCAGTAATTAAAATAAATTGTACAGTGGACTGCACAGGACTTTATAGCACAAAATACGGTCATGTTTTAGGTCATAGCCAATTTTCAGAACAAAACATTTAGTTGTGTGTAAGTAATGAAGCTAATCTTTTTAAGCAATCGTCTTTTTGCAGTATTATCATTGATCCCGTTTGTATCAAAACTAACACTTTGTTTGGTGGGTACTGTGGTGGGTACCTATACTTTTCATTGATATTTTAGAAAGTTATGATTGATTATTATATGGGTACAACTTACTAGATTTAGACTCGTAGCCTAGTATTTTATATTAGGCGTTTTAGTACCAAGAATATTACAATTATTTTTGTATTAAAATTTGTCACTTTGTATGGTGGCTACACCTTATAATATTTATTTGAAAAAAGTAATGATGAATGTATGTAGGTTTATATAAGAGCTTTTCAATTGTAGAATATTATTTTTTAGTTAACCCTTTCTCTGCCGAGAAATTTTAAATTATTTTTTTCTCTTGTATGGCAGCCCCCAAAACAAAGAAAATTATGAGGCAATGGTTATTGTTGTTACATAGCAGTATTATAATGACGATTATGCAAAAAAAATAAAGAAAATCGTAGGAGCCGTTTTTGAGAAAATCTCATTTGAAATTTTCAGCTGTTCGGAAGCCATCTTGAATTTTCTAAAATTTGAAAAATGTTTCACTATGAATTATAGTGATACAAAAGTTTTTTCTGATAAAGTTAAGAAACATAAAAGTTTTTTGCGTTTTGATGAGTTTTTGTAGCCTTTTAATTTCAATTTTTGATATCATGTAAACGGCCCTTTATGTTTTTATTTTTAAAATTTTTATTTAATTTTTATATGGAATTTAATGTTACGTATAATATTGTAGAACATATCTTTTTTGTCAACGCTTTCACTTCTAAGCAAATCACAATTGTTTATTTTTTTCATATGGCAACTCATAGACGCCGATTAGCAAAAATGTTGCCATAACTAAATTTGATAAGAATGTATCAAGCAACTACTTTACTGAAAATTTAAAAAAAATCGTTAGAGCCGTTTTTGAGAAAATCGCATTTGAAGTTTTCTCCTCTTTGGAAGCCATCTTGAATTCTCAAAATAGTGAAAAACAAATTATAGTACAAAAAAGTTTATAAATTTTTCTTTCTTATGAACCTAAAAAAAGTTGTACAAAATTGCGTTTTTATGGGTCTTTTTAATATTTTCGATGAAAATTTTGAGATCGTGTAAACGGTACTTTAAGTAAAAAATTTTTTTAAGTTTTCTTTAAATTTTTGTAGAAATTAATATTGCGCGTAATATTGTAGAACATTTTTTTTTTGTCAACCCAGCCATTTCCGAGATAATCACAATCGTTTTTTTCTTTCATATGGCAACTCATAGACGCAGGTTGAGAAGAGTGTTGCCATAACAAATTTTCTTCGCGACAATCTAAGCAACGACCACACTGAAATTTTAAAGAAAATCGTTAGAGCCGTTTCTGAGAAAAGTGCAATTTTATGTTTTTTTTGTATCGCAGCCATCTTGAACTTTCAGGTTGGTGCCATGCCGGTCGGCCCATCAAAATCTGTGGTTGTCAATTCTCTAAATCCAAAAATTGGTGTCTCTGCGATCAGTAGTTCCGGCTGGGACATACATACATCCATACGGACGGACGGACGGACGGACGGACGGACGGACGGACAGGTTCGACAAATTAGGTTTTTTTGCATGTCCTGGTGCAGGACAACTCATTTCCGGTGAAACCTCATTTTTTTGTTTTCGGACGAATACAATACTTTATAACAGTCCTTCGGACTGCTATAAAGTAAAAATACATCTATGATATTTTTTTCTGTACCAGACTGTAACACGAGGTAACGACAAAAGCTTGCTGTTTGTTGTTATTGTTGCAAAATGTGACTTTGCTGTAGAAATGAAACAATCCAATTTTTTTTTTCAAATAATCTATACAGTAGATACCATGACATTTCAATAAACTACGAAATGAAAAATTAAGAAAATACTCCTCAGAAACCTAGCTACCTCCAGTGAAAGTTAACAAAGCCACAGGTACAGTCAACCTAAAGTCATCTCTTACAACAACAAAAACATTATGACACACCTGTAAGTTGCTCCATTTTACGTTAAATTGGTCCAATAAAAACTTGCAATGCCAGCATGACAAGCTGCTTGTTGGAAGAGCTACCTGCTCTCATGTACCTGCAAGCAGGTTACGTCACGATGCCTCTTCTTGTGACGTCACATATGTAGACCGATAACCTGCGCGTGTGACGAAACGCGGTACCTTAAAGTAGGTTGAGGATTACAGCCGCTAATTGGCTTTTTTATCGACTTATCATCGAAAAAAGAAACAATTTTGTAAGTCAGTTTACCTCGCGTCTTGCGAGTTATTTCAATTATTGCATCTTTAAAGTAATTAAGAAAAAGATGATTGTAACTTTTCGAAGGTTCTTTTGTATGCTTCATGTCAGAGCGGTTAAAAAAGAAAAACGAAAAAAAGATAGGTACCGATTATATTATATCAGAAGTATTAACGAATAGCCTTATCCAATCGCAGAAGAATAATGGCTCACAATGTTTTTTTTTCTTATTTCGTTATTGTAGTAATAATCCCGTTTTCAGTAATTTAAGATTTTCTTTGAGTGAAAATGACGCGTAGATATTGCTACATGTCTCATAGTGGACGTCGTGAAAATTGTAAATCCAGCCGCCTTCTTCTGAAACTTCACTTTTGATAGTTCAACAAGACATTTTAATTCATTGATTTTATTACTTTTTAGACCCGAACATCTCATCAGCGCCCTCCATCAGCTGTCACATATCGCACGTTTAATAATAAAGAGCAATAACTCAAAAAACATGAATGTTGGGAAAACGCGTTTGAAGTTCAGACACCCAGTACAACTTGTATGGGATGAAAAAGGCGGCCGATGTTTTATCTCTGTCATATTCGTCCAAATTGAACGGCTGTCGCATTCTATGCATTCTTCTCGCATTGTTCTTGCGTTTTATTACAAAATCTCGATTTTCCCAATTTTCGAGTTATTTCTCTTTATTATTAAACGTGCGATATGTTTAATATAAAACTAGTATGTCAGTACAACAACTAAAGAAACATAACAATACGTGAACATGTTTTGACTTTTATTTATCAACAGACGAACTTCTTTCTCTCTCATCCTCTTCCTTAGCCTACGTCCAGTCCACTCCTAGACGTAGGCTTCCTCCAATCTTCTCCATGTTCGTCTATCGGCTGCTGTGTTTAGCCATCCTCTTTATTCGTCCAGCTACCTCCATTGGGGTCTCTCTACTCCCCAATTGGACATCCTGGGCCACCACTGGACGATCCTTTTCGATCATGGTTCTGCATTGCGATGTGATCAGCCCAGCACCATTTTAAGCAGACACTCGCTTTATGACATCAGTGACACCAGTGCATCTACGAACCTCCTGGTTTGGAACACCCTGTCTCTGAGGCTAATTCCCAGCATCCTCCTTTCGATGGCTCTTTGGCACGTCCTTGGTCTGTTGGCGCTGTACACTGAATGAGCCCTTTTGTGAGTCAATAGCTGTTCCTTGACTTATAGGCTGGCATGCGGCTGGCCACCCATGCTGTAAAAATGGTTCACTTTGCCAAAGTCACCCCTGTCTCAGGAAAGGACGACAAGAGTTGCAAGGTGTATGTTCATTTGAGATTTGGTTTTTATGTTGTAGGTTCACATGAGGCATGTGCAAGCGCGAACTTGTATTTGTCTGGTTGTGGGAATGCATGTAATGTGAATCTCCAATGTAACATATCTTTGCAACTTAGATTAGATTAGATTAGATAGCCATTTTTTTCATGTTGAGGATGTAGCATAGATTTCCGAAAGCCGCCCATATCAGTCCTACCCTTCTGGTTATTTCAGTTGCTTGAGGCAAGAAGCAAACAGGCGTCGAAAAATAAGTGCGTGCTGTATTGTGTGTATGAAAAATATGTGAGTAAAAGTGGATACAGTACATGCAATGGAATGCTTCTACTTCTGAAAGAATCAGGATTACCTAATCTTTACGATTGCTGCCATACAAAAGATAGAAAGGAAGAAAGAGTGAGAGATACAACATTGCGGCTTACACACTCGTACATGTGTAAGCCATTATTGACTGTTGTGTTATTAGCGATCTGTAATTAGGAAATGACACTGTTCTGATGTGGCGGAGAGCTTCTCACTAATGCCCAAGTTAGGCCACTTTCTAAAGTGTAACTAGTCGTGGTTTAATTGTAACTGCTGAGAGTGGTACCTTATTGTTGGCCACTTTTACCGCTGTGAGAGATGTGGTTCTGTTACGTAAGCAAGGTGGTCGGTAAACGGGGAACCTGGCCTGGTGAGGCAACACCGCATGCGCAGACGGTAATTATCATCTTATAATGTACTTACTCCATATTGCCTTCAGATTACCAAAATTATGTACGTATTTAGTGATGGGAAATGAAAAAGAATTTGTGGTCAGTTAAGTTTCATCGATTTTTGTTAACAATTATTTTTAGGCTTTACGAATAAAACGATGAACAAAAGTCAATACCTTACAATTTTTTTCAAAAGACAATTTTTGTTGTTGTTGATCTTTTATGGAAAAATAGAAAATTATTCTCATGAGTTAATTTAAAAACATCTCAGTAGATGTGATATTTATAAGAACATTTTGACATTTTGATTGATTTGACTGTAAAAATATTCGTTTAACTGGAATAAGCATTTAGATGGTATTTTACAATTAACCATGGTAAAATAATGTATAATATTTTATGGTAGTTTTGTATTAAACTTAAGTAATTGATTTAAAAAATCGTCGAGCTCTAAAATCGATGTAACCTATATGCCGATTACCCACTCGACGGGTTTTGAGTAAAAATTCAGCTAACATGTAGATTTATCTACGAAATGGATCGCATGAAATTTTAAATCTTTTTTCATTTTTCTATTTTCCCCCGGTCGTGGTTAAGATTTGGAAATATATACGTTGAATCTAAATGCTAAAATTACAAAGTAAAACCCGCTTGATTTGCTAGTAATACATACAACTAGAAAATTTTAATAAGAAGTCAAGTGAAAAAAAACTTATTGTTCCAATGGCGCTAGAGTCCCTAGTCTCCTGTAACATTCCCCTCCAGTTCCTCCTGTTCTCAGCAGCTGACTTCCAACTTGTCTCCTGGGGAAGCTGCGCTGCATCCCCGCTCTAAAAACACCTCTACATAAGGAAATACTGCGAAGATTTCAATAACGTATGAAATTCCCGTTATGATAATTGATACTTGAAAAGAAGTTTTTTCTTGTTTTCCATTAAACAGCTCACACCTCGGACAACACTAGTAGTGGCATCACAAACCGGAACAAGTCGATCTCTGCGTATGCAACTTTCCAAACGTAGGCGCGGTAGATGATACCTACATATGTATGTGCTGCATTAAGCTGCTTTTTACTGTGGACGCCAACTCATAAACCATTTCTATTTATGCTCGGAAAGTCGTTCAATAAACATGTTGATGGAACATCTCTGCAAGACAATCTGATATTACGTCAATGATGTAAAAGCATCTCTTCTTGAAACTCTGAAGCTAAATTATTTGCAATTGACACTGCACCATAAATTATAGAACACTTTAGTGAACAATTTCTTCATACAGCGCTTCGGTCAAGTAGTCAGGATGATGACAGTCATAGCATATTATTTATGATCTCCGTCTGGAGCTCTTTGATCCGGATCATTCGGTAATACTTTCTAAATAAATTAATTCGTTTTTATGTATCTGGCCAATACATATACAGGCAGTATTCTTCAGTTCTTTAGACACGTTGTCCGTAAAAATGAGGATAGCCTGGAACGATTGGTTGTGATCGGTGGCTTGGAGGAAAAGAGAGGAAGAGGAAGATCCCTCCCATGATAGGCCAATCAATTGAAGACAGCAGAAGGCATCTCAGTGGTTGGATCTAATCTAATCTAATCTAATCTAATCTAAGCTGCAAAGATATATATCATTTAAGATTTATACTAAATGCATTCCCACAAGCAGATATGTATAATTTCGCGCTAACACATGCCAATATAAAAACCCAATCTCAAATGAACATAAGCCTTGCAACTCTTGCCGTCCTTCCCTGAAACAGGGGTGACATTGGCAAAGTGAACCAATTTTTATATTATGGGTGGTCAGCCGCATAACAACCTATAAGTAGGGACTGGAAAAAAGTGGTGTTATTTTTTGCGAAATTCGCGTTATTTTTTTGGGAAATTCGCGTTATTTTTGATCAAAAACAGGGAAATTCGCGTTATTTTTTTTGATAAACGGGGAGATTCGGTGTAATTTTTAGGGTTGATTTGATCGAAATAAAGGTTTATGTAATTGAAAAACTATAGATTTTACTAATATTTACAATTTATTATACAAACAACAATATGTACCTTAAAAAACAATGAATAAATAACATCTGAATCAATACGAGTTACAACTTACTCCATTGATTGAAAAAAGTATTAATATTTGAATGACACTCCGAATACCCTGCAATATCCTTTTAAAATATTAAATTTCTCTCTAGATGAGGGTTATCTAATTTTTTCGAGAGATGTTGGCTTTTATGAAAGCCTCAAGTTGTGCTCTTGGCTAATCCAGCAGCAGCTTCACTCCTTGATGTATTTCCTATTTCATTGATGTCACGATTCAAGTATGTTTGGATGTCCAGGACAGTTCTGCTTATAATTTATTTTTTTAATAAAATAGATTTGTGAATACGAATGCAATTCACCAACCTACTCTGCCTGGCCAGAAACAGGTATAAATATCATTAATAAAAAATTCAATACGAGTATTGTTCATTTTAATTAATTATTAATTTATAATTACCCAATTACATTTGTTGAACCAGGGTCAAATTTATGGTCAAATGACCCAGGCGGGGATCGAACCCCGCGTCTAGCGTTCTAGCGTGTTTCAACGTTGAAAGATCAGCCCACTTGGCCCCCTCGGCTCTAACACCGACCATTTTTTCTGTGCTTTGCACGTGCTTTGCACCTTGCAAAGGTTTTTCGCAGTAATCTTTTCTTTCCCACAAAAAAGTTGCGTTGCAGAAGCGACACATAACAACTTTTTCGCACAATTTCTACCAAAAGTAAGAAAATTCGCGATATTTGCGTAAAACCTCAAATTTCGCGTTATTCGCGTAAAAACATCAAAATTCGCGAATAAATTCGTTTTATCGCGATCGCGAAATTTTCCAGTCCCTACCTATAAGTCAAGGAACATACATGACAAATTACATTTTTTAAAATCAAAGAATAAAAATAACAATATATACATGGACATAAAAAACTAAATCATAAAACCAAATTCACTTTAACAAACCCTAGCCGCCAACATCACAGATCAACCACACTGGATCACTGGGGCAATGCTGTCAAGAGAGAAGAGTGGTTGCTTCCACAAGGGTCACAACTCTCAGCAATGAGGAACAAGCTTAAGAAAAAGAAGAAATAAGTAATAATAAAAACTAATGAACCATTTAATTTCTGTCACCACTGGATAATTTTTTCATCCTTAGAATGCATTTCAACCGTCTTGACCCTTATAATCATTAAGTAAGATGTTTTCCTTGGCGTTCTATGTGACAAGAGCCCTTAGCAATTAATAAAGAATTATTATTTTCATTTTAATTTTCCCTAGTAACCCGGATACGTGACATCAAAACTTCGCTAACTGTGGAATTTGTGCCGTGTCCATCAATTAATCACAAAGTTCACGTCACATATTTTTAAAATAAATGAAGTATTCTGATTCTCATTATGCTGCAGGCTTCTTGTTCCTTTGACATCATTGCCGCTGCATTGTGCTGAGGATATTCTAAAGGCCGAATGTCATGCGTAATGGACCTACATACAAAAGACGTGAAGTATTGTGAAGTGTGACTTCATACCTTTGCTTTAATTACCCCGCTGGTCACTTTTCGCGTGACTGTGTCAAGGTTCTATGAACTTCAACAAAGAAAACAATGAAGGAGTATCGTTGTGAACCTGTGAAAAAATACGTCACAATAATTATCAGTCTATTTAAGCTGCTCTTACACGTGGCATTTTATTTCATTACGTAGTTGATGAAGATGTTGTCTATCTATAATCTATAATCTAAGTTGCAAGGATATATTCATTCAAAGCTCTCAGATGTATGCCCACAAACAAACACGTGTAGTTCGCGCTTACAAATGCTGATTGTGTACTTACAAATAAAATCCAAACCTCAAATGAACATAAGCCCTGCAACTCTTGCCGACATTCCCTGAAACAGGGGTGACATTGGCAAAGTGAACCATTTTTTACAGTATGGGTGGTCAGCCTCATACCAACCTATAAGTCACCCTATAAGTAGCCTATAAGTAACCCGTTGTCAATTATGTGTATGTGTATCGTGATACACCTCTTTTATTAAAGCTTCGGCATCCTTAAGGATTCCCTTGTTCAATCTTTTCTTGTATGGTAAGATGGATTTTGCATATGTATTTTTGATTTAGTACATTTGTGATGCGATGGTTTGGACATATTGAAAGGATGAATGAAGACCGACTGACAAAAAGAGTGTATAAAGGGAATGTAACAGGTAAGCGTGGAAGGGGAAGACCTAGGAAACAATGGATTGATCAGATAAATGAGATTGCGAATGAATGGAATCTACAGAGTGGAAACAAGAGAAGAGCATGCATGAAAAGAGTGATGAAATTAGATGAGATGAAAGAAGTATGCAAGGACAGAGTCAAGTGGAGGCACTTGTGTGGAGGTACTGGCCACCCCTAGAGGAAAGGCGGCAGGATACAAGACAAGACAAGACATTTGAATTTTGGTCTAAAAACACCTGGAGGCATGAGGATAACACACAAAATATGAATGAGAGTATGTCTCAAATATTTTGAATGGTTTTTATTATCAAAATAGAGACATGCACCGGTCTGCAGTCTAGTGGATAACACTTCGGACTCGAATTGGAAGATTATGTGTTCGATTTTTGGCTGAGCAAGAGATCAGATCATTTATAATTTAAATATGCTCTTCGCTCGGTTGAAAAATTATTTTGCGTGTACCAAACAATAAAAATGGACCAAAAGGTCCATCCTTAGAGCAACTGGGCCTTGTTTATGCATTGGTGATACCTATCTATAGAGACTACAAAGCTCGCAGGTGGCTTTTGAGGTGTGATTCAAACAAAAACAGCGTTGACCGAATACTGTAACTGTAACTCTGTCGCTATTCCGTGAGGGGTGGCCTCTGCAGAGCTATTTTTTTTATTAAATAGATTTGTGGAAAGGAATGCAATCTACCAACCTATTTTGCCTGGCCAGTTGTCTTCGTGAGAAAGCAGAAGCTTGTGTGCATGTGACGGCATCTGTTGAACCAGGGTCGAAGTTATCGTCGTAGGATTCGAACCAACGTTATCCGGTTCCAAATAACCTGACTCCCCGCGGCTATAACACCGACCTCCATTTCTTCCTATCCTTAGATACCTCTTTGAATTCATTCATATCCATCACCTTTGTCCAACCTTTTCTTCTTTTACGCACACTTTGTATATCCCATTCTTCCACAGTCAAATAATTTGTCCTAATATTTATTTATGGAAAAATATTGAACATGCTCTATAAAGACAACGGGTCAGAGCTTTCACGGCATAAAATAATTTTAAGATATTATCACCTTTCAAAGAAAATAATTCACAAGCATTCTATATCAGATGAGATTTTTTGAGATGTTCAGCGGTCTGTAGCAAGAAGATGTCTAAACATGAATATCCAACAGAGAAACGTATAGGAAACGGGAAGAAGCCTACGCCCAGGAGTAAACGGATTAGACTTTGAAGCCAAAATTAAATGGAGAACGGTATTGATGTAAATTTCTCCTACTGCCTACATATAAGTAATCATGCATTCACACTTATAAAAGTTCAATAAATAAGTAACTATGTACATATTTCATTCTGATGTAATTCCGAGTAAGAAATAATATACTTTTAACACAGCTACTTTTAAAGGTATTTACATGCAAGACTTTCTTTCTTCGGACATTCAAGATTATGACCATCTACAAGAAAACAAAATGCATCCGCGTACAGCGGAGATCTAACATCCAGCATCCGTCGCTGGCTGAGTGACGGATGGCGAGATTAAGTGCACTTTATTTATTGATTTCCCGTTTCAATTATCGAGGTATTTAAATTGGTCTAACGTTGTATGTGTTCCTTGACTTATAGAATGGTATGAAGCTGACCACCCATACTGTAAAAAATAGTTCACTTTGCCAATGTCACCTCTGTTTCAGGGAAGGTCGGCAAGAGTTGCAGGCCTTATGTTCATTTGAGATTGGAGAAGTCCACATGCCTAAGGGTGAACTTATACGTGATATATACGTAATATATCTTTGCAACTAAGATTGTAGATTATAGGCTATAACACGCCTTGCAATAAAAGGCGAAAAAGATACAACTCTTAACTATGTGATCTGTCAATAAAAGTCAGCAGATTGCATTGGCTGGGTCCCATCTAAACCTGGAAGAAATGGTCGTGATGACAAACCCAAAGCGGCGCAGGACAGTGAGAAGAACCAAATTAGATAGCTGGATAGAATGGTGATGGATTGCCATGTGATGGAAGCGTTAGACTGGAGGAGGAAGGTGTTTGATAGTTTGCGGTGGCTGCAGTTGATCAAAGTGGGCAAGACCCGCCCCAGGTTGTCCATATTTTCCAGAAGGCAGCATTTCACTCTGAAGTTGGTATGATAAAATGATTTCCTTTGAAAGCAAAGCCACCTTAAGACATGTCAACCATATAGTTAACTGTGCGCACAGAAGACTTAATTTCTCAATAACAAGATTGCAATTTATTTGCTACTCCTACGTTTATTTGTAAAACCCATATCCCATAAAAGTACGCAGATATTTATTAAAAAGAAGTCGCATTGTTTAGTTCTTCACAAGATATCCACAAAGATGTCGTAGGTGGACAATATGGGATATTATGTCAGACCAATGGAGCAATGCTGCGTTACGTTTGTTTTTTTAAAATAATATTATTGAAGAGTGTAGACACTAGATTTTCTTTTAATTTGTGGTGATCTAACTGGCCTTGATTTTTTTCACAAGAAAACGGGCTAAGCAAAAAAAATAAAAAGGCTTAAATTGTTCTTCCCACACAGAAATTCAATGGCTGTTCGTCCGCTTAAAGTGGATTCTTCGTACAAAAAAGGTTTGATCTGACTATACTACCCCATTTTTGTTGTATGGGAAACCAGAGGAAAGAAGATTGCCTGGAAGATTTCAAACAAGACAGTTGAGAGTCCATATCGCAAGAAGCAATACTTTCTACATCAGGAAGCCTAAGGGGTCTTCAAACTGAAGAGAAAGATTTAACTGCCTGACAAATCACTGTAACTGTGGGGCATATTTAAACTTATCTAAAGAATATTATCGATTATTTTTGCGTATTGATTTTGAGCAACACATTATGAGCATACAACTCCGGCATCTAGTCTAGACTGCCGGCAATTTTATTAATCGATCCACATTAAAGAAGCGAATGCAGAGTACAGACGGAGGAATCCGAGATGGGCGAAAGCGATGATGTGTCGCTTTGGGAGTGGCGAGCGCGGGAGTTGCAACATTTGCCTCAGCTGAGGCGAGGCGGGGTGACGTCACGCGGACGAAACTCAATTTTCGCAAGAGGACAGCTGATATATATTTTTTTGAACCAGAGACTATCAAACATTTTGTACCGTCAACCACTTTATAGCTACTTCGTATAGGATGAAAATCAGACAGCGGACTAAATGTCGCGATGTCCCGTAAATTTATCAACCAAGGCAGGCGCCTACTTCCTACACTGTTTCTTCCTTGAATTGTTCTTTGTAGAATCACTTGTAATATTGACCTTCGTCTTCTTGTTCCATACTCCTACAGTAGGATAGTCTATAACCATCAAGCCATTTTAATCTGGATCTTCCCGCTGCCCTGTAGTCCTCTAGATCCGTAACCACCGATATCTTTTCGATGCATTTATTGTCCATTCGCTAAATGAAACCAGTAAAATGCAGTCTTGCAGTCTGCTGACTTGTCCTACATTTTTACTGTCTTGTATTTGTTATCCAGCCGCCATTCCGCTGAGGTGGTCAGATGCGTCTCCACGTTCTTGTATCCTTGCACAATTCTTTCATCTCCTCAGGATTCATCACTCTCTTTAGGCGTGTTCTTTTCTTGTTTACTCCACCGATTTTTAACTCTCATCGCATCAACATCGACCCCTCGGTGTTTGTATCGCCTACTTTGGGAACGCCTGCTCACACACTTATCTCAGTGAGTTATAGCTGAGAGCACAATCAGCTTGATGCGGATATCTTGCGTTTAATTTGAGTTTATGAAATATATTGTACGCAGATACGAGTGCAATAAATTATTTTTGCTTCACAGTAAAATGTAATGTGCTCTCCTGAGCTGGGCTGGTAATGCAGTAATTGCAGCCCGGAGCGCTTTTACATAAATTAATTAAGTAATAACATTTGATACACAACGGGCTGCTTTGATTTTTAGTTCTCATTTTTGTAAGTCTTAGAAAGGCTCATGCATGTAGATTTAAAAAAAAAGGTGTGTGGAAGCACTTGTTTGGGATCACACACCCCCTGGTCTGAAAATGTGTTGGAATATTCCTAAACTTTCGATTATAAGTTACTAAAATATCTACCATTCATTCGTAACGCTATTTTTATTTTTAAAATTCAAATGTATGCGGGCCTCAAATATCATACTAGTATTCCTTGACTTATAGGTTGGTATGCGGCTGACCACCCATACTGTTAAAAAATGGTTCACTTTGCCAATGTCACCCCTGTCTCAGGGAAGGACGGCAAGAGTTGCAGGGCTTATGTTCATTTGAGATGGGTTCTTATAATGTAGGTCCACATGCGGCATGTGTTAGCGCGAAATTATACATGTCTGCTTGTGGGAATGCATTTGATATAAATCTAAAATGGTATATATCCTTGCAGCTTAGATTAGATTAGAGATTAGATTAGGTACAGTAAATAGAAAAATTACAAACAATATATTTTTTTTATTCGATAGAATTTTGTCTTAGCAAGATGAAGAGATCCATTCACTCTTTCCTTCCTGTGAACATCTACTATTGTAATTTAAGATATTATGAATAATTTGAATAATAATAATACGATGATATTCAGAACAAATTTGCTACAATTATTTTGATTGATGGTTGTTGCAAAAAAAGCTCCTCTCTCTCTTGGAAATGCATCGTAACAACAATACGAGATCGATATTGCCTAATTAAGTGTAGGAACATTCTCCTCTTCCATACATATAATGTGCGACTACCAATATAACGGAATGTAGAGTTGGCTGTGATGATGATGATGATGATGATGATTATGATGATTTCCTTATTAGCGCCGTTTCGTGACTCAATGTCACTCCAAGGGCGCTTAGTATTTTACTGGGCGAAGAAAAATGTCTTCATCCTCCTCTTTAGGTCCTCAACCGTCTTAGACCTCCGGATTTCTGGTGGTAGTTGATTCCAGGTCGCAGGGCCGGCCACTGCAAAAGCACGGTCTCCGAAAACAGTGGCAATTTTTCTTCTAGGTTCATTTAGCAGGGTTTCCGCTCCGTTCTCTGCTGATCTTAGTGTTTGCTCCCTTGAGCCCAGGACTTTTGAGACAATCAGCTCTTGGATGTAGAAAGGAGCTGCATCATGGAGAGCTTTGTATGTGATAAGGCCAAGTTTAAATTTGACGCGTTGAGGAAACCTCAGCCAGTGGAGTCGCTCTAAAAGCGGAGTTATGTGACAGTGTTTGGTTTGGTTGAATATAAGCCGCGCGCCTGCATTCATTACTGACTGCAACCGACTTAATTCACACTGTGTTTGGGCTGCATAAATGCCATTGCAGTAGTCCACTTTGGATACTACAAAAGCGTTGACGAGTGACCTTTTAGCTTCCAACGGTAGATATTTTTTGATATATTTCAGCTGTCGTAAACCATAGTAGCCGGAACTAACCGTGGTGCTGATTTGTTTCTTCATGGTCATCGTGATGTGATATCGAGCACCTGCCTGGAGCCCGTACCTTCTATGAAATGACTTCATTGTTCTTTGAATTAATTTGTATCACGTCAATAGTAATTAATTATTCTGCATGTAAGAAATATTTCCTACGAGACGTGCGATGTAAGAATGTTTTGGATAGCATTTAATCATCTGAAAGCAGGTTTATTTTTTTGCAGGATTGTAACATTTCGTTGCTGTCCTGTCGCTTTTCTGTGTATGAATACTGTTGTCATTTAAAAACGATGTGTATGAATTATTCAACTTTTAGTTCTGAATTCTATCAATACGATGACGTCATCACTCCATCGGAAAATTGGACCGGCTAATGTTATATTTTGAAAGACAGAACGATGATAAGTTGCATAATATATCAGATGAGTTTCATATTACAAGAACATTACTCACGTGCCATTTTTCGCAACCAATAAAAACGTTGAAAATGATGTAAAAATTATAGTTTACTGCATAATAAATAATGCGTTGTCACCATCTTGAAGCGGCGCTTATTCAGAGCGCGGAATACATTTTTCAAAACCTTGAATTGCGTATTCACCTCGGAGGAATGCTCTAACGACACTCTTCGTGTCAAAACATTACAGTGTTCGTTACGCAAAGTGTCATTACCTCTGCGACCTTGTGTGTGTAGAGCCCGTACCCCGACTAAACGTGTACACTAAGCCATGGCGTTCACCAAAATATACATGGAAACTCAAATGCTCACTTGAAGTGCTGTTGTAGTTTACATACATTTTTAGAAAAATAGTACAGTTTTGTTGAAGGTAAGAGGTTAAACTTGAAGAAATACTTAGTATGGCATGTGTAGGCATTAAGAATATCTCACTAAACGCATTCTCTCACAATTTAGGGATGGGCAAATAGAAAAAAAATATCGATATATATCGAATCGATATTTTTTTAACACTATCGAAATATATCGAGGAAAAAATATCGATATTTCGATATATCGATGATAAAAAATATCGAAATTTTCCAAAAAAAAATATCGGTCGCTGGCGGGTAAGGTCTCAAAATTTCGAAGTTTTTGGCGGGCAACGGCTTAAATATTTTAAAGTTTTTGCTATATAAAGTTTGTCAACTGCGGGGGGGGGAAGAGGAGACATTTGATTTGCTACATAAAAATGTTGGCTTCCAAACACAACCCCCTATAAAGTCACATTTGCAAAAAAATATCGTTTTTTATACGATTTTGATACTTGAAAAACAATATCGAAATATCGATTAATCGATATTTCTAATATCGGTACTTTTGATATATCGATATATTTTGCCCATCCCTATCTCACATCAAATGTGTCACAAAGCTCAAGGCAAGAAGCGGTGCCTGGTTTCCATGAGGAAAGTTCTCATAGTTAAAATAGTTTACGTTTGAAGTATTGTATGGAAAAAATAAACGTTTGATGAATGTATCAACAAACTCACGTGATTAGAAAAAAAACAGCGATGCGTATTTTTACTTTGAGAATGAGACAGTCAACCTGGACGTGATTGTTATAATAATATAATTTTGTCTTATCCAAGAAAATTTCACATAAAAAGTATGTAATGCTTGTTGTTCTTCCAGGCTCTCACCGTGGTCAAAAGTTTCCTTCGTCATCCTTCTATTTACTTTCTTCTTGCTTACGTTTCGTTATCACTGTGTGGAACTTCTTCGAAACTCAAGAAAAAAGCAGCAAGAAGAAACCATGGACCACGGAAGAGCAATACCAAGCATCTGAGTAATACGTACTACGTAGTATTATAGTAACCTTATCTATGCATCTGAATCCGGCGGTGTAAGCCTACCAACATTAAAAATACATAAAGTTTTGTGACTGATAAAGTGAATTAATTAGCTTTTTTTTTCTTTTTTTTGTATCATTTTGATTTTCTTTTAATTTTATTTTCATTCGTTTCAATTTCATATTTTTACCCAAAATATCTTATTCTTTCAATTTTAAATTATTGTTTCCTACGACATTTTTTGTTTCTTTATTGTCAAAATAAAATATAGAACCTAACAGATTATGGCTTTTACTTACAATTATAGGTTTAAATGATTGGAAAAAATGTTGAATGCATTACAAAACCTCTTATTTGATTCATATGTAATCCATGGATCATCTTTTTTTGTACGGAAAATTCAGGTTAGGTGGTGGTTGAGCCACGGATTGGCTGTGTGTGAATAGCACCGTTAGATTGTTGAAATTGTGGAAAAAATGTTGCTTACAAAACCTCTTATTTGATTCATATGTGATCCATGGATCATCTTTTTTTGTACGGAAAATTCAGGTTAGGTGGTGGTTGAGCCACGGATTGGCTGTGTGTGAATAGCACCGTTAGATTGTTGTCATAGTTTGAATTGCCCCAATAATTTTTCCTAACACTTTCTCGTGAAAATTATCAGTATAGAGTCAGAATTTGTTCACCACCAAATTTTGATTCATACATCTTGCGTAAACATATTGAACACAAGGCAATTATAATAAACATAAAAATAATTCAGCATCGCCATGAAAATAATTCAAAACGTAATTGATTTCAACATGCGAAACAATTTAAAAATATAATCTACATTCATCGCGACCATCTACTCTCAATGTAATACACAAGAACTCCAAGTATTAACTCAACCACAGCGTCTTACCAAAAATATTTTGAACCTGTACTGATCACTAAAAATACTGTTATTGTTTTGATACATGTTTTGGTAAACGTAATGCTTGAGTTTACTTTCAACGCTTTGTACTTGTGGTACAGAGCGTACGCTTGGCCCGTTAAGAGCGATTACTATATTATAGTTTAGTGATCGCAAGCAACTCTGCTTCCCACCGTATTTCGCACTCGCTGTCGCATTTTTTGGGTCAAACTGTGAACCGGTCCACACAGCATTCGGCAAAAGTGATCTAATATTACCAGACGAAAGTGCTACAGAAACAAGAAACTTCTTATATCGTAAACGCTATCACGAACTGCCCGCGTTCCTATGTATGGAATGCCTGTATCGTTGCCGTCTTACCCACTGGTCTGGTTTCCGCTACCACAAAGATTACCACGAGGTAATCTCGCTGGAATGTAGAGTGTTGAATAATCACACATGGAAGTATAATGTTCTCATTAAAGTAATCATTATGATTCAATTTCTGCGAATGATGTAACCAGAACATTTTTGAAGACGAAAAAGAAGAAGCAATTGAATTCATTCCCCGTAGTATGGTAAAATAGTGAATCCCGGCATCAAAAATATAACGAACAGAAAATTAGCTAGAGATATTGCTTGCGAATTTTCTAACTACTTTGTCCCTTTATCTTTTGAAATCCACATGGAAATGAAAAGTCTTTTTATTGCTGCTACTTATACCTACTTACATTTTTTCTTGTTTTGTCAGAATTTTTTGCCTATTTTCTTGAGGTCAAAATATGTATTTAGAACAACCGATTCTAGATTGAATGAAGCTTTGTTAGGTAACCATTTGAAGTTGAATGCAAGTAAGACGAAAGTATTGATTTTTGAAAGAGATAATGAAAATATGAATTATGAATTTAAAATTAATGGAATGAATGTTGATATCGTAAATGAGTTTGTATACCTGGGAAGTAAGTTTGAAAAAGATGGAAGAATGATCGGTGAATTTGAAAGAAGAATAATGAAAGGCAGGTGCGTACTGGGTGCTACCGCTAGCATCGCCAAGAACCAGAATCTTTCAAAAAATGTTCGACTGGCGGTGCACGGTGGTATACTAGTGCCCACTCTGATATATGGAAGTGAAGCCTGGACGGTGAGTGAAAGTGAGATTAGTAAAGTCCATACAGTAGAAATGGACTACTTGAGAAGTATGATTGGGAAAAGACGGAGTGATAGGGTAAGGAATGATTTTGTTAGAGAGGAATGTGGTGTAAGAGAAAGTGTGAAAGTAAAGATTAAAAGAAGTATGCTTAGATGGTTTGGACATTTGGAGAGAATGAATGAGGAAAGACTGACGAAGAAAGTATATGCTGCGAGAATTGATGGATGTCGTGGAAGAGGAAGACCGAGAAAGGTATGGATGGACCAAATTTTCGAAATAGCGAATGAATGGGATATCCAGAGTCATAATAAAAGGAGAGCTTGTATGAAAAAGGTTATGGCTCTGGATGAAATGAAAGAAGTATGCAAGGATCGAAAGAAATGGCGGTTGATCTGTAATGCTGGCGGTTAAAGCTAAGGCTTTTAAATTTAAAAAATATGTGTTGTAGTTTTTTTTTTTTTTTTTTTTTACTGTTTAATTGCTTAGAATTTATTTGTTTTATATATTTGATTGTATTAATTGCTTGTACTCCTTGACTGATAGGTTGGTATGCGGCTGACCACCCATACTGTAAAAAATGGTTCACTTTGCCAATGTCACCCCTGCTTCAGGGAAGGTCGGCAAGAGTTGCAGGGCTTATGTTCATTTGAGATTGGGGTTTTTATATTGTAGGTCCACATGCAGCATGTGTAAGCGCGAAATTATGCATGTCTGCTTGTGGGAATGCATTTAATATGAATCTCAAATGATACATATCTTTGCAGCTTAGATTTAGATTAGATTTAGATGTCTCATAAAGATATTTATTTTATAATTTGTATTGTTTGTGCATTAACACTGTGAAAATTCATATTCAATAGTTATTTATTTTAAGGATTTAAATCAAACACTGTTTTGTATTTTCACTTTTACAATTATTTATTATTTAATTTTACTAACGTTTTCGATCTTAGATCATCGTCCTAATGATCTAAGATCGAACACGTTAGTAAAATTAAATAATAAATAATTGTAAAAGTGAAAATATAAAACAGTGTTTTATTTAAATCTTTAAACTAAATAATTATTGTATTTATATTTTAGTTGAAAAACTTGTTAGTTATCTGAAATGCGGATCATTATTCATTATGATTGTTTGTTGTATCACTAATATCTAAACTATGCGACCATTTGAACCAAGCATTGATAGCAACAAAATACAAGATAATGACTTGAATGCCACGGAGAAAGTATTCAAAGATGTCTCTTGTGATTGTACGTAGAGATCTTTTGTGTGGGCAGAAATTACAATACTCGTAACTGATCAAATTACAAACAAGTTCCTATTAAATTTATGTTCCAACACTCTATAGGGAATTATCCATTTTTCATTATTTTCTCAGAACAATAATTGATCGCTTTGATTTGTGGTCGACAAGAGTCACCCACGCCTCAGAATCTCAGCGAAAATGAGATGAATATAACGTGCATAGGTACCCAAGTAGGCTGAACGCAATAAACCATAATTTATGAAGTATTATCAGGAATGATTTGACGGCATCCACAACGAGGAGCAGATATATCAGGCAATTTATTACCTCTCAAATGCTCTAATCTGTGCTATGTGTAACAGAGTTGGACAGCTGGAGTGATTGATCCCCAAATCTCTCAGCGATACAAGTTTCTTATGAACCATGGAATCATTCGATATTGGCCAATCACAATAATTACAAATAATTATTTCGTTAATACCGACCTCACTTTTACTAAGTTTGATTTATTATTTACTTCAAGGATTTGACCAAGTATTAATTATATTAGATAAACTAGGAAAGCTTTTTGAAGCTACGAGTATAGAGTAACTGGTTACTTTTTTTAAGTATAAAGAACCACCTTTCGTTAGCAGTTAATTAAGTAGATGGTGCCAACTAATTATAATTGATTGATTATTTTTGTACGGGTATTTAAAAAAAAACTTAATGATTGAAGTTCTTATGCTATTATATTTGGTTCAAAGCTTATTGCTTCAGAGTTCTTTTGGTTGAAAACTTAATAAGTTCAAACATTTTTTACCCGAGCTATGAAGGATTTTATTGCCAATTCACGGCTGGGCATAGACCTCCTTGCTTCTCTCTACTCACGTAAAAATAATAACACATATTGGATTCGTCATGCTATAAGAAAATGGCTCCACATTCCGATCGCTCTCGTTGGTATGAAACGCTTAGTCCAGACCCCAAGTATACAGATGTCCGTCTTAACTCTAACATAGAGTTTACACAAAATGTATGAAAACTTAATCACCGCCTCTACGCAGCGTTTAATTCTTCATTTATTTTTAGTAAAAGCTACGGTTCAGTTTGAACATGTTGTTTTGCACTTGGAGCACCGGTCACAGGAGTTGAGCGTATTTACTTTCACATTTTTTTTAATTTACTGCACTTTGAGGTCACAACGAACACTTTCACTAATGTTTCCTACATTTAATACTATTTATTTTTACGTCACGTTACAAGCCGGACTTGTGTTTTTGAACAGACATCAATGGTGTTAATTATCAAAATAATATTTGCAAAAATGTTTCGGGCAGTAGTCATATTTTCGTAGAAAAAAATGTAACATTCTGCAAACATTTAAGCACTCACCTATACCGTTGTGCAATGCCTTTTCAAATGTTGTTTACGAAGATTCATCTACATACAAATCTAGTAAAACTTGTAAAGAAAAGAAAAATAATGCAAAGCAAGAATCGAATATAATCACTTCAAGCATAATTATTTCTATCATAAAAATCTAGTTTTTTGCTAATATGTTTCAGTTTTACGATATTTATGTCATGACCACAATCAGACACGTACATGTTTGCGCTTGCACATTCTGCAAGCTTACGCCCTTATTCTCCTGTAATAGAAGTAATATTTTCTTTAAATGTTTAAGCTCTTTGAATCATCGTCATCATCATCATCATATTCATACCAATATTAATTGTCAAGGAACATTGAAAAGAAATACGCAGTCTACAAAATAAATACAATTTAAATTATCAAAAAATATCAAGTCAATAATCATAAATCGTGAGAAAACAAAAAAATAATATTTGAATGAGATGGAGTTGGCATAATTACAGGTATTAACACAAGAATGCAAAAAACTGGTAATTAAAATTTACGTAAGTCTCGTGTGCATTTTTTTTGTGCCAAAACCGACATTTTATTTTAATTTTGCTCATTATATTTTAGAGGTCATTATCACTGCCACTTTCACTGCTGAGAACCAACACTTCAGTACAAAAATTGTGAGGCATCTTTATTACCAAATTTAAGATTGAATGGTTACTTCATATTATATTTTTAAAGAATTCTTTGCGGTAGTCTCTCCAAATTTTAAAGAATCTTGAGGTATTGCTTGAGTAGGGTGTTGGAGAGATAGCGGATGATATCACAATCCTTGTAGCAGAAATGTTTGCTGTGTAGTGTTGTGTTGACTTTGTTTTCTTCTTCTCCTGTTTCAATCCTAGGATTGATTTGCAGCAATATCTTTTATTTTTTTTCTCCATTCCTCCCTGTCTTGTGCGGCTCTTTTTAGGTCTGCATATGTTGAGCAGCGCACGTCCACCAGCAGGTCCTCCAGGTACTCTTGGCGTGGGCGTCCCCTAGAGTTAGTCCCCTCGGTCATCCCCTCCATTATGGCGTGCAAGAGACCTTCTTGTCGTTTTAAGACACTGAAAATAAATGGTAATCGATAATATTTTTGAAGATACCAGAATTAAATTGGGATGGGAACACATCTACAGGTAACTTATCCCTTAAACGAGCAATTAACCAAAGGAATGAGTCGTGAAAACACCAAGTTATCGTAGATTTAATGACGACTCCAAAGGGGTTAATAAGAATAATTTCATGAGTTGCCCTTGTTGAAACAAAACTAGGAAGACTTGAAGATACGAACTCTCTGACCTTCGCTTTGACCAGCCCACCATCACCTTCAGAAGAAGACTTAAGAAAATGTTGTTTTCAAAGAGCCACGGCGCCCTTGAGATGGTCTGTAATCATTGAACGCCGCCACCGGAAATAAATCATCCATCATCATCATCATCATCATCTAGCTTTCTCATAGTACCTTTTTTGTCTATTTCATGTTGCAGATTCCTAGTCTGTCATTGAACAGAAGTTGTCGTCTTGGAAAGCAGAGCACCAACTACCTTTGCATCTCATATACGTTTTCCTCAGTTTCTCAGCATTACAATTATGGCACTAAGTTCATATTTTGATTAAATGTTTATCCTTGAGATTTTCAACATGATATATAAAAAAGTTATGTTGTTCATGGGTGTCTATATATCATATCCCCATAGGGTGTTGTGTCTGAGTGTGACGTCACACCTCGTCGGCGGTAGACAGGTGGGACCTTGGGGGTGAGTGGGAGGTGGGTGGAGGGAGTAGGGGAACAGCCCTGGTTACTTAACCGGCTAATGTCCTGACAAAATGAGTTACCATGATGAGGAGCATGCGGTAAGGTGGAAGGGGGGGGGGGGGGGGGGGGCAGTAAAGGGGGAGGTAGAAGTTTTCACTTTGCTCACCTGAAAAAATGTGTATAGAACACACTCTCACAATGTGTGTACATACTAACATTTTAAAACAATGCTTTTTGTATCAACCTTTGTTTTTTTATCGCAAGTAAATTAGAGCTTTTTACAGCTTAAAAAATGGAGATAAATATGAAGAAATTCAAGCAATTCGTGCTATGTGGGAATTCAAATATATTTTTAAGAATGTTGAATTTTACAGATAAAGAAAAACAATTTTCAGGTTCTATGATGGACTCTGAACAAATTTCATTCACAAAATAATAGCGCCACACGACCGGGTTGCAAGAAAAAAAAAATTGTTATTGGACCGAGACAAAAATATATTTTCGAATAAATTATTTATTGAAAAAAACGATTGATAAACCATTTTAACAATAATGAATCCGCACGTCAATTATATGGTTTTTGGCAGGCAAACGTCACATTTGTAGGAATGTCAGAGGAAAACATGGAGGGAAAGACCGAGAAAGGAGTGGATAGACCAAAGAGGTGCGATTGCGAAAGAATGAAATCTACACAGTGAGAAATATTGAAGATATGAAAGGAATTAGGAAAGACAGAAACAAAGTGGAGTATCTGCAGAGGTACCGGCCGCCCCTAGTGTAACGGTGGCAATTTGTCTATGATGGCAATTTTTGTGCCGAGTCTATTAACATATTACAAAAAAAAGTGCAATTTTGTAATAGTCTTCGCGAGTAACAAGCTGTTAAGTCATAAATTATTATTCTTGTCCGTAAATCCATTAAACCGGGCTCGATACAAAAAGCTGAGCCCTGAAAACCAGCTGCCCTGTAAAGAAATGGCGTCAATGGTAAATTATTTAACAGCTCCTTGGTCCTCACCTGAAGTCACTTAGTACACTCCGGCAAGTTGGCGGGAATGACGCCCAGGTGCGTTTCCCTCTAACTCCCCGCCTGCCCCTGAGAGGATATTTATGAGCCGCGACTTGACTATTAACACCCCTTACACACCCCCACCCACCCCATCACACACCCCCACCCACCCCTACAAGCACTGTTGCTCTCTGGTCGGTGCTGCGGTCTCGTTAGCAGTTTTATATTGCCCTCGCGCGTTTTAGTCATCCCGCTCATGCATAATTGCAAGGTGTAAAAAGCAATACCTACCATAACATAACTCCTCATTCTCCCTGCTACGTTGTTAGATGTTTTCAAGGTAAAGAAAAAATGCGCTGTTTTAATAGATAACCTTAATGTTAAAATCTGGTTCACTTTTGCAGATGTCAGCCCTGTTTGAGGGAAAGTCAGCAAGAGTTGCGTGGTTTTTGTTCATTTGAGGTGTGGGTTTTACTTTTTTTTGTGTAAATATTTATTAAAAATGAAGCTTGTTTTTTCTCATATCCAGCTGCAATACCAAAAGCGGTGGCCAGTACCTCTGCAGGCGTTTCTTCACTCTGTTCTGTCCTTGCACACTTCTTTTGTCTCATCGACATTCATCACTCTCTAAAAGCATGCAGTTCATTTTTTATCGGCAGATTCCAGCTGCATTATTAATGCCAGTCAAAGGGTTAAACTTGGTTGGAATGAAGATATTTGCGCTTTCATCTCATCATACATACAGGGAAGAATTGAGAGATGACGGGAATCAGGTCAAAGGAGAATATTTTGGTCGCAAAACTCAATACAGTGGTTTTGGTAGACGTACTCGTACAAGATCTCTCATTCGTGAAGCAGTACAGAATGTACGAATCGCTATGATGATCGCTAATCTTCAGTGCAGAGGCACAAGAAGAAAACTAATGGTTTACAGACTCGATAATTAGTCTGCCACCTTTCCTGTTCTTATCTCAGCGCATTGTTCTCCACACAGATTACACAATAAGTCACTTTTATCGAGCACTTCTCCGCCATTCGCACAAATCTTTTACATTTCATTTTTTCTTTAGAGACATCGTGACTTGCGAAAACATTGCAATGCCGGCGCATTGAGAAAACTCCGCGCTAAACAATAATAAGCATTATATTACTGTTTACTTGCATTTATACATTGTTAGTTATGAATGATAATGACGGACTTTAGCAGTGAAAGTATCGATTGTAAACCTGTGACTTATGCCGTATTCAAACCAGCTTTTTCCTTTGTTGTTTATTCTAATTTGTCTAATAAAATGTGAAAAAATATGAGATATTATACAAAGAGTATTTGTATTTACACAACAAAAAATATTTCTTATTACAAGTATTTAAAATATCATAAAAAAACATAGTATCTATCTATTTTCTCAATTGAGTATTTTTAATAAACTCTGTTTTTTATGCTTCTAATAGATATTACACGTCATACTTATGAATAATATTTGCTTTCTAAATATACCTTATTGAACCTAGAAATTTATACTTTTGCAAAAACGGGGACTCCAAAATTTCTATACAATAATAGTTTTAAGAAGATTTGATGGGTTGCAAGAATATTGTACAGAAAATAAAAAAAAAATCATGTCAGTGTTATGGCCGCGGGGATCGAGTCAGGTTATTTGGAACCGGATAACGTTGGTTCGAATCCCGCGACGATAACTTAGACCCTGGTTCAAGAGATGCCATTGCATGCACACAAGCTTCTGCTTTCGCATGAAGACAACTGGCCAGGCGAAATAGGTCGGTGGATTGCATTCCTTTCCACAAATCTATTTAAAAAATAAAGAAATAAATGTTTTTAATCGTAGAAGCGTACCAAAGATTTTACATTTAAGCACTGTTTTGATGATTACAGCAAAACTATGATTGACGTCTAAATCTAAATCTAAATCTAAGCTGCAAAGATACGTATCATTTGAGACTCATATTAAATGCATTCCCACAAGCAGACACACATAATTTCGCGCTTACACATGCCGCATGTGGACCTGCAATATAAAAAACCCAATCTCAAATGAACATAAGCCCTGCAACTCTTGTCGACCTTCCCTGAAGCAGGGGTGACATTGGCAAAGTGAACCATTTTTTACAGTATGGTTGGTCAGCCGCATACCAACCTTTCAGTCAAGGAATTATATAATATAACGTAACTAGCTATTATAGCAACATTATACAACGTTACGTATATTTATTGTTTTTTTGTTTTTGTTTTTAGAACACATGCAAGTAACAAGTAATAGTGACAAGCACTAAGCTCGTGAACATTACAATCATTTTTATACATTCAATGTGTATTTTACAGATATCAGTCGTGGTTTACTTTTTATTCGTCCAGCATACTAACTTCAAGTATATCACCTCTTGTAAACTTAACCAAACCGCTTACAAAAAATATTTAAGGAGACTATAAAAGCACCTCTGATGAACGTTTTCGTTCCAATTGTTTTTAGTAATAGTTTATAGTTGAGCTGTATAGTATACTTGCCTCTCCCACATTGGATATCGCAACAAAAGAGAGATATGAGGAATGGATTGGTATTACCCACTGACGTCACGCATAGAGCCCAGCCATATTCCATACACCTGTCGCTCAGCGGTTAGCGGAGAATAATAAATCAATTTCTTTACATTCAAACATGTACGTACATACACACTCACTTGTAGAAATTGCGACCTTGTTGATTTTATGACTTGAATAGAATGACTTGATGATATTTTTATTATAAAGGCATTTCATCCATCTAAGATGTTTTTTAGTTGTATATTTTTTTCAATAGAAGAAAATATGATTTTCTAACCGCTGGACTCGCAACCAGCGGTGTTTATTTCAAAATTAAAATAAAACACCAGCAAGGCTTACTTGGCCTTCACGAGAAATGAGTATCAGCCCCATCGGTAGCTGGGACACCCCAACTTCAACTGAAGTGGTTAATAATCGATAGTATTTCAAGGAAAGACGCGATTGCCCACCCAGCAGGTCTAAACGAACAAAAATCATAAAAAAAAATATATGTACCTATTTAAAATTGACTTATGTATGTTAACATTCAATCGACGAATTCAGTCTGTATAAAATATAGACTCGTAAAAGTTAAATTATTTAGTTGGATGTTATGAAATTATTAAATATTTATCTCTATACCACCAAATAAATATGTTCCATATCAGACGAAAATGTGAATATTTTAACAGTTTATTTTATTACCTAAGATTGCTAAACGTGAGAAATTATTACACGATATTACAAAACCTACATACTCCGTAAAATGTATGGCCATTCATAAAGTAATTTGGGTGTATTCATTTCAGTTTGTGTTAAATACAAAACAATGGTCACACTAGTGCAACATATCTTTGAATAGAAATTCATTTACAAAAAATAATATTCTGCTTCTATTGTTATTCGATTTTTTTTTGTGTGTTTTTAGAATGGAATCCTACATCTGTTATGATGTCACATAAAAACCCAATGGGAAAAATGTTGTGAAAAAATACTTACCTACCGTAGTTCCACTTTTTAGCTAAAAAATATGATACATAGTTTTTCAAACCTCACATTCGTATTTAGTTGTTCACAAACTTTAATAATGGATAATCCTGATATCTTGTTTGATTTTTAAGAATTTTATGACTGAGACCCATTTCTATATAGTATACAAACTGATGTCTATAATGTACTTACCACAAATTAGAATGTAGATATTTTTTCGGCGGTCAAACGCCACAGTTGTATAAGTCCTTAGTAACCAGTAAAAAAATATTTTTTGCTTTTTCACTAGCAACGCGGTCGAGTGGCATCACAATTCTTTTTTATATCAATCCATTTATTGTCTGGTGGGGACCTCGTTATTACAAGTGAAATATTGTTTAGAGTGGATAAATCTGCGTGAGAACGCGCAAAAAACTTGCCGTGAAAATCTAGTTGAAAAAGTGAGAAATTAATTGCGCGCATTAAACATTTGTCCGTAGTGAATTAGCGTCGCTGCGAGCGTTATTTACCCGCCGGATAATAGGACACACATGTTTTAAAGCGGGAAATGTCCTAATTCTTTCATATCAGTCGCTTCTCGCCCGCGGCGGTGCGCCCCTGTCCACGGGCTCGCGGCCTCGCTGCAGGGGAGAGAAACAATATGTGTATAACAAAAATCAGCATCATCTACTTTCGAAAGACTATAAAAGAGGAAGACATTTTGTTTGATTAAAATAATTCTTAAAAAAAAATCAAGCTTTTCAATCTGAAACACACTTCCAAAAGAAAATCACCAATAACTGGAATTAGAGACTTGATATTAGTGATGAGGTCAGGAGTATTTCATTTTTTTGACAGTGTCTTGAGACAGTTTTAAACGAGCATATTAATAACCTTTCTTCGTTACCAAAAAACGCATGGTATTTTCAACTCTTGGAGCAAGATATTTATGATTGGATAGTCAAGTGACGACCTTATCATAAATCCAAACGCAGAGTAGGAGGTTACAGCTTATGTAGAAACCTGGACAATAGACTGCAGGTTACAAAGATGAGGTAGCTTAATGGGAAAACCTGCGCATAAGGTTCGGAGAGGTGTTTGTTAAACAGTGATCAAATACAGATAGATAAAAGAAAGAAAATCATTCAATTGCGCTGCATTATATGGCTTGTCAAACTGTAATGTAGTATTTATATTATTAGGAGGGCAAGGATAATATGTAAACTCTAATCTTAAAATGATTTTATGCAATTGATACCTTCTATTTTTGTTTATAATTGTTATCCAAAAAAAATACGCAACTTATTTCATAATTAAATTTTAGATTTAATCGCTTCACTGATTCTATTGTCTATAAGCTAATTATTAAATTTCACAGTCAAGGCTAAAATATACCAAAAAGCCGAACTCCAAATAAAAATATGAATAGTTTTTTTTTTCATTATTATATTTTAGTGTTGACTAATAGTCATGAGAACCAATATGCAGAAACAGAAAATTTCCAACTTCTTACATTATTAGCTTAATTTTCACATTCGTGCAATAATATTGAATGACTATTTCTTTGTACTAAACAATGCTCGGCTTCCAACAAAACGACGCATTCAGTTTCTTAAAAAATAATAATGGCAATAATTATAGCAACTGTGTGAATGTCATATAATTTTGTATCAAACCGACAAATATTTTATACTAGAGAACAATAATTTTCTATCAATGAAATAATCAAGCTATAATTAAAAGATAATTACAACGCTACAATTAAAAGCAAAGAAGTGAAAACACGCATGTATTTCAGATTAAAAAGGTGATTGCTTCTACTTATGTTTTAGATTTTTATATTTTATCCAAAATGTCTGTCAGCTACTCCTTATTCTGAAGATCTCACCGTCATGAAAACACACGGATAAAAGGTTTGTAAAGAGAGTCATCAAACCATGAGCGCTCATATTTGCGGGTTATGCAATATGCATGGCTTATTTGGTTTAGCCATTCTGTCGGACACACATTAATTTTGGAAACTTTGGTTTCCACTGTGCAAGCCTAACCTAGTGGAACAGGCTGCCAGAAGTGTGAGGAAGGTAAAAACTGTTGGGGTCTTGACAACATCATCAAAACACATCTCTACAAAAACTAACGTTTACACTAACTAAAGTAAAACATGAATCATAAAAATAAAAAAAAACCGAGTATGAAAATTCCTCTACCTTTTTTGGAAGTCTCCTAATAACCGCCTTAAATAATTGATTATCCACCATTGCAAAATCATCCTAAAAATATTTTGATTAAAAACAAAAACATTTTGTTATGAAATATCGTCCACCGTTGTAGCTTTACCTCGAGCCGCCCCCCTCGCCCCCCCCGCCCGCCGAGGACGAATGTCCGGGTGGACATTAGCGTCAGCCGTTAGGGGCGAGTTACGGGCCCCCAGCCGATACGCGGCCCGCAGTTTGACGATATCTGCCCGCCCAACCACACCCCCTCCACCTAATGCAGATTGCTGTACAGACTCGCTCTTCTTTATTCCGCAACTATTTCCCCCGAGCTCCCGACTTAAATATAACAAGAATTTTATTCTACCTGCACACGTTCAACTTTTTACCGCATTGTTTGCGAAGACGTGACATTTGATCAGAACACATTTATTTAAACAAGTAAAGAAACTATATTTACGCCAATTACTTAACTTAAAGTGGGGATGTTCTTGTTTCAAGAGGGCAGGTTCTCATTTGTTATCAAGACTTTATAAGCCTTGCCGGTCTAATCTAACTTGTAAATATATATGGACATTTAAGGCTCATGTTTAATGCATGCCTACAAACAGGAACATATTAGTTCAAGCTTAGGTACACATGCTGAATGTATACATACAAAATAAATAAAACCTCAGATGAACATAAACTTTGCAACTCCATTTGTTCACGGTGTAATACGTTTGTTCTCATGTATTTACCACTATAATAAGCACATGTGCCTGTATGGGATGCACGCCCCTGCTGAAATTCCTTAATCAGCCTTATGGGTATTATTTGCAGACTTTTCTAGTATGAGGTATTGATTAAAATGACAGACTAGACTGGAGTACATTAGTTTTGTTGAGGGTTTTCATGTAAGAATTTTTCAGTCAAAAAATAAATGAAAATCAAATCAGATTATGTCTGAAACACAAAAGCAAAACAAAACTTAATTGTTTGTTATAAGTAATTGAGTGAGGTAGCGTATTTATCAAAAATGTTTTTGATTTTCCTAGAACAGAAACAGGAGACCTCTGTATTGTCGGATTATTCCCAGTAAAACGTTTTGTTTTTCATATTCTCGCAAAAAATAATTGTTAAGGTTCTTTTGATATGTTAACTCCCACGACAGCCCTCATTTTACTTAACATTTACCGTAACAAGTTTCCACTTGTCTCGAGGCCATTACTCCGCTTCGTCCTCTTCGTCTTGTTCTTCTTCTTCTTCCTCTCTTCCCTTTGCCGCCAACTGACGGGATTCGCCTTTAAAAATTAAATCTTTTACTTTGAGGCTATCAAATCAAAAACAGTATCCATAGGAAGCTGCGATACCAAGGGGGCTGATTTTCAAAAATTAAATCAGGGACGCGACGTCAGGAAAGAAAAGTGAATTTACTTTTAAAACTATCCTACTTTTATACTTGTGATCATCTTGACAATTATATTAATTTTAAAACTAAACAAATTTCAAAACTTAATTTAACTCGGATATTTCACGAACCGTTTAAAGAGAACTTATATCATTCTCGACGTTTCGTCGGTGACGTAGCCTACGTCTTCAGGAGAACATCCTCTCTGCACGACGACTGAGGATGAACTAGTTCTTGTGATCATCTCTTTTATCTAGAGTACTATTAGAATAGTATCTCTAGTGGTGGTTTCTAAACGAGTAAAAATGTGGTTTTTAATGGTGCCATGAATATTGAATGGCGTAGGATTTTTTTAAATAGTTATGTGTAGAGAAATACAATGCACGAATCTATTTTCTCTGCACAGAAACAGGTATTCATATTATCAATTAATATATTATTGTTTAATATGTTAATGTACAGTTAATTAAAAATTACCCAATGACATCCGTTGAACTAGGGTAAAAGTTGTTGACGATAGAGCACGGCGCTGACGGGGTTCAAACTTGCGATTAATCTTAAATCATATGGCTGTATAATAATTTAGTATTATGTTAAACCTTAGTAACTTACAAGCACTATTTGCTGGGTGGAAAAACAGGTACAGGGACAGGTCTGTAAGTCCAGTCGCAAAGGTTCACACAGCCTTACAGAGTTCTTCTACAAAATATGATCCTGGCTAGAGACGACGATTTTTCACAAAAACAGCGCTCACTACATAAGTCAGGTCAAAATATATTTCATTTTCTGTTCTGTGAGTGAAAAAATAGTTTTAACCTTTTTGCAGTTGCCAGTATATTTTTAAAATACATATTAATTAAGCTAATAATTTCAATAATTAGCCCCCCACACAAATAAGTAATCTGCCTCGCGGTGTAAAACAAAACCTTTATCCCAAAAAGAATCCACAAAGAATGTAGCAAGGTAAAATCATTAGGCCCAACCAAAGCGACGTCAGATCAAAAGGTCCTCGGTTCTATCCCTGGAATAGACACCCTCCTCCCTCACCCTCCCACCCCCTACAGCGCCTCCCTGTGTAGGCGTTCACAGCGCCCCTCTTATCTGCAGGGAAAAAGTCATCGAGTTCAGAATTGAATATGTATGAAAGGAAAAATGAAGGGTTGTAAATTTAGTTGAGGTGCTACGGAACGTCTACGCTTTTTTGAGCGCGCCTGGATGGGGGAGAAATAAAAAGGTTTTTTTTTTATCGTGTTGATTTAAATTATTACGTTTTATTTTTTCATTGCGAACTTTTGTTTTTCGTTTTCAAAAATATTGACGTTCGAAAATGGCAATTTTTTTTCCACATGAGAATACAGCCTCTTCTAATTTAATATCTCGGTAAATAAAATATGAAAACATTCGTTTTTAGATGACTTTTCATTAGGTTGTTTATATCTTAAGAGTTCTCTGATCGCTTCTTCGTTGCTAGACAACAACACCTTGCAAGTAAGACCCAGTTGTTGTGAAGCCTGATGAACATTTGTAAAGGTGGAGGAATTTTTAGAATGGATTAGTCAAAGGTAATGTTTATTAAGTACAAACTTGGGGTAGTAATATTATGCTTGTAACATTTTCTAGTCAACTCTTTAGAATCACGATACTTACTTACTTTCCGTGTCCGGAACACCATCATATGTGCAGCCCCCAATACTCGGCCACCTGAACTCCATTCTCACTCGCCATCACTACGTCCTCAAGCGTGCACGTCGCTCCAATCAGCAAAAAAAGTTTTTATTTAAAATTTAAAAAAATACTGACAACGTAACAGTTCTACACACAATGCTTACCTTGTTCCTTCAGTGCGCTGTCTGCCGCCCTCGAAGGACGATGATGGAGTCACTTTTTACGTTTCATCGCTCCCCCTCCCTCTCCTCAATCTGTGTCTCCCCTCCCCTCACCTCTCAGGAGGGAGATGTTAATCTCGTTATAAGGTTACCTACTTACCCACACCCCACCCTCCCATGCCTGCCCTACAGGGGAAGAAAGCAAGGACGGTGCAACATTTGATTCGAGACTTACAAAAAAGATGAACCTTGGTACCTAGCAATTAATATACCCTTCTGTAAATAAAATTTGATTTATCAAACGGCCATGAGAAAAATAAAATGATCTTTTTATGAGAGTGCAAGGGCATTTTGCACTCAATCCTGTAAAAAGATTATTCCTTTTAAAATAATTCTTTTCCCGATGACATTCATTCTTTCTTTTCCCATATCTTGAAATTTTAATATCCGTACGAAAGAATTGCGTTGACCCATTATTGACTGATAATATAATGCCACCAAATTGCACATAAATAGAATCTTTTACTATGTTTTTCTGGAAAGCTTGCATTTGGAAGGATCTCATTTCTTTTGAAGACTGAGTCAGGTAACCCGTATTTAAATGTTTGGCTTAAACTAAAACATCAAAAAGGAGAATTACTTCTGATACCCTCAGAGTGAAAGTCGAACCCTCAGCATTCCGGTATTAAACGCAAGTGCTTGAGCAACTGAGCTACGGACTTAGCCGCATGATTAAAATAGCTAATGATCATATCTAAGATCTTAGTTGTAAAAGGATTTTCTTTAAATATCCACGAGTCGTGTTTGTCGCTCAAAAGGAAACAATGCTTCACGGGCCGCCGCTTGGAATATTATTTATCTTTTCATGTCCGCGCTCTTGTTGTTTCTTTTTTTAAGATTTCTTCTCTACCTACACTCTTCTTTTCTCTCTACCTACTTTGTTCTTTTCCAGAGAAACAAACGCCGCGCCGACAAAAGAAAATATGTTTCTTAATCCAAAGTCAAAACGACTGAGGGGGCGCACAACGAATGGAAAATGGCTAATTTATGACGTCTAGCTCTGAAGCCAGGCCGAGATGGGGAGGCATTACTTCTGAGCATAATTTAATGTTTGGCATAATTCGATTAACCTTTTGCACTATGCAACACAAATGTGAAAAAATCATAGTTTGTTTATGATGAAACGGTTTTGAAAATGGAAATTTAGCCTTTGATTTGAATTATTGATCAGTATGAAATAAATAAATTGAGATTTAAAGCCGATTAAAAGACAAGCCCCCGACGCATAGTTTGAGTAAGGCGAGGTTTTGTTACAATCAGTGCTTTGTGTGAACTGTCAACCAAAAATCATTGTTATTGTATGTCTCTTTGCTGATATATGATGCTTGAAGTACTGTGTATCTTTTTTCATTAATAATAATCTTACAATAAATTTTATTATATATAAATTTGTCAACGACGTTAGCCATGTTGAAAGCACCGGTTCCCATAGATCACCGAAGTTAAGCAACATTGGGCGCGGGCAGTGCTTGGATGGGTAACCGCTAAGGTACACCGCGTGTCGTTGGCATCTTGGACCGGTCCGTAGTCCGTAGTGGCAACACTTCGGACTCGTAAATGGAAGGTTGTGGATTCGAATCTCGGCGGAGCACAAAAATATACCATTTATATTTCGAATGTGCTCTTCGCTGGGTTGAAAAATTCATAAACCTTTACCAATGACCGGTCACCAAAGGTCCATCCAGCCTTACAGCAACTGGGTCTTGCTTGAGTAATGGCGCTTTGTAGCGACGACGAAGCTCGTACACCTCTGCGGCACTACAACAAGACAGTGTCATAGACCCCTAGAGTCTTTAGAATCTAGGGAGTCTCCCGCACAGGATTTCTTAAAAATATATATATATATATATATATATATATTTTTTTTACATGCACGTATCTCTGTTACAATGTTTTACATACTTACAATACATGTACATAAAAAAACAGTTTTTTTGTATACAAGTCAAACAGTATTTTTAAGTTATATTTTAAATATATTTTACAGTCGCCTTCGATTATTTTGACACGCCATCTCACACAGCTTGCATAAGTTCAGCGCTCACAGAGTTGCAATAATATGAGTCCAGATTAATCTGTTATTTATTGCCAATACTCCACCAACTTCTTTATGGCCGCTACGTGTTTGACTTGATAAACTCATTCTCCTATTTAATATAAAAAATACGGACAGATTTATTGGTATATATTATCAGTAATTATGAATGCCCGAGCTGGCCCGCTTATCCCACGAATGTAATTTTAAGCGCACAAAAAATGGTGTTTTTATTTATTAAAATTCGCTGATGGGCAATCGAGCGCCTGTTAGATAAATCAGTGTTTCACTTTCTAATACTCGCATTCAGATAAACAGAAACATGCAAATTTGAAAAGATTCATCTTGTTGAAAACTAAATAAGCGTTTTTTTTTTCCTTATCGTGGTGTAGGAATGTTGTTTACGGTTTTATTTGGACAGATTAGCATAAAAAATAAAAAGTTTCATGGCTCGATCGCTTTCTTGTATAACAGATGATTAACAAAATGTTCATATTAAATAAACAATATTCTCGATGTTCAGTTATGTACCTATACGTATTTTCATACATACAAACAATATTTTTGCTTAAAAAAAGAAAACAGAATGAATGTGTGAACTCGAAATAAAATAGCTGTCGCTGGTACCTATGGTCAAGCGAATAAGGCGTTAGCACTCAAATTTGCGTTGTTGAAACAAACGCAAGTTCGAACGCCACCTGCACTGTGTCCTATCGACAATAACTTCAACAGAAAAGGTTCAACAGATGTCATTAGGTAATTTTTAATTAATAATTCATTAACAATATTAAATAATGAATGATTAATTTATAATGTTAATACTTGTGTCTGGTCATGCAAAATGGGTGAGTGAATTTCATTCTTCTTCAAAAAATATTTTAATAAAAATAAGAAAAATGGAAGACAGATTTCCGTTAACCGAGAGGGATATGAACAAATGATCTACAAATAACGTTATTTTTGATTACCTACAATCAACTAAATTATTTACAAAATAAGTGATTGTATTTTAAAAATTGAAAAACAACAAAAGACTGATCTTCTGTCCCTACTTGCTGTTTTAATCATCACTGCCCGTCACATTTCCTCGGCAGCCTCATCTCCTTTATAAGTCCACATGCCTGTCGCCTCTGGGCCTCACATCAATGGCCCTTTGAAGTCCTCCTCCCCTGGGTGGGAAGCGGGTAGCGGGTACCACCTCTGATGCAGCACCCTCCCTCGTCAAAGCTACGTCACTGTGGCTGCAAGGCCCGGGGCGCGCGGTGCACATCACAACAAACAAGCAACGGAGATCAAGACACGATAACCAATTATACTTTAGCTTTTCATCTACGAATATATTTATAGCGATGTTAAATTTCCACAGTGAAGAAGACAAAAAAAGGAATACATACCTTACTTCGTCTTCTATTGACCTGGTATTGAACAAAGTCCTTTTTATAATTTGTTTGTACATTTTAAAGAATGAAAAAAACGGATTTTACTGACCGTGCAAAAGAGAAGAACGATTTTATCTACGTTTCATCGGAGTCATATCCGACGTCTTCAGGAGACGTGTGTCCTCTACAAATGTTCGTGGTTCCTCTTTGTAGAGGACACACGTCTCCTGAAGACGTCGGATATGACTCCGATGAAACGTAGAGAAAATCGTTCTTCTCTTTTGCACGGTCAGTAAAATCCGTTTTTCTCATTCTTTAAAATGTCTAACGACCGTAATCATAATTTAATATTGTTTGAACATGCTATTTTCATAAATCGGAAGAAATGCTTCATTAAATTTGCTAGTCACAGTTAAGGAATACAACATCTAAAACGCCGCAGAATGTCGGGACTCAATCTTGCTGACATTTCCAGAAACCTGGTGAAATTGGCAAAAGTGAACAATGAATTAGTATGGATGGTCTGCCTTATACCAACTTGATGAATCACGAGTCAAGAAACTTTATTTTCAGTATTTTATTGTTGAAGTGGTTTATTGCATCATTATTTTCAATGTTAAAAATAATCAATTTTGTCATAAATAAAATATTAAGGAAATAAGATATAAAAAAAAGGTTTTCTAAGATTAACGGATTCTTACAGGATTAAGGGCATCTTAAAATTTAATAATACAACTTTTCCATTTCCGTTCCAGATCTGGAGACGTCTTATTTTCTTATTTGCTGGACGTCTCAAGTAGCGCATCTCGCATGCAGTCCGGCCTGAAGGAGAGTCCGGCCTGAAGGAGCGTCCGGCCTGATGGAGAGTCCGGCCTGACGGAGAGTTCGGCCGTCTGGCGGAGCATTGGCGTTATCTGCTCCTCTCGGCCCACCAGGCATCGCTGACTAACTGCCGCAGACGCAGGCCATCCATTCCCAGCACTCTGATCATATTTCTCCTTCAGACTCTGCCTTCTTGGTACTCTGCCTCCCCTCACAGTACTCTGCCCTCACAGCGTACATGCATAATGTGCCAAAAATATATTGCGCAAGAACACTCGTAGAAATGTTTTCTGTACTATTGAAAATTACTAAACAAAATCATAAAAAAACAGAAGGAAGGTTTAAAATTGAATAGAATGTGGTGAAGTCGATAAATTCGAGTAGGAAGTACCTCAGTCTTTGACTCCAAGTATTCAAGCTTCACTTACCGACAACTTTTTGAATCTCTCTAAAAATTCATTTTTTTTTCAATGGGAATAAAAGTTTGATTAATGTAATAAATATGTAATGTTTAAAAACTCATACTAGTTTATAAGGAAAGAAACTTAATTTCAATCCATATCCTAAAAGGATGTTGAAAAACGTTCAGTTGATTTTAGTCTAAAATTTCCTTTACAAATTAACTAAAGGGCCATGTTGTATATAGTCGATAAATAAACGTTTCACAAAATATTTTTTGTTAGAAGGAGGAAAAAGATTGTGCCCCTTGATTGAAATTGTGTTCGCTCGTTTATAAACTAGCTCCGCCATTTAACAAGTAAGCAGCTATTTAGCGAGGATAAGGTAAAAACGGTTCGGCAAAAAATACGGTTTCTTTATTACACGCGCGCTTAATTTAAATATTTGTACAAGTAGCGTATCTTCCCTTTTTGCCGGACCGGCGTGTTTTTTTATATATTTTTTTGCCGCGCTGGAACATTTTATAAAAATCTGGCCGCTCAGCAACCAAAGGCGATCTCGTTAAAACAAAGAACACACATCACGTAAGTAATTCTGAAAAAATGGTACGTCACACACACGGAGGCGAGGCGCACCTTGCCGGTCCAGGAGCCTGGGACGGGTGGGCTCACAGACAAACACATAACCAGTTCAATAAAAGTTTTACTCCTGAAGATGCCTTCTTTGGCGAAATCGCTTGAGTTGGATTTTTTTTTTTAAATGCGCGAAGCATGTATATTTAAATTTAGTAGGAATTTAAGTCTTCCACGGCCTGCGGTTGACTCTACTTCTTCCAATTTGGAGTCTATTGATGAACGCATCGAAATTGTAAACAGAAGATGGTGATATCCGGTGGAGCATAATAAAATCATTTAAATTTTCTAGAGTTTGTGCATTCACAGAGTGAAAATTCATTTTAATTTAAATTTAAAAAAACTTTTTTAAAACATAGTTTTATTTTCACTTCTTTGCATTAACAATGCCTAAGCGCTATCGGACTTTATCCGTCCATCATCAGAGGCTAACATCGAGTCCATCATCGAGTTAGCCTCTGATGATGGACGGATAAAGTCCGATAGCGCTTAGGCCTTGTTAACTCAAATAAGTGAAAATAAAACTATGTTTTAAAAAAGTTTTTTAAATTTAAATCAAAATCATTTAGTCTTTCCAATATGTTGTTTGCTGGATTAAAACCTTATCTGTCTTCATCAAAACAGCGTGCTAATTACTCATCCAGCCTTAAAAATAATGGATCTTGCTTGAAAAGTTTGCGCATTCTGTGACGACGATCAAGCTCACAGAGGCAACACGACTCAGAAGTGAAAACAATTGTATTACGGACACAGCAAAACGACAGCATTATACAATAAACAGTTCCAATTAAAAGTGTAAATTCATGATGAGGTACTTCCATGTTTTCTGAAATATATTTATTTCAGGAAAATATAAAGACTGATAGCAAAGCTGAGCAGTGTCATACTTACATACGAGTATGTGACTAATGAATGTCAACTAGTTGTTTGGATCAGTGCTGTGAGGCCCAACTGGCCGGCACTCTGCTAGGCTGGGCGGCATTTAGGAACCTTTATTCTCCGTTCTGCATGCTCATCTTTTTATCCTCGCCGGGCAAAGTCTCCCGCCTCCTCTTCTCGGACACCAAGAACCGCTCGGTCAGCCGGGTCACCTTAATTTAATGTCCCGCCCGTAATTAAACAGGGCGGGGGTAGTGGGCGGGGGCGGGCAGGGGCGGGCAGGGGCGGGGACGGGGGCGGAGGGCAGTTAAACCGAAATTGAATTATACTCTGAGCTCCATGTTATATACGTGGCCTTCCACCCCCACCTGCAATCAAGTATAAAGTATTACGTTAAAGCTGTTTACCATGAAATTAATTGAAACTAATTCAGCACCTCCTGTGAGCGTTTAAGCTTCCACACGTTTTTAGTTAGACTTGTAACGTTGGGTTGCTGGTCTTGTGGAGAGTTTGATGGGAGGAGGCGCGGGGAAGACGCGGGAATCACAAAGAGAAATCACGTGAAGGTGCAGAGTAGGACAATGGGAGCACATGTGCTGAAATCACGTCTCCAAAACATCCAGCCGTGAAATTCAATTGAACATCAATTTAAAAAGTCATGTTATTTGACTTATAGGTTGGTATGAGGCTGACCACCCATACTGTACAAAATAGTTAATTTTTCCAATGTCACCCCTGTTTCAGGGAAGGTCGGCAAGTGTTGCGGTCCTTAAGTTCATTTGAACTTCTTATGTAAGTCAAACGGATTTGCCTAAAAAGGCATTATCAAGAGGAATGCATTTTTTTTTTCAATGAATCTTGGTCTTTTATTAATGTTAACCACGTTTGAGGGGTTTTTGTTAATCGTTATCTTTTTTAAAATGATTTTTAATGATACTTTTACGTCTCCAGCAGTGTAATAAAGAATGTACGCCAATATAAACTACCAATAATTTTTCCTCTAATAACTAATGAGTATTTTCAGTACACTTCCAGTGACTCTGATTTCTACCACACCACACACTATCATGAAGCGGGACACTTAGGAGATCATAAACCTGCACAGTCACACACACACCCTCACAGCTGCATCTCCGCCATACACTTGGCTGCGAGAAGCTTTTGTGAAAGGTCAGCTGGAAGTTGCCGTCGTGGATGAGAGGCGCTTATTAATTTATAGGAGATCGAACCCGCACCCACTGAGGACCACAACACAACACATAAGATGTACATGTTGCAGCTAAAACAGCGCGGGTTGACTTTTAATCTCCTTGCACTATAATCTGTGACAGGAGATGAAAATAACCAACAATAGATTGGTAATAAATAAATATTTTTTGATGTGACGGCAAATTTGTTTGAGATTTTTGTTTGATTGAGGTAGCTCATCATGGATTGACCACAAACCATTTTGCATTTTTTTCCCTATTGACAAGTTATTTCCACAAAATAATTCAACCATTGAGCTGAGGAGACGGCTAAAGCTTTTCATAAAAGTACTGAATAAGATTAAGAAAATAGTAGAGAGTATGCTGTCATAATATCACAACATTTTTGTACTAAAAATAACTTTTGAAAAAACAATATAGTGATATTCCTGAAGATGTTCTTTTTTTGCAAAACTTTTGAGTATGATTAAGTTATATTTTTTTTAAATAAAAATGATTATTCAACCCTCCATATTGCTTAAAAACACCTTTTCATTACAAAAGCTGTGAAATTCTGATCGCGTCGCTAAATACAGCAAAACCATTCCCTTCCCTCCTCTTCCCTCCATCCCCTCAGGCTGTATGCGATTCGAGTTAAATTCGATTAAAGAATACAATCATAAAGTCCAGGTTGATAAGGATCGTTGTCTGTCGAGGTCGCAGATTCTCTCCTAGCAGCGGCACGTCCAAACAAAGCTCCAATCTCTGTGGGCTGGTGTGGACACGAAGCAAGGCTGCTAATAAACGTTGCCAAGCCAGGCACTTTCTAATATCATGAAGTCTAGAAGGGCCATTCCAGATAAGACTTCGTTTTTAATCATTTAAGTTTTCACCGGGCTGAACTCTCGCAGTCATCTTAAAGACGTTTTTCTCATCTTGTTGTGATTTATTTTAGAAATCGTTAATGTAAGCCCAGCAAGAAAGGCGTAGAGTTATGCAAAGAAATTTCTAGCTTATAACTTAACTATAGGTATAAAAAACCAAAATAATATTAATATTTTTTAGTGTTGATCTGTTAACACAGTGAAAGTCCATTTTTATAAATATTTAAAAATATAAATGGAAAAACATTGTTTTAATTCACTTTATTTTATTTGTTTATGGTCGAATATTTTCGCCTAATGAGGCATCTTCAAGAGCAGAATGGTTAAAGTGAATTAAAACAATGTTTTTCCATTTATATTTTTAAATATTTATAATATTACTATTGTTTAAATTGATTGTAAATCCCTCACCACACACAAGAGCTTTGCCTCTTTTTGGTGAGGTACAGCTTATAAAACTATTGAATTATTATGTAAAAGATATAGGCTTAAAAAAAAAAATATATACTCAAAATGTGTACAATACATTAAATAAATTAAAAATTAAAAAAAAACATGATCCACAACTTTTACTAATATCTCGAGACAAGGCGCTGTAGGTACAAATGTTTTTTTTTTATATAAAGTTTGAACGCAAAAAAATGAAACCATTATAGATTGATGCTATTTTATTAAATATCAATAATTTTGAAAGTACAAATGTTGGCTTTTTCTATCGGCCAAAACTATCGTGCAGAACAAATATTTGCGCTTGGCGTACATACATACATGAAGGGTCAAGGCGGTGGACATGGTGTGTGTGTAAAATAAAACATGACTGGTGCGGTATCCGTCTGGTCTGACAGACTATAACATTGACTCTTTGGTCAACATGGTTCTATGATAGAATGGCACAGTGACAAAACAACACAATACATAACGTCACATGACTGTATGTGTTTTAAATTTCTCGTATTTTTTTTATGCAATTTTAATCATTTTGATGTTCTGTCATGTATTGTTAAGTCATGTGCCGTTATGTCATGTGTTGTTTTGTCACTGTGCTGTTTTATCAAGTCCCCGGTCAACACAATACATACGTTATTGGCTTTATTATACTTATATGAATTATGAATTGACAATTCATTAAAAAACGTGGTAATTAATTTATTAAAGACCATATTACGAGTATGATTTTTAATGATACTGTTACGTCTCCAGCAGTGGAGACGTAAAAGTACCTACATCTCCTGGCTAGGGCAAAATAGTGGATTGATTAATTATATTCCATTTCTTAACTTTATTTAAGAAAAAATCATTACAATAAATTTTTGACCACGTTTTAGTTAAAATGTTTTAGTCACTCACTTATTGATCCATTCAAATCCAAATTCGTTAAATGCAGCACTCGCGTCACTTCCCATTAGAGGTGTCCACTGTCCATAGCTGCCCGTTGACCACGCCGAACAAAGGTTCAGCTGGCAAATAAAAGAACCAGAACGCACCGCAGGTACGTAATCTGGGAACCAAATCTGCGCTGGACCCATAACCTCCACCTAGACCTCCAACACATTCATCAGACCTGCGAGTAGGACTGGGAACGAATTGGTATTGGTAGACGTAGTGGATGAGAAGTATTCAATACAATGAAGGTTAGGTACTTTTGTAATATTCTATATGATCAAGAAAGTAGTAGATGCATTAAGCACCTAAAAAATATGTCAGCATTTTACGTTGGAATCGAAATTTCAAAACAATTTCATTGTTATAAATATTATATGATATTTTTGTAAGATGAAAAGCTCTCGTGAAACTCTACTAAATTTTCAGTTTTTTTTCAGTTATGACAATTTCATCGGATATACGTAGGTACTTTAAAAGTTTTATGAGGCATCAAAATATTCAATTCAAAGCAAGTTTAATTCGCGTCGAACAAAAATTTCATGCTTCTGGATCTCACATTTATTTGGCTGAAGGTTCCGATGGTCTGACGCTATAGACAAAATATGCACATACGATACTTCTCCATCCTCTCATTCAACACGAATACAATGATACATTATGTAGGCACCGGCCATTGCCGACTGTCGTACCGCGCCAAGTAAAAACGAGAAGCAAGTACAGAATGGTCCGGAGCTGGTCCGGTCCTCTGCAGATGCGTATCGCGCCCAGGCGGGTCAGGGAAGCGCACCCAGGAGGTGACGCCCAGAGACACCTGGAGGGCAAACATCACCGTGTACGTCTATTAAAAATACTGTGGCCGCTTCATAATCTACAGTCATGTACAACTATATCATTATGTAGTGCAATAAATGATTTTACCGGGTTCAATTTAATAAAAATTGCGGTTGCTTATTTCGCAAAATTTATTTTAAGACTTATGTTTAGCTCGACGGCTCAGATACAAATCTCCCTGCAAGGCATCTCGGTATCTATTTATAGGCAAGAATAAGAGTTATTCTCGAAAACATTGGGGACTGGCTCACGAGAGACCTTACAAGAATATTCCATTTAGAATATTCGAGTAAATACTCACACAATATCGAAGAGATACTAGTAAAATTATTTAAGTACCTACATCTAGAGGTTTTACGGACTCACACAGACACACAACCACATATTCGTAACAGTATACTGCTTTCAAAATACGAGAATATTTTTTTATTTTTTTTTTTCTTTTATTTATTCAGGTCTGATTGAAATTATTTATTTTCATGGCTTTCTTTTAGATATTGTTAAAGTCTACAATGATGAAGATAATTGGATATATAGACTGAATGTAACGTTCAAACTTAAAAAAATTACAGTAAGTACATTCTTGATATACTTTTCAAATTAAGATAAAGTGTCTTCTATCGAAATGGCACAGAAAATACTCATGAGCTTATTTAGTCAAATATTCATAATTGAAAAAAAAAAAGATTTTCTTAAGGAATTGGAATAAATGAAAGTGTACTCGTATATCATTGAAACCACAATTGTTTCACGTATCAAGTGGACCTTCCATTATATGTGACAAATTACACAGTGGAATTAACGTCTTATGTCTGATGTCACATACGTCTTATGTACCTACTTGACATTAATGTTTGTGTCCTCTCTCATGGTAAAAGCTGAAGCGTGTGTCTGTGCTAGCACATTCATATGTGCGATATGTGCTAGCACATATATGTGCGGAATGTGCTAGTGAGTGACCGCACGCTCTTGGGCTGAGAGTCTCAAGTCGCCATATCTGCCGCTATAAATTAGCATAAATCCGTAAACCTTACCGGTCCGGCCGTCCGAGCACCGAGCCAGCCAACCACCAGACAACATTCCCGAAACTGAACCGATATCACAAATAAGTCACATAAATGTAATGATCCGTTCTAAAAAAATATTAAAGAATCATGTTTGAATAATTATAATATGGAAACATCAAAGAGCTATTCGTGGCATAACAATATCTGTAAACTACGTGGAAAATAAAGGAAGGAAGATTTTCCCGTTTCTTGTGACTTGATAGGTTCTACTGAGTAGGTACGTGGCAGAAATGACTTACTGCATTTTGTTTATTTCTCGATCATAATTTTTTTGGTGCTCCACTGGGAATCTAACTCGCTGCCTTGAGAGTTAACCATTAGATTACGACGGTTACTTAGGCTTACAGAGACTGGGTTTAGCTTTAGAATTGTCGTTTTCTGTAGTAACAACTAAGCTTGTAGAAGGGTTTTAAGATTTGATGCACGCATAAACAGTGCTCAACAAATAAATAATTATTATGTTTATTGAACAGTTATGTATTTTTTACGATTGTCGTTTTGTTTGTAGCATGATATCGGTAAGGTGTTGGGAAACGTTGGTTGCCTGCCCTTGCACCTTATTGTATTGTCCCTCCGAGGCTGAGAAGAGAGAAGGAGGGAGGGCAGGATGAGAGGAAGGACAGTAAGGACAGCAGGGACGCTAAGCGCTGCCGGCTACCGCCAACCATCACTAACTGCCCGGGACACCATAAATTAGCCAACTTTTCCATGGCAGAGATGTGAGTCATGGCCCTACAAGTTGGCGTCCTCCGCACTACACGTCGGGGCCTTAGCTCCAGATTATGCAGCAATAAACATTATACAACCAAAGGGAAAAGGTATATCACGGGACAGATATAGCTCTCTATATTGTCTTTTCATAGTCAGGCACATATTGCTGTTATATCAATAGATCGTAAGGTGGGATTGTTTCAACAATGTTTTACTTGTCAATCTGAATAGAATGACAATGAAAAACTTATACCGATTAGTAAAATTTATTTGGTGAAAGCTGTTTTTGTGAAAATCACGCTTCAAGAGCTCTCAGCAAGCTTTATCGTTGCGGTAGATAGAGACAATTTTCATGCAAGATCCAATCTGGATGACCGATTATTGATAAAATAACATGCATTTTTCAACACAGCCGAGCACGCAAATAATTATTGCAGTATTTTAGAAAGATTGTCAGCACATTTTGTTTTTCTGAAATTATTTTAAATTTGAGAAGCTTTTTAACGGCAAGCTAGGTACAAAGTTATATATTGCTACATATTAGTACAGTGCTTACTATAAAAAATATTATCTTCCAAGAACAGAAAAAAACCATCTTGTTGCCTTGAAATGCTGTGTACGTCCCTGATACATGTATAAAAATTCATACTAGACCGAAAACCATAAATAAATAAAATGATGAGTTATTTGTGTAAATTAAAAATGTGTTGAAATATTGAACAGAACCTTTTTGTACATGAATACGTCAGGTGTGTTTTGTGGTTTATAAATTCAATTTCGAGAAATGACGAGTCCCACGGGCCAGTCAGAGATTCATATACCAGCACCAGAAGGTGGTTAATATGTACTCGGCTAATCACACTGTCACCCGGTATCTGTATCTGTGTGTGCTAAACCAGATGACGGCCAGAAACAAGATATTCGTCAAAAATATTCCGGGTTTCACAACGGAGATGAGATGGTTCGTCTTAAAAGTACAAGTGAATCTACGGACGAGATATTTCGTTTATTGATGAACAATCATCTCAGGTACATAAGTTACATTTTGTCAATTTTATAGTTTGTATAGTGTTACAGTTTATTAAATTATGTTTTTTTTTGTCCTTGTTCTTTGGCACAAAAATAAATTTGACCATGAAGAGAAGCTTTCTGGGATCTGTTACCATGAACTATCGGAGCTGGACCTTCCAGACAATTCTTCCATATCTACGATAGGCTTCTTTAGCGTGATGATGATGTGATGACAATATGTTAATGAAATTGTCGCTCCAGCCCTGACAGAGCTCAGCAGCAACAGACTCCAGGACTCTTCAAACACGAGGCTGGAAATCATTTAAAACAAACTTTTGACACACGCTTTGCAGGGTAGAACAATGAGCTGCAGAGAAATATCAAAAGTATAATTAATGAGTATAAAAAAAAAAACGCAACTAAGCTACACATATAGTGTAACTTCTTGCCTGCGTTATCCCCGAAAGGGGCCGCATGTGGCGCTTCGGGACCTATTTATTTTTACAGGTAAGGAACCCGGCCTCACACCAACCACTTTCAGTTGAAGTGGGGGTTTCCCAGCTCCCGGGGGGGCTGGTTCTCATTTATTGTGAAGGCTGAGTAAGCCTTTGAGATCGAACCCTTGCTCTCGGCATGGAATGCAAGCATTCTACCAATTGAGCTATCCACCTTTTTACGAGCTTGATCGTCGTCGCTACAAAGCGCCAATTCTCAAGCAAGACCCAGTTGCTGTAAGGCTGGACGGACCTTTGGTGACCGGTCATTGGTAAAGGCATCGATATAAATAATATACATAGATGGAGCGCGTGAGTGTTTTCCTATACAAACGGTTGTGCCACAAAATTGTAGAAAGAAAGAGAAAGAAACATTAGAAATTTTGTTATGTTTCTGTCTCTTTCTGATCTCCATGACAACGTCAGGGTCCGTACTCAACATGGATTTGTAAGGACTGGATGGGCTGAGAAAGCAATCCTTTGTGAATTAGAAATGCGCTTCCCCACTCATCATAAAAAAATCCAAATTCAGTCTATCGGTAACCTTCCAACTATTATCAGGTGTGTTTCCTAACTGGAAAGAAAAATCATCAAAATGCCAAGCCACACATTTTCCAAATGCACAAACAATACGAAAAATTGTAATAAAAAGTCTGGAGTAACTTTTCACTCGTAATTACCAGTGAATATTAATATTTAAGTAAATTCAATTGATATTTTATCTGCCGATGCCTTTAGCCACAAAACAATAGCCCCGCTGTCAAACCGTCGGCCATTTTTAGTGATAGAGATGTGATGATGATAAAATATAGTATCTGATACCGTCACGTGAGAACATTTTTTTTTGTGAAATGTATGTATTTGAAGTGGTCTGTATTTCAAAATTCAAAATTTCAATTTCTGCCCTACACTTTTTGTTTCATTTATCCTTTTATATTTCAAGGAAATTGGATTAAAAATAATATATTTTTTTACTTTGTCTTCTATAGGTATTACTCCTAACATCATTGAAAAAACTTAAAATTAAAAAAACGTAATTTAAATAATTTTCAATGAGAATATCAGCAGATTTTTTTCTCCGTTATTTTAAAGGAGCATCTCTGAAAGTTGTCTAAAATGCTTCTTTACATTTTAATATCTAAATATCTTTATTTCTTTTGTATTTATATCTAAATAAACCTTAAAAAATACGATTAATGCGTCCAATATAAGAAAAAAAATCTATCGTCAATAATGGGTATAAGTATGAAGAACTGAGTTTTTTATTTATATTTTGTGGTTTTTTACTGTATTCTTTTGTTTGTAATAATTCGTCACGCACTTATCATGAGTTTTATTTCATTAAATTAACATACGAGTATTTCTTTTATGTGGGGAAATTTGAAAATTTGATGGAACTGTCAGGCTATCTTCGCATGATATTCGTCTTCAATTTACATGTAGGTACCTCGATGTTTCCTTGCCGACGCTTGGTAAACAACTGATTGCAAATGGGGCATACACTATCATTTAGGGCAACAATGATGTGGATCGGATATATACGCTAATGCTCCATCTATATATTTTATTGAGATCAATGGGTAAAGGTTTTATGAATTTTTAACCCAGCGAAGAGCAAATTTGAAAATATAAATGGTATATTTTTTGTGCTCCGCCGGGAATCGAACCCACAACCTTCCCATTCAGAGTCCGCAGCGTTACCACTGAGCTACGGACCGGTCCATCCACGAGTATAATTTCAGATTTATCACACCATTTTTCATCAAATATTTCAACTGTTTTTTAACAGATGCAGCGTGTTGTCCTCCCATACGTCACAGGTGGCGCAGGAATTTTCCATGGCGGCACAGGAAGGGCTACAGCTGTTAATCTTCATCAGGCTGCCTGTTAATATTTGTTCCTCCTCTGGTGTGATGTGATGTGTCCCAGCGAAGCCGTTACCCCGCCCCTACAGCACAACCCGCCCTCAGTCGGTTTATAATGCACAGGTTATCCCTTATTAATGCGCTGTCGTCGCGTATTTGTACCAGAGCCGCGTTAATTCAGGCTTCAGACTCTGTTCAGGCAGTTGGTACAGGGAAAAATAAAAAAAAATCATTTTCAACTTTCATGTTCATTATTCCTTGACTGATAGGTTGGTATGCGGCTGACCACCCATACTGTAAAAAATGGGTCACTTAGCCAATGTCACCCCTGCTTCAGGGAAGGTCGGCAAGAGTTGCAGGGCTTATGTTCATTTGAGATTAGGTTTTTTATATTGTAGGTCCACACGCGGCATGTGTAGGCGCAAAATTATGCGTGTCTGCTTGTGGGAATGCATTTAATATGAATCTCAAATGATACATATCTTTGCAGCTTAGATTTAGATTAAGATTTAGATGTTACTTGATCTGTAGGTTGGTATGAGACTGACCACCCCTCCTGTAAAAAATCGTTCACTTTGCCGATGTCCCCCCTGTCTCAGGGAAGGTCAGCAATAGTTTCAGGGCTTATATGCATTTGAGATTGGGTTTTATATTCTAGGTTCACATTCAGCATGTTTAAGCGTTAACTTATACGTGTCTGCTTGTGGGAATGCATTTAATATAGATCATAAATAATATATTTATATCTTTGCAACTTAGATTACCTATAGAGCTAGATTATGTCCCTTGCGTAATTGGTTGGCATGAGATAAGGCTGATCCCCATACTTTAAAAACTTAAGAGTCACTTTTGCCAATGCCTCCTTGATTTCAGGAAAAAGTGGCAGGAGTTGCAATGCTTATGTTAGATTGTTATAGGATATACGAAGGTACGTATTATGTTCAACATAGGTTTGGTTTATTTTGAAAGTAAGCATGCAGTTTGTGTAAACGCAAACTTTCACGTATCTGCCATGCGGGCCTGCATTAAATACAAGCCTTCAATGTCAATGCATCTGTGCAACTTAGATTGAATATTATATTTTTTGTTTTCTTGAGTGCTCATAAACGATGTGACAATGAAGAAAAAATGAAAAGTCTACAGTCTACATCAAATGAAATGGAGAGTCAAATAATAAAGCTGAGGGAAGTGTATCACATGCGCAGTGACGTCATAACTATGGCAGACATATTATAATATGTAACATTACAACTTACAAGCAGCATGTTAGATAAACAGCTTACAGTAAACATGTCATATTATTTTGAGTTATGCTCAAAAATATCCACCATTTCAACGCACAAGTTTCTCTTTTAGATATTTCGCAAAATTTAAACAAACCATTCCGCTCCCGAGTCACATGCGGGGATTCCATCACAATATCACCGTGGGGGGATCTGGTGCTCAATGCAATACACACTCGCACATGGTGAAATATTATAACGTGGAACTAAAAAACCTTATTGGTTTAAAATATATTTGCGTCTTTTGCTCAAGGCGAGAAAAAATATTGTTGTAGTTTCCCAAAAATGTACATATTTATTTATTGTTTTGCATTTTTTACGCTCAATACATATTCATGTGCGGTTATTAGAAAATGAAACTGTAATAATTTGTGCAAAAGGGGCTTAAATAATCGTTCATTGAATTACTGTTAAGCTGGATGGACCTTTGGTGACCGGTATTGGGTAATAGCACATGTATTTTTAACCCAAGGAAGAGCTAACTTTGAAAATCAAATGATTTTTTTGTGCTCCACCGGGAATCAAATAGAGTTAACCATTTCAATATTTTTACATCATCTGTGTACTACACCAATGTCGTATAACGGATTAATTCTTCACCACCACTTTCTATAAGTTAAGGATAACAATAACAATTATAGCGTCATTGAGATTTTAACGGTGTGATCATCAAATCAAAGTTTATCTGGATTGAATGAGAGAAGACCGCCAGGTTTGTGAACACGTTACGAGTGTATCTCAGTATTTGTAATTTGCCTGTTTGGTATTATTTCTCTCTAATAGGCGCCTCGCGTCTTACTTCAACTATTCCCCTTCCACGCCTGGAAGAAGGAAGGACGAGAGACAATATTGCGGGATTAAAAGCATTAGGGAAGTTTGCGTCCTCTACATATAGTGGTGCGGGCAATAAATATCGCTGACAAAGAACTGAGACGTATAACGACGCAAGCGGAGGCGCGAGAGATACAAGGAGAGAGGAAGAGACACAAGCAGAGGACGAAGGCACCAGCAGAGACGTGCTAATGACTCCCCAACAACAGATTGACACCGTAAACTTGGTACGCTTCCCTCCACATGCCCGCAGAGCTCGCAGGGAGCAAGCATTTTTATAACCAAAAATATCTGAACCGGTTTGATAAAGTTCACGAACAAAATTGCAGTAAACAATCTAAAAAAAGGATGATAAACAAAGTAATACTGGACATAATTCAGATGTGAGAAAAGCTAGGGGGGGGAATTAATCTGAAAATAAGACCGCGTTGAAGAGAATGAAGCTAAGAGAGCACTTACTTTGATAAATCACCTCTTCACTCTTGAAGGAAAATAAAACATTGTATTGATGTGATAATTGTAGTCAACACATAAAATAATGTATGTTGCAAATCGGAAAAAGCTACCCACTACGAGTACCCGGCTTTTTGCCGATAATGATGACTTAGTAGATAAAGGACTGAAAAAAACAATACGCATTTGATGACCTTGGGATGAAGCTTTTCATTGTTTTAGCTAAATGTACCATTGCCACAGTAAAGATAGGTATCTATATGCAATATTTAAAAAAGAAAAGTAAAAAATCTTGATTTAACTTTTTCATCTGAATAATTAATTGGTTCAGATTTTCTCTTATCTCATTTCTTGATCTATTGTAATTATTACACTTTCCCATTCTTGTCTAAATCTATAAATAAAACGCAATAAGGTTCCTTCTGAATGTCACTAACAAGTGAAAGAAGGTGATTTTCTTTAATTGTTTTATCCTAAATTGTTTGCGTGTACACTGCAGAGATTCGGTTCCATCTTGTTCACCTCGGCAACGTCTCGAGTCAGCATCAAGCGGCGCTCTGGCAATAAGACAAACTTATCTGTGTGCCGTATGCCTGTGGGGGTGTGGGTGGGTTAGGGGGTGGGGGTAGCACCCCCCAGGGCTGCGTGCGGGGTGATAATATCAGACGACCGTTTACGCCAACGACAAACAATGCAAAACTAATGAAAAAACATCTGTATTAGAGGAGGACAAGTTTCCCGCAGCCACGTTATTGCGCGGCTCAATCCGACCCGCCTGGCTGTGCCTGCTGTCCCGAGGGGTCACACACATATACACGAGGTCGCTAAATGGGAGACTCACATGTTGTGTCAGTACTGAAACGTTTACCTCGAATATTTCAGTCTACTTTTTATTACCGATTCCCTAATGGAAAGTATGGTCTTTGTCTTCAAAATTTCATAATATGAAACGAGTTACCGAGTTAACAAACGAGTAAACCCAATTTTATCTTGTTCTACTCAAAACCGATTTCAATCACCACTTGCTTTCAGTGTCTCAAAACAAAGCCTACACAGTAAGGTGGATCGAAATCGTTTTTTTGGGAATTTCGATTTTGCGTTTTTGCCAAAAGCTGCTCTATATCAATACAAACAATAAATTGTACTACCATTAGGTCGAAATATTTGATCTTATACTGCCCCAAAGACTCGAAAACTTAATAAAAATCATAAAAACTGCTATATACTAAACATTTTTTTTTATTTATTAAGAAAAATATAATAGTAGTATATTGAAGTTCAAATTTAAGTACACAGCATGATTTTCTATAAATGATAGAAAAAATACCCTTATATGGCAAAAAAAATTAAAAAATGGCTACCAACAGAAGTCTAGAAAAAAGTTATTTTAAGAGAATTGGTAATCTTTCTTTAAATTGAAAAAATGCATTATTTGTCGTGATTCCAGGTTTGTTTTAATGAATCTATCTCTTCTGATAAGACCGCAAACAGCAACTGAAGTTTTTGTTACAATTTTTACTAATCTTTCAGTGGCTAACGTGTAGCAAGAAAAATGGAAATGGCTTGAGATTAGTTCGTCAACAAGCGGTGGATTTTCTTAACAACGTGCTGTTAATTAACTGTTCATCTATTTGGTAACAGGCGCCTTGGTCACATTATTTTCGTGCCAGTTTATAAAGTTTTTTATAATTGTTTCCATCAAAATCAAGTTTTGGCCGATCGTAGTTCGAATTGTCAAAATTGTTTCCTGTCGCGTTTCAATATTCTTCACAAGGCTAGAACTCATAGAAAGGCTAAGCGAGTAAGATGTTTGTTGGATAATTGAAATATCCATTTTTCTGTATAACAGGATGTAGTATCTGCTTTAAATTATCTGTCAAATATCGCGACAGCTACATTGTCTTGTGTAAGTGCCTAGCACCATTAATACAATGTGGTTAGTTTTGATGTAAGACCACATAAGAGCATCCGCTTTTATCATATAATTGATAATATTAACTGCTTGTCAGAAGGCTAAAAAAAAACATAAAGCTGTAGTATTCTGTGAGCCATCTTGAGTGCACTAGTTTTCCAGGGTTTCTTTTTAATAAGCTTTGAGAACAATATCCAGACTTTATAGTTATTCTCCGTCTAATAGGAACATCACATTGGGTAGTTAGAAACGAGACTATTGGAAGCTCTTCACAACTTTTTAATACCTTTTCTATGGGTCCAGAGTAACTTTTTTGTCCACTTGTACAACCATCAATATATTCAAATAATTGGCGCGGCAGTTCGTTGGCATGGAGTTGACAAATACACCACTGCAGCGGTTTTACTAGATATTTTATGTACTGTGACCTTGCATCCTTAATTAAACTAATATGCTCCTGTACAATTATATTTCTCTTATGATCCACCATATTAAAGGTTTTATTTTTACGCCCATCAAAGTATAAACCCAAATCTTAGTAATCAGAATCAGTTGTGACACCGCTGAACTTAGTTCTCTGCTTTTCACGGGCTCTTCTAATTTTATTTTGATCGAAAACTTTGGATGAATCGTTGCCAAAACAAGAGCAGCTTCAGTTTTATTGGAAATGCCAAATTTATTCACAGGGTTTTCCAGTAGGCCAAAATCAATAGTTTTTAATGAATATGAATACGAAGTTTGAAGTAGCGGTCTCTGAAGTGCTAGTTTTTCTATTACTGTTGAGACTGGTTGTTGAGAGACATCAGTTGATAGGTCAGACAGATTTGGCAATAAACTTGTAGCTTTTTCTTCGTATGTTTCATATTTCTGTTTCCGGTTTAGTTTTTATTTAATTTCTCGCAGCAGTTTTCAAATCAACACTCCTTATAATCATTTATCTTTTGGTTTTTTGATCAATCAGAATAGTTTTCAGTTATCGGTACTTTAAGATGTTTTGCATAGTTAAATGAAGCCAATCTGTTGCATTAACACGCTGATATATCAAAAATACACTTAAAAGATCTCTCGCAAATTTGTATGCGCAAAAAATATGAGTAGCGTACAACTATAGTCACATCTCTGAGAGCACCGAATGGGTGACGCGCGTCTGCGCGGAGTAACAAAGTTAGGGGGTGCCTTCATCCACCCCTCTCAAATTACAAGATACCAAACACGTAATAATAACTATTTCATTCATTTTAAAGAAACAAAATTATATTTCGTTTGATTTTATCCAATAATTAATTCTTAAACACAGGGGTAAAAATGAGTAGTTTTATGTATTTTTGTAATTTTTCTGATGACTTGGGGCAGTATAATTAATTAATATTTTGATAAGGTTTTTTTTTATATCAGATACTCACCCCATAGAGCAACTTTTCTGCATAACGCAATTACGAAAAAATGATATTTATTTTTTTCCATACATACAGCGATCCACCTTACTACACAGCCCACAACACAACACTTATTACCGCCGCACAGGATTTCTTAAAAATGATAAATTCTCTTAAAATACAGCAATAAGTTGTAAACAAGCTTATCCCGTATCCTCTTCTAATAAATGGTATCTTCTATTCTGCTTTTTTATAGGGAAAATGAACACTTAGAGCGTATTGAAATTTGAATTAGGAAATGACTTAAATGTGCTCAAATCGTTCTGTTTCAGGAATATATTTCTCATTTAACCTCACTTTTCTACCAACAAATTGTATTTTAATTTTGATAGGAAATACGTTGAGAGCTCCTAGACTATAAAAACAAATCTTTGGAGTGTCAATGATGCATTCCGAATCTAAGGTAGGATACAGCGAGATCACGTTGTGGAAACAATAGCTGCAGCTCCATCAGCGATGGTAAACAGTTGTCAGCCCATGTCATAACTAGCAATACAACAATAATAATCTGTAGAGGATGCTTCCCATCGCTGCCGGTGCGGGATCCGTCAATGTGGGAAACCATGGGCATCGTTTCACAGTGAGGTCAAAAAATAGCTCATTCATGAAAATAAAAAAGTTATTAATATGATCAAATGTAGATGAACCTTTTTCAAAAATAATTAATGTCATTTGCAAGTTTCTTTCTTTATTTATTTCTGAAAATATTTAAAACGAAGATAGAAGTGATTCCGAAAATATTTGTAACATACTCCATAAAAAAACAATAAATGGGGAATAAAACAAAGTTTTATTTTTTTTTATATATGTATTTTTTTCCAGTGTTTCACAAAAGTCTTTTGAAAATTGAAAATATTCCTTTATCTATTATCTAAGTTGCAAAGATATATCACATTAATAATATGCATTCCCAAAAGCAGACACGTGTAAATTCGCGCTAGCACATGCCGCACGTGGAGCTGCATAAATATAAAAACCCAATCTCTAATTAATTAATTTCTACATGTTGTTGTTGCAGCAAGTTAACTGAAAGAATGTCATTTTTTTCAGAGTGAATTGGGAAGAAGTTAAGAAGCCACATTTCTGTTTCATATATAAAATGATAGTTCATCATAAATAATTTCATAAAAGTCAAATAAATAAATTTGAAAGAAGAAATAGTTTCTCAGGAAGATGTTAAGAAAAGTTTGTTCAAAGCTTTGACGAAATTCATACTTTTTTTTTGGATCAGAATTGTTAAGTTTCTTATGAACCACGGTGTGCGTACATAAAAAACGCACCATCCAGCTCACACAAACAATAATATTCCTTCACACAAAATAAAGCCATACGCGAAACATCTTTCGTAATTGTGTCAGTTAACGAAAACAAACAAATGCCCGCCATCCATCACGCGTGTACTGGCAGCCATTAGTCGGGCTCGCTGTGGTTAACTTTTCATCGGAGCATTTTTCACGCGCGATCCCCAAACACTGCTCTCCATATAACCAGCAGATTAGTCATCGCGCCTAGCGCAGCTGTCACAATCCACCTTAACTTTTATTGTGCGCTCTTTAGGCGTAATGTGCCTGCCATTGTGACGTCATCAGACCTTGAGGATAAATAACGCGGGTCATCTAGGTAATGTAAGCCAATCCAAGTGGAAATTTAGTAGCTGTGAGTAATTTTACTACGAGGAAGAGTGGAAAACTGAGACTGACTTGGAGGGATAAAGTAAGGAAAATCGCACCACAGCTTTTGCGGGTAACAAACTGGAAAACAGTGGCAGAGGATGGGCGGAGTTGGAGGCAAAATTTGAAGACCAAGGGTAAAGATTTTAAATTATGATTACGGTCGTTAGACATTTTATAGAATGAAAAAAAAAAACGGATTTTGCTGACCGTGCCAAAGAGAAGAACGATTTTCTCTACGTTTCGTCGGAGTCATATCCGACGTCCTCAGGAGACGTGTCTCCTGAAGACGTCGGATAAGAACCGGATAAGAACAAAGAAAAACCACGTTCGTGGTTCTTCTTTGTAGAAGAGACACGTCTCCTGAAGACGTCGGATATGACTCCGACGAAACATAGAGAAAATCATTCTTCTCTTTTGCACGGTCAGTAAAATCCGTTTTTTTTTCAAGTTACCAAGGGTAAAGTTTGGCTGTAGGACCAATGAATAAAAAATAGGCGTAATTGCACTACTCTTTCCAGTGGTATCATTTTTAACCAATATATTTTCCAACTTAAGAAGTTGGTCTAATCCACAGGTTTGCATAATATATCGTCGAGATAATACACCAATTTCAGTGCCCTGAGAAAAATGATAAAATGTTGCTGGTGCTGAGATCTGAGTCAATAATAAAATGACGATCCAGGTGGTTTCATCAGTCGTGTTCAAGCCCAAATATCAGATGGAATACGTCTTAACCATTGCGCTAAGAACTTTAAGGCGTGTTGAACTAAATCAAAGTACAATTTACTCGTATGAAATGATTCAGCGAAAAACTTGTAGGGCTCATTTTTTTTTCATATATATATTTTTTTAATTCAAAGGAGTATTTTTTGTTTTCCATTTTTGTTTATTCTTTTTTAAGGAAAGTTTTTTGATATTCTCATCTTCATATCCTCGTTGACTGATTAAATGCTCCCCCACACATCTTCAGGAGACAAATCGGCAAGCGTTGAGCGCTCTTCTCCTTCAGCGGTTGCATATTTCATTGCCTTCCAAGTAATATCCCACTAAAGAAACCGCGATGTATGTATCACTCAATAAACTGCTGCTCTCGTCTCACTCGGCGTCTTAAATCACTCAGCGGGCAAAATTACAGCGGCCACGTCTCCACAAAGACGAATCTCGGAAGTGTTGTATCTCTCACAGACAATCATTCAACACCCATCATTCCTGTATGAAGCATTGTAAGTTTTTTATCTTGACATGGCAGAAGAGAGACGCAGATCAAGATGGCTGGATAGAACGTGACAGATTATGAGGACTGCACGAGGTAAGTGTTGGACAGACAGTACTGGCAGCTGTTGATCAAAAAAATGAAAACCCATCCCGGGTTGTTTTGACAAAAATAATGATGACATCCAATATTTTTATGTGGACCATTGAGCCACTGACGATATTGTAACATATACGAGTAAATGAAACAGTTTTAGTCGATTCAGTTGATTGTTACACTGAGAAAAATAAACCAGGAATATCCAAAGGAGTTTTGGTGGCGGACGTTGTTTAGTAAATTATTTTTATGATAACGAGAGACATTTTTGAGAGATATTGGAATTGAAAGCGAATTTTCTTGAGCGACAGAGTTCAGAGTTCCTTGACTTATAGGTTGGTATGCGGCTGACCACCCATGCTGTAAAAATGGTTCACTTTGCCAAAGTCACCCCTGTTACAGGGAAGGACGGCAAGAGTTGCAGGGTGTATGTCCATTTGAGATTGGTTTTTATGTTGTAGGCTCACATGAGGCACGTGCAAGCGCGAACTTGTACGTGTCTTGGTTGTGGGAATGCATGTAATGTGAATCTCCAATGTAACATATCTTTGCAAATTAGATTAGATTAGATTAGATTAGACACGATTTTTTTGAGTGCACATGTTTGCATGTTTCATGCTGCAAACTCGTTTTCAGATATTGTAATCTACATAATGAGCTAAAAGGCAAGAATGTTGAATGTTAAACGATCGTCTAAAGATGACACTACAAGGTGTATCCAAGTTGTAATAAAAAACACTTTCCAACCAAATTAAATAAGAATTTTATCCGATTGTTGGTAACTTATTTTGGCAATCCCAGTTACATAATGGAGTGAAGTTTATATTTTACTGTGTTTACGAAGTTGCAAAATATTATCCAATAAGCTTTTGGGAGGTTTCCGAAGAATGTGAAATAAATGGTATTGCATCAGTTTTCATGTGGAATGACTTTCACAGAGATGGCTGCATTCAGTAACAGTCCATAAAAGATATTTCATTGTTGCTTGACTTCATCTCACGTGATTTGACTTCCATTTTGTTTTTATCAATATAAGTGAAGGACAATTACGACATCAAAAATTAAATTCAAAACTGAAACTATAATTGATTGATGTTGGTGACGCATGAATAGCGTCATCTATTTTTATTTTAATTAATAGTCTAAGAAGCGAATTTCATGTTGGTCTTTCACAATCTGAAAAAAGTGCGGATAAAAATCGCAAGATGTCGGTATCAACTTTTTTGACATCTGAGCAACGTGAGATTAGCAAGATTTGAGGACTTCCATTTCCGTCGTGTTCGCAAGTAGACACGTTTTTATATGTCTCTCGACCGATTTGAAATTTACCGTTAAAATCTGTGAGTGAGTGTGTTTGTTTTACATATAACTTGCAAGTGTGGCAGTTTGTGAACAGAGCTCAGCACCACAGGATCCTGAGAACGAGCATCATCTTGGACCAGAAGCACGATTGAGGTGAGTGCGGTCCTTTGATTTTCGCTTCTTTGGTACGGGAAAGTCGTCCAAAATTGAAAGCCACCTATTGAAGGTTGGCTTTTGTTTGAGAGAGAAAATACCATAGGCATTAGATCTGTGTATTTTATATCTCGCATTGGAGAATACGTTGCAGTTTCTCCATTTGTTGTTTTTTTGTATTTTATATACTCCCTGAGGGGCAAAACTTACACCTTGCCCCTCCAGATGTGTTTTCAAATTTTTATTACTTTAAAAAAACGGATATGACAGGAAAAAATACAGAAAAGCTTGTTTTATTGTTTTTATTTTTTCATCTCAGTTTTTATATGAATTGAAATGTAAAGTTAATTTGTTCATCAGTTTTTTCGCATAACTATTGGGCAACTAAGTTAGGTGATTTATTTAGTAATCAGTGATAATGTGTGTGCCATCCTTCAATATACTAATCGCATCCTTCAGTCCACTTAAACAGCAATCCAAGCACTTCTAAATCTAAATCTAAATCTAAAAGCTGCAAAGACATGTATCATTTGAGATTCATATTAAATGCATTCCCACAAGCCGACACGCATAAATTCGCGCTCACACATGCCACATGTGAACCTACAATATAAAAAACCCAATCTCAAATGAACATAAGCCCTGCGACTCTTGCCGACCTTTCTTGAAACAGGGGTGACATTGGTAAAGTGAACCATTTTTTACAGTATGGGTGGTCAACCTCATACCAACCTATCAGTCAAGTTAATAAAAGTAATTTTATTGATTGTAGAGGCATTAACTTTGTAATCGTTCAGAAAAACAGCTTTGTTTTCGATTACGTGAGTATAATATATTTTTATACCACAACCGGTTTCACAAACATCCGTTTGCATCGTCAGGTCATCACTTCACATCACCGATGTTTGCGAAACCGGTTGTGGTATAAAAATATATATATACTCACGTAATCGAAAACAAAGCTGTTTTTCTTTTATCCTTAATAAAAGTATTTTACATTATTATTTACATAGAGTTTAATTTTGTAATTTTGCACTAAAGTCTTTCTTACATACTTTTCTAGCATACTTTAATTTTCGTTTATTTTAGAGCAACATGCAGTGATGATTGTGAATACACTATATGAAAGGTTTTACACGAAATATAACCTAGAAAAGTAATTCAAAATAATTGTGTCTTCCTCAGCGAATACCTACTGTAACTCATATACGCTAACCGACAAATTAAATGTAACTTTCAAACTATAAAAATACTTTTAAAACATATTAATACAGTTTCGGACGAAAATAAAAAAAAAAACACGAAATCACCTTTCAGCTACGGGAGAGCATTACACGAAATGACACGAAAAAACATCGTTTTTAAGCTAAATGAAATGAACGGTTAAAAAATAGCTCGTAACTGCCGCCTGGGCGCTAGTGGACGAGCCGATGCGCGTGAATGCAACAAAAAGTGCACGTTTTTAGGCTCTTCGCTTGTGATTAGCGGTCCGGCGGGCAGTGCACTCCCATGCACGGCAGCCTCCACTCACATCAAATGTTGTCCGACTTTTTAAACTGCGGGACTTGTAGCGCTTACACGTGTTGATGTATGTGTGAATGGTTATAGTTCTCATCTAGGCGGGATATGTACGTGGGTACCTATTATACTTCTTCTGTATTGTCAATTTTATGTGAAGGTATTTTGTTGTTGTTAATGAAGTCTGCACTGTAACTGTTACTCTGTCATCATTCTGCTAGGGTTGACCAGAGCCTCTGCAAATTTGCCTCATTTTTTTCATATCCTTGCATTCTTCTTTCAATTCATTCGTATCCATCACCTTTTTCAGGTTGATTGTAACGTGTGTAATCTACTTTTTTTAAAGGAAAGGGCGCCGGCCATAATAATAACCACAGTAATTAAAGTGGAGGTTTCTCAGATTCCAAGGGGGCACGATTCTGTAAAATAATGATAATAACTGATTCTATGGATAACTAGAAAATCTGTTTTGTATTTTTTGAGAAGGACAACCTGTGACGTTATCCAGCCAATATTAAATGTGTGGATTCCATGAATTCAAACATACATGAGCAATTATTTAAACTTCCAAGTATATTATTCAAAACGCCCTAAAATCATGTAACAATGCCAATAGCTCACGTTCATAGGTAATACATAAGAAATTCGATAAAATTGCTAAGTTTTAAAAATAAATATCTATGAAGTGCACGTGGTAGAACTTGTACTTATCGTAGAGCAATATCTTGAAGCAAGCTGCTCGCCGTGGACGCTGCAGGACAGAGATTCGTTCTTCCCAACTTCCTCCCCGCCCTGCGTTCATTTACTTTATGGAATGTATGATTGGATGACCGGGCTCGTACGTGACTGAAGGACCCGGGCATATGGGGCAGACGCTGCTGTAGAAGTACATTATATATCCTCAAATACATAACGCTACGAGGTGACCGCATCACTATAGGTCAAATATGTTGGGAGATTCATTTACAAAGTGAAAAGAAACATAGAAAAATGGTCTTTACATATTTTTTTCCTTCGAAAAATTATCGTTCTTCTTTTCCATGTTCGGCCCTTAAGGGTTGTGAAAGTGACAAAAAAATAAATATTTAAGTTAAAATAACTGGTAGGTAAATATAAAAATTACTTTGTACGAAATATGTTTTCTATATAACCAAGAAAAAATCTGTTATATGGTGTCATTATTGACAAGCTGTTTAAAATAAGCGAAACAAATACTTTTATTTTTAACTTTTAAAAACGTCTTGTTATCGATGACCTGTCGCTGGCGACGCCTCGTAATCTTCCCTAGGAAATGACTGCTACATTTTTTACGTTTGTTTATTTAAGAAAAAAATACACATAAATGTTGAGCGACAGAGTGAGACGATAATTTTTTTAAAGATCAATCTTTGACGCGAAAAAATTCGATTGTGAAATGTTTCTGAAATTTACTGAATGATAAAAATGAGAAAGAGTTGACATGTTTCAGCCATTGGGATGCAACCATTTTAAAAAAATTGTTTTTAAGAATTCAATAACATCCAGTCAATAATATTCAGTCCATCATTACGCTGTATGAAGTATTTTTTTTTCTTAAAAAGAAAAATTATGATTTCTTAAAAAGAAAATTATGTACCTTGACTTATAGGTTGGTATGCGGCTGACCACCCATACTGTACAAAATGGTTCACTTTGCCAATGCCACCCCTGTTTGAGGGAAGGACGGCAAGAGTTGCAGGGCTTATGTTCATTTAAGATTGGGTTTTTATATTGTAGGTCCACATGCAGCATGTGTTAGCGAGAAATTATACATGTCTGCTTGTGGGAATGCATTTATTATAAATCTTAAATGATATGTATCTTTGCTGCTTAGATTAGATTAGATGACATTAACTTCTTTGGAATTTCCTAACAAAGTATCATTACAAGGGCGCGAATCAGTAAGTAAATGTGCGTTTAATGTTTGGTAGTTTGCTTATCACTCATCAGATACACATTTTATTATTTGAGGCTTGTCTGGAGGGTAGGGATGAAATAAAATATCCCCGCGGATCAACAGACACTCACTTACCTGTCTGACAAAAGTTGTATCTTACTGAACACGTAGAAATTTTGAATCAAAAAAGCTTAAACACATCAGATGCCAATCAATAGTCATAGGAAAAAGGATTACATCCATGAACGGACTGCAAAATGCTGAGGAAGGAAAATAAGAAGTTGCCTTTTACAAATATTCCGGTCAAAATAAAAACACAACAAATAAGCGTGTAATTTTGACTGTCATTAGTTACATAATACTTTAATTTTTAAATTAAAATATCCGTAGATATCTTCCTAATGGCGTTTCCTCTCAGTAGCGCTCGTGCATCACGCGTCAGGTGTTTGTATAGAAACTGATCTGCTATACAATGCGCGATAATTATGTAGCTGATGAACCAAAGGATGGCCAAGTTCAGTATGCTCGCGTCCACATCTTCCTTATTATATAAGTATCATTGTAACACAGACGCCTCACGACTTCTGACAGACAGTCAATGATCTGCATCCATCACAACAAAATTTTCAAATCTCTCTAGAGGGGGATCATAATCACTAATAATTAATACAATTAATTTAGATTAATAAAAATCTATGGTTTATTCTATCAGAGGAACCTGTAGCCCCTATAGTCTAAACATCTCTTTCCCAAAGTGTGGATAGGCGAATGCTCGACTGGAGGGTAGGGATGATAAAAAAAGACTTCGTAGGTACTAGGTAGTAAAATGTAGTGAACAACCTATCTGGAAAACGTGGTCAGTTATTTCCAACTACATCTAACTAAATATCAAAATGTTGAATTAAAAAAAACTGAATTCAGCAGCTTATTGAAAGATATGGAGAGAACACTGAGCCTGCAAAACAAGAACTCAATTCAGGTGATAACAATATTTAAAATTATGCCTCTGGTTTAAGAAGTGAATTAAAAACCAATAAGCCTTCTATGACTGAAAAATAAGTTTGAGAAAATACTATTAATACAGGTAGGTAGGTAGATAATTTTCAGTGAAGCATGCGTCTATAAGCGTTGTTTATAAAGCCCGTTATTGGTTATTTACACTATATACCTCTCAGCGCGCCTCCCGGAATGGTTATGAGAGTGTGCGCCTTCAATAAAAGTGTTTTATTGGCTCGGCAGCCCCGGGATCAGTTCTCAGGCCGTCGGCCATGAATCTGTCCGCGCAGCCATACGTCTATCGGCGGGGCTGTAAGATTGCGCTGAGTGTTTCAGTACATTGTTATTCATAGACGCGAGCACTGAGCAGTGATTGTGCATTGTACGCGGCGAGCGCTAGAGAGCTGGCAGACCTTTCACTCATTTCGCGGCGACTCAAGCAATGCACACATCGCTGAGTGTGAACGCCAGCATTAGAAACTCAGTTTCATCCAACTTTATGCACTTACCTGTATGATATCCAAATTTTTGCATGGTCGTTTCCAGTTCTTGCAAGTCTTTTTTATCATTCTCATTGTGGGATTCGTAGGAAGGGAATGGAATGCTATGGGTCATTGGTAATAAAGGTGGTTCTTCCTATTACCTCTATTTGTACTCGGGTTTTAGCTACTACAGCGGGTACATGCTACTTGTGAAAAAACTTCTCTACCTGTGTTGCCTAATTGCAATGAAATATCAGTCATGGTTTTTTTCATTCATTTTCTTCTCTCGAATTCACTCTTAGACCGCAATATTTTTCCAATTTCACAAATTTCATTCTATAATTTCTACAATTATTACACATTGTTTTCTTCTACCTCTTATTCCAGGTCGTATTACCTGTTTGTGAAGGAGAGGGCTTTCTTTTGATGACGAAGGCCAGCTTAATTACCATTTTTTCTTTCTTCACTCTACATTGAAATTTTCTCATTTAAATGCTTCCCATAAACTTCTTATTCTTCACTCTTACCAATAACCGAGCTAAAAGCACGCACTCCTTAGTTGGATTGAAGCATTGAGTCTTGCCCAGGAGTCCTTGTGTGAAACATTCGATTCCCTTCTGGTCTCTGGTACATGTGTGTTTATGTTGCCTCTCGAGGAGCAGCCGCCTCTGCTCTCCTGGCAGCTGATGAGAGACACCAGGCACGGCCGCTGTGATGGACATGCTGGCCAAACTATTATATAAGCTAAGCCGCGCACCAACAGCTCTCGATTAACACTTCATCACACAAACAACGGCGGTAATTACATACATACATCTTTATTACTCACGAGTAAGATTCCTTGACTTATACGTTGGTATGAGGCTGACCACCCATACTGTAAAAAATGGTTCACTTTGCCAATGTCACCCATGTTTCAGGGAATGTCGGCAAGAGTTGCAGGGCTTATGTTCATTTGAGGTTTGGATTTTATTTGTAAGTACACAATCAGCATTTGTAAGCGCGAACTACACGTGTTTGTTTGTGGGCATACATCTGAGAGCTTTGAATGAATATATCCTTGCAACTTAGATTATAGTAGCTATTATATCAACAAAATTCAATGCCCATTTTTTAACTAATGAAATGGTATATTTCCCGTTGTTCACAAAAGGATGTGAATTTTTCATTCAGCTTAGTGTCAATTCTTCCATACAAAAAAGTAGGCTAAGTTTGTTTTCCGACTTGATCTATAATCTATAATAATCTATAATCTAAGTTGCAAGGATATATTCATTCAAAGCTCTCAGATGTATGCCCATGTAGTGATTCTGTACCTAACAGGGCTGTTAATTTTGAATTTTAGAATGCTGCTTCTTTTGTTCCCAAAAACAATAGCTTGGAAAAAACAATAAAAAATTTGCGTGTAAGAAAAGGGCATGCAAGAGTATTATTTAATAACACCCAACACCCAAAGACCTTTACATTGGTGACCCCGACTTGAATAAACAGTTAAAAAGGGTGTTATTCCAATTAAATTGTGTTCCAACCAAGTGTCAACAAGTTTTCACCAAAAATAGTGTTTGAAAACCATTTTGTCAAAAAAAAAAATGGCGACCGGCGAAAATCCGACCACACACGTGCATTGCGGTTAGCGTCAAGCTAGCTCCTTTCTGGAAGGAGAATGCCGCGTTGTGGATTCTCCGAGCGGAAACACAATTCCGCCAGGCCAATTCCGCCTGTGGACATAACAAAATTTGGCCACTTGGTAATGAGTCTGGATGATGCAACGCTCACGATTGTAGCTGATATTGTAACAGCAACCACCATGATGCAACAAGCAGCAACCCGCCAAACTATGGCACAGCAACTGCTGCAACAAGCAGCAACCCGCCAAACTATGGCACAGTAACTGCTGCAACAAGCAGCAACCCGCCGAACTACGGCACAGCAACTGCTGCAACAAGCAGCAACCCGCCAAACTATGGCACAGCAACTGCTGCAACAAGCAGCAACCCGCCGAACTACGGCACAGCAACCGCTGAACTACAGCAACTCCCGCTGCAGCCGACTCCTCAATTCCAACCAGTGCAACAAGGCCCTGGAGGTTTGAACGTCGCCCAACATAGCTGCCCAGCACAACTAACAACAACCGCTGAACTACAGCACAACCAATCGCCGAACAACGGCACAGAAAACACTGCTGCAACAAGCAGCAAACACCGAACAACGGCACAAGATCTGGCCGACGAGTCCACTTTCCAGACAGATTCTACTAAAAATCTAAGAGAAGTCAAGATTCACCGATCACCACTTTCATCGCATCTGCCCTTGGCAAATGCTGGAGGGGACCTCTGTAGTGATTCTGTACCTAACAGGGCTGTTAATTTTGAATTTTAGAATGCTGCTTCTTTTGTTCCCAAAAACAATAGCTTGGAAAAAACAATAAAAAATTTGCGTGTAAGAAAAGGGCATGCAAGAGTTTTATTTAATAACACCCAACACACAAAGACCTTTACACCCACAAACAAACACGTGTAGTTCGCGCTTACAAATGCTGAATGTGTACTTACAAATAAAATCCAAACCTCAAATGAACATTAGCCCTACAACTTTTGCCGACCTTCCCTGACACAGGGGTGACATTGGCAAAGTGAACCATTTTTTACAGTATGGGTGGTCAGCCTCATACCAACCTATAAGTCAAAGAATACGAATAATAAATAACTATCAATATCCAAAAAATATCTAAAATATTGTTTGAGAGGAACAGTGAACTATAAAGTAAAAATTGACAAGATCAAACCAAAAGGATCCAGATACCAACGATGATATCCTGAAAAAAACAATATTTGCTGAGAGAATGATACACAATAAACGAATCATCTGAAACATTTGATCCAGATAAATGAAATAACTAAATCCAGATTATTTTTGATTGTTATTTAATTAAACAACACTTTTTTAAATTATACAACACTGTTTAATTTCACAAATATACAATATATTTAAAAATTATTCATTTTCAAATAGTACAAACGTTTTCGACCAATATAGTCATCTTCAGGTAGTCAGGTAGTAAATCCAGATTACTTTTCCAGCTAATTTTAAGTCATGGATGTGTGAAAAAAGAAAATGTATGAAACAGGTGATGGATATGAATGAGGTATACAATGATAGGAAGAAAAAACAGGTAAATTTGCAGAGGCTCTGGCTACCCTGGAGGATGGGAAACAGAGTTTCAGTTAAAGTAACTAATTAGATTTAAATTTTCTTTCAATGCGATTACGAGTATAAGATACTTATAGAAATGAGTGAATGTTATTGATTTTCGTACATTTGTTAAATGTGACAATAAATTTCACACAACATGTGACTTGTCATTATTGAACAGAATAATTTGTTTTTTCCTTTGTTGTGGAAGTCATCATTCTCTCCTAAAGACATTTCAATATTTTACAGATGTATTCCTCGCAAGAGAAAGCAGCAGAACGGAAGCCGCGTGTGTCATGAACATCTTAAAATAATTAACTCTCCGGAGCAAGATATGATACGCGGACATTTTCTTGGCCAACATCGTAGTCAGAAAATACTTCGCAGAGAGAAAATGATCTGTAATTGAAAATGAGAGAAACCCTGTATCATACAGGAACTTGTCTGTTTTACAATGCAAGTCCATTAACCGTTTTAACGAATTAAAATTAATTTCGAAGTTAATAACACTTTTCAGATATTATACGAACCGTTATGAGAGAACTTAATTCTTGACAATTTATTGACAGCGTAGCCAATCTTCAGGAGGCACCCTTTCCGCACGGCGACTGAGGATGAACTAGGAATTACCATTAACCATTGTTCATCAATTAAAAACATTGAACGTTTCAATTTATTTTCTACGAACTAACTTTAGTTTTAAATCACTGACGATGGACAATAATTTCAAAGTATTGAGAGAATTAAAATTTACCCGTCTTGACTCTCTAAGTGCAATAAGAATGCATAAACAGGTACAAGGCTTATTTATCAATCAAAATATTTTCAGTCAGTTATTACAGATTTTACTATGTATGTATTTTTCAATTTTATTTATCTACATAATTTATATACAATGCTTACACAAAACTTGTTCAGTTGAATATATTTTTTATGTAATAAAAATATAATAAAAAGGGAACGTTTACTTTGTAATACAAATTATTAATAAAACAGCATTCGCCGAAATATAATCGTACCTAATTACCTGGCATTTTATGCACACCATTTGACACTTTATTGAATCATTTATTCACTTACTGAATATTTGCAGGCATCTGTATTGTAAGTACATATTTTATGGTTTTAAAAAGTCTGCTTTTATGGCGCTCAAAAGTCAAAGGTCCGATCCAAAAGGAAGCGAATGTAGAATCATTTTAGTAGTACGAAGTGACGCAACAGCTAAACAACTTTCATGCGCGTAACTGCTCCATGCACACCAGGCCGCCCGGGCACGGTGAGGAGCTGCTTCCACCTTTATTAGCGTGATTGGATTTGCTACACGCCGAATTAAAGATTGCAGAGCTCTGGCTTGCGGTACAGCAATGATTTATGAGATGGTTTCCTTCAGATCATGCGCTCTAACTTTGTTAGTTAAGTATGCGGTGGCTTGATAGTCGAGAGGGGCGTTGTAGATGCGAACAAATTGTAAAATATATTTTTAAAAAGTGCAAAGTCTTTAGCTACTTGCAAGTATTGATAATGACTATATGCTAAAACATTTGTTAACCGAAGAATTTAAGACTGTTTTTTAAGGAAGAATCATAAGAAATGATCGAGCCGAAAGCAATATCACTTAATATGTTGTTAACTATTTTCTTTGGAATGTATTTAATTAGTTTATGTAGTACCACATATTTTGACAATAATTTGAAATCCTTTGAAAGAGAAGACTTCACTGAATACAATGTTTTCACAAAAAGCACATCAATCAACATTGCCCCACTTAGAGAGCGTGGGTAGCAGATTTTTACTGTCTTTATTCATTTAAAATCATCTTTCTATAAATGCTGAGGTCATGATCACGATACGCGGATGAATCTTGACATGTTGAGATCATTAACAAGGTGGAGAAGCCAACATGATTGTAAAAACTTCAGAATTCAGGTCAAATTACACATTGTAGCTGTGGATACCACATTTTTTATAGGTTAGACTTGTTTTCAATCGATTAAATATTATTTATTTACATAATGATTTAAATCATTAAGTCTTGGAGGTACCATCTTGTGATCATGTGAGCATTTTGATGAACTAGAAAAATCCCTACAAAGCTAAAAGAGGTCAAAAGGAAAAAGGAGCAGTAAGACGGAGTAGTGACAGAATTATTCGGGCTTAACAAAAAAAAAGCTTAACCACGTCCGTGGTTCCTCAAAACCAAACCAGACGGGGTTTGGAACTACATATTGTTCAACTTTTTTATTTTTATATTTTACCGAACTCAAAGTACACATTTTTTCCAATTACCTGTTAATATGTAGATGCAGTTTACTTGCTTCATTAGCACATTCCTAAAGCGCTCTCACTCCCTCACTGCTGACTGATGTTTGTAAGGCCAGGAGCCAGGAGCGCCACCAGCCAACAGCATGTCTCCCACTGTAATGTTATCCCATGAAGCAGCTGCACATCTCAACTTACACACACACTGCTGCAATTAGCAGGCCTACACTTGTGTACGCGCTAACATGCAAGTGCTAAAATAATATCAAATCAGTGGACTAGTTCGCAACACTCAAAGCTGAAAGTTATCACAGAGTATTTTTCTTCTTTCAAATTACTGGTTTCATTATAAGTTTTATGCTTCAGTGTAGTTTTTTTAATTTACCTAACCTTATTTAGATAAGTTTTCATTGGTGATCTTTATCAGCCTTCTATTAGAGTAGTCAAGACGTTAGAATGACTTGATCTTCGACAGTATCTTGTATCGTTTCAGTTATCTTGAAGTTTTGTTAGATTATCAAAGTAATTTTTGACGTCACGCAACGCAATGAAACTAAATTGCACGTAATGTGCAACTTCTTGCAAATATAAGGCATTTAACGAATTGAGATATCGACCGGAAACATGTTAGTTTACTCAAATTCTAATGTACTATGAAAATTGGCGAAATAAAAAAGCTAAATTTGCAATTATGAAAGAGGTGTTTATTACTAAAAAGATTAAATGGTGGAAACTGAAAAGATCTTTTAACAGAAACAAATATGTTTTACACCGTGTCGAACTAAATCACTAAAAGAAAAAATAAAACATAATGATGGTTTGTATTTGCTATCTCAAATTATTCAGGAACGAATAGTTTTGCTCTTAGCCATCTAATATTTAATGAGACGTTCCTGAGGAAACGCTTCCCCGCAGCTTCTTAGATCAGCTTCTCTCGCTGACTGTGATGGTGTGATGTGACAGCTTCAGGAGTGCTCGCTGATGGACATCAAACCAGATCTACAACTCAGATAGCTGCAGCTGATGATGCTGTTTACTGTACAATGCTGTTTATATCAGACTGATAAACTGGTTAATGCAGATTAAGTAACTATCTTACATAATCACTTACTCGGGTAAGATCCCCTTCAGGGCCGAATAAAGTTTTATACATACAAGCTGTCGTAGAAATCACAACTCAAAGTTATCCTCGTGTTTTCATGGTTATCTTCGATCTCACAGTTTTTGGAATTAATATTTTGTGTAATTTTTACGTTCTATAAGTTCTCACACTTTTTATCTTATTTTAATCGTCGTTCCATTTAAGCTTAGAAAAGGTAATTAGATATTTAAGGTGAGATGTAATCACCGTTACAGTTAATATGTAGTTACTCAATAGTGGCGAAGGATGCCATACAACTCGATTCCCATCGGTTTTCCTTTTAAAATGAGGCAAAAATGATAATAAAGTAGACTCCATGGTTTCAATGGGGAATAAATACGTATTGTTGCTTTGGTTTTAAATGTATTTTTTTACTTAGTGCCTATATTTTTTAACTACTTTGTTGCCTCATTTTAAAAGGGAAGCCGATGGGAATCGAGTTGTATGGCACCCTTCGCCACTGGCCGCCCGCCTAGTTAGTGTCTTAGTTTTCGCACCTGTGGAAGCATTACATTTTTTGATCACTTTTATGTTGTCCCGTTTTCTTCATGATAGACATTAAATGAAACATGGTAAGACCTTATGAAGCACAGAAACTTTATTTTGTATTTTGAACGTTGGTATATGTGAACTGACAAAAAAACTACCCACGTGATTGACATACGCGCGTGTTTTTCATCCAGTATAAAGTCGCTATGCTAACATAGAAAATACCGGGCCTAAAAGTACCTACATGATAATTCATATTAGATTATGTTTTATTTAAGAAAATTCAAAATTATGTACTTTTCGACGATCAATTATAATTTTCACATTGCTTTATTCATAGTAGGCGCGTGCATAGGATATAGGCAAATACATTTCGGAATAAATATTTTCTCCAATTTCTTTAAAATAACTCATTTTAAATTAACTGAAGTGCTAACGATGGCTCCAATCGAACTTTTATTTTGAATTTAAATCGGAATATCAATCTTAAATGGTTTTTACCATATATTGCCTACCTTTTATTCCTTGACTTATAGGTTGGTATGAGGCTGACCACCCATACTGTAAAAAATGGTTCACTTTGCCAATGTCACCCCTGTTTCAGGGAAGGTCGGCAAAAGTTGTGGGGCTTATGTTCATTTGAGGTTTGGATTTTATTTGTAAGTACACATTCAGCATTTGTAAGCGCGAACTACACTTGTTGGTTTGTGGGCATACATCTGAGAGCTTTAAATGAATATATCTTTGCAACTTAGATTATAGATTATTATTATTATTTTATCCGCATGTGCCTGTATGGGATGAACGATCCTGATTCATGGCAGAAGCTACATTTTAAATTCTGAAAAATCACATTGAAGCCGGTTTGCAAAAACTTTTACTTAAAGCTTATAGGATTCTATTTAGAGAATTCTTTAAGATTCTGAAATTATTAATAAGAACCTGCAGAATTTGCAGGACATCTTACATCGTTATTTTACTGGTGTGGTTGTCACTCCCGTGCAGGATAACTGTCGCCTGCATTCACCGTGCCTGACGTCCCCTCCAGTCTGCGCGCTTCACGCATGCGCCGCTGCACCTGTCAGCTGTCAGCTGTCAACTGTCACATGTCAGCTGTCAGTTCAGGACATCATTTAATTGTGCGGCGCTCGTCTGCGCTGCGACGGACTGTCAGAGCAATTGACTTGCCAGCGCAGAGCCCGGGTGAAGTACCTGATTAATTGTTCAACCAAATAAAAATGCGTTTATTTGTTTGAAATCTTATTTAAATAAACAGGCGAATTAAATATACATTTTAATGCGTTTTCCTTTGAAACTGCATGTAAAAGTGATCATTATATTATTTGTGTGAAAGATCTGATTCTGATCTGACTGTCGAAATTTTTTCTTAACAATTCACACACCTTACGTAATGCATATTTTTTGACAACCAAGCGTTTATTCTGGATGAATACCTTAAGTTTATCTCGTGAAGTTGAACTTTTCCCTCCCAAGGATATCGATGCATAAAAAACCAGCACAGTCAGCAGAAACGTGACGCTGTTTTCCAAATCTGTTCGAATCAAAATCGAAGAATTTATTTACCTACGCGCCGTCTCTACATTTCAAACAAACAATAAAACAGGCATCAAGAATCGCCGCACAGGCACAAAAATTATTTAGGTCGCTCCAAGCACGCAGAAGAAGAAGAAGACCGAGAGAGAGGAAGTGGGAGGAAGTCTCTGGAATCAGAAGGCGGAGGGATCTATCTTACAATGGGATCAGTGGGCGGGGGCGGGGGCGGGGGCGGGGTGGAAAAACAAGCGAGCTGTCTGCTGTGGAGTAATTTGTTGCTGATCAGACGCGATGCGATGTCGCCGCGGGGCCGCCCTCTCCCCAACCCCGTCCCGCCCACTCCCGCCCACCCCCGCCCAGCCTAGCTCAAGCCGAGGAGGAGCAGCTAGCCAAGCTTTGTTCCCTAAAGTCCTCAGAGTCTATGTGCGTGGTGCCCCGCCATGCCAGGAATGCAGCCAACAGGCGATGCAACATATTGTGACTTTAGTGTATACGCCAAGTCAGCAACATTCATTCAGAGCTGAGGAAGAATATGATGATAAGATCAACAAGAACAAATGATAAAACGTCGTGTTCTTGATGAAAAAACTCGCTGGAAGCTGGTTCAAGTACTGTCTCAGTTGGAGATCAAAATTGTTATTTGAGTTTTTTTTCAATACCCATAAACGTCAGATCAACAAATTAGGCTTACGTTTTTTTTATTTTAACTCAACCGTTCTATTTTTCTTTGCTGAAAATTCATGGATGGCATATTTTTTTAAAGTTGTTGTACGTAGCTTCTGAAAAAAACATATTTTAGACGTAGCTTTCAGTACAAATTTCGTGGTAGTAAATCACAATACATCATTTTCCTCCCAGTCCGTCCTAATCTCGTCCCCACGCCTTTAATAGACTAAAAACAGCCAATGAAAATACCAATTATTTATAGGAGCATCTAACAAACTTCTCTTCTAAAACAGTCATGATAAAACTTTAAAATCTATAGTAACCAAATGAGAATATTTTAAATTCAAGAAAGCTCATATAGAAAAATAACCATATTTTTTATTTTGACTTGTACTATGTACCAGAATCAGCTTTGTTTTGAGATTACGTATTTTATTTATCTTATTTAAAAACATTTTCCTAGATTCTATAGTGAGGAAATGTAAGTAGCGTATTCTCATGTACCTACCATGGGGAGTTTTCTCGGGCGAGCCGCCACCCCCAGGGCTAAGGGTGGCACAGTAAGTTCCCACCCCGAGGGCTAAGGGTGGCACAGTAAATCACGGCCGGGGCGTCAACACAGCGCCGTGTATCAATCAGGCCGCAGATTTATAGCCCTGGCGCACAGCTACAAAAATATCCGCCACTCACTCCTTACTTACTTCTCAGCAGGGAGGTACGAGGCAGTGAAGGGACAAAACAGGCAAAACTGTAGGATGAAACTCACATTTTTAATGTAGTGTAAGTTCCGAGACTCACCACTTACCTGTTAGGGCTCTTGAGGTGAGATTTAGACATAAGCAGCGCGCACCAACTAATTTAATGTAATATTTTAATTATGCAACCATTGACGTCACACTAACTACCCAAGAAAACACCTAATACCCCTTGTTATCTTTCTAATCTAATCTAAGTTGCAAAGATAAGTAACACTGGGGATTCATATTACATGCATTCTCACAAGCAGACACATTAGTTCGCACTATGTCGCATGTAAACCTACAGCATAAAAACCCAAATCTCAAATAAACATACACCCTGCAACTCTTGCTGACCTTCCCTGAAACAGGGGTGGCATAGTCAAAGTGAACCATTTTCAACAGCATGAATGGTCAGTCGCACACAAACCTATAAGTTCAGAAACAGAGCCTGATCTAGTTAATATGTATACTTCCTTCAGAGAATACATAAGATTAATAAAATATTTTAGAACTAGAAGCGGGTAAACAGATCTACCTAATGAAGTTCACACATTTTTAAATGTCAATATAATCTGTGACGTGCCACGACTGGGTTGATAGGGCAACTTAGGCTAACTAATTATACTTTATTATACTCCATTGTTTCTGTATTTTTTTCAATTGTAACATACCGTTGACATGTAATTTGACCGTTAAGAAATCTCACCCAATACTTGCCACGAACGACCAGTCAATAAGGCATGGATTTTGACTTGAACCACGCAAGTCCTCCATGCCACTTTACTTCTCTGTGTTCCAGTTATTCACTACACCAGTCGCTTAAGTAGCTGTATTTCTCTCTGCGGGCAGTTATTTTACTGAAGACACTTCTAGAACAGTTTTTAAATAACTATAACTTAGTATTGATGTAAAAAAAATATGTCTCTATGTTAACTTAGATTTCTGCTTTTATCACCCTGAAAAATAATGCTGTAATCCGAGTACGGGAAATAAAACTCTTTGGGCGTATTCTCATCTAAATCTAAATTCTCATTTTTCCATTTATCTAAATCTAAATCTAAATCTAAGCTGCAAAGATATGTATCATTTGAGATTCATATTAAATGCATTCCCACAAGCAGACGTGCATAATTTCGCGCTTACACATGCTGCAAGTGGAACTACAATATAAAAAAAAACCCAATCTCAAATGAACATAAGCCCTGCAACTCTTGCCGACCTTCCCTGAAGCAGGGGTGACATTGGCAAAGTGAACCATTTTTTACAGTATGTATTGTATGTATTTATACTTATTAAATTTAGATCGTTCACAAAACCATTTATTGTACCTACAGCAATTCAAATGATTATTTTGAATAATTAACGCAATAGTATGAAATCAAATGATTTTTCGCTGTCATGTAGTTTACAAATCAGAATCTTGAATACTAAAGCCTGGACACGCTTTATTGAGTAATCTCCTCTCATCACCTGCTGCCCGCGGCTGCTCCTGCCTGGAGCTCCCAGACCAAGATGCGGTTTCCTTTGAAGCCTCGCCCGTCTGTCTGTCTGTCTGTCTGGAGGCAGCAGCGTCATGAGGAGAAGCCTTTGGAAGCGGAATATTATATGAACGGACACCGGAGCGGCCCGGGCACGTCACGGTGCGGCTAGTCCCGCAGGAAGAGATGCTGAATCAAAAGAGACTTCAATGCGAAAGCTGAAATCTGACTGAGAAACGTAAGCAAACACAAGTAGCTAGTACAGCGCTATATCTTGAATTATCTATGGAAAATTATAGCTTTGATTTGTTTGAGCTACAATGTTATTTAAGAAAACCTAGATTTCAATTTCGTCAGTAGTTCAATAATAAAGATACGTAAATAACAGTAAAAGAAATGATTTATATAGAAATATTTTTAATAATTTTAAAGAGAAATTTTAGAACGTCGGATGGTCTTGAAAAGAAACGGGTATTTAACCCGTTTCTTTAAAATAAGATTTTTTAATGGCGAAAAGAAGTTGCTCAAAAAAAGACTTAACGCAGGAATAGGTATATGTTAAATATAAAGTTAAGGATACACGGAAAATTCGAAGCAAAGGGTTGGCAAGGTAGGCTGGTACGTAGTCTAGTTTGCTTCTACGGAAGGTCGTGAGTCGCATTTGCAGTGAGGAATAATAAATTATCACATCATAAAAATGCTCATCGCTTACTTTAAACATTTATCTGCCTTGATCAAAGTCAATACACAGCTTACGCAAGTGGTTATTGCTTAAAAATTGGTCCTTTCTATATACCAAATTACGATACAGGACTCTTGAAGTGTGACTCTTGCAAAAACAAGGCTCACCAAATACATCTACAATATATAATCTAAGTTGCAAAAATATATAAAAATTCAAAACTCGTATCAAATACATGCCCACTAACAAACACATGTAAGTTCTCACTTAGAAAGCAAAATCTAAGCCTCAAATGAACAAAAACCCTGCAACTTTTCTTGACCTTTCCTGAAATAGTGGTGACATTGTCAAAGTGAACCATATTTACAGGATGGATGGTCAGCCTCATACCAACCTCTAAGTCAAGGAATCGTCATTCAAATATTTACATTAAGTTATCTTTTTTTTTATAACTTTGTACTGAAATGTTTCTCGGCTGCAACAAAAGCATTGAAAAACCCCAGTGTAAACATTGCAGAGCTCGCTAATATGTAGCTAGTGGTTCTTACACGCGCTGTGTACTGCGAGTCCGCTGTGTGACACACCAAATCATAGAGGCGACAGGGCGGGCCTTTAGGGAAAAAAACAGTGCCCTGCAGTGGGGGAGGGGGAAGGGGTGCAAATCTGCAGACTGGGGCGTCAAGTAGCCACCCCTCTACTCCTTTCACCCCCCCAGAGGGCACTGGAAACGTGCAGTGCCCAGGGTGTGAGGGGGGACTGGGTGAGAAAATAGTTAAATTTGGCTTAAGGTTTTTACTATCGAAAAAATCCTGAAAAAGCGTGTGGTTCTTGGAACCGTACTATTTTTGTAATACACTATAATAAATCGATTTCTCCAATACTAGGTGAGTAGATGTATTTAATATTTGGGAACTTTATGTTCTGTTATTAAAAATGAGCTAATTTCAATAAATGCCCTTTCGGTAGCAAAGATGGTAAAATACTTGCGTTCCATGTCAGTGAGGTAGGTTGCCAGAAATTTTCCGTTTAAATGTTTATTTGAAACCCTAAAACAATACCAGCAGGGTTTACTCAACCTTAACATAAAATGAGATCCAACCTCCTCGGTAGTTGAGAAACTCCAACTTCAAGTAAAGTGGTTTACGTGAACCGACCCCGTTACCATGCAACTAAATATGTTGCACACGCCAAATGCGACTCTTTTGTTGAAAAAGCTGTGAGAAATTGAACTACGTGTGTAGCTGAGTAGCGTTGAGCTAAGTATCCGAAAAAAAGAGTTGAAGACTAATATGCAAAAATATTTAATGTCATTATAAGGTAGGACTAAAATTATCTTGAGATATTTGAAGGAAACCAGCAGATGAAGAGAATGTACCCATACACGGGGTTTAATAAGTTGGCGTCCCTTGCGGCTCTGCTTCTCTGTGACGCACAAAAGGACAGCGGGGAAGAAATAACACAAGACGAGTAAAATTAAAACCGAAACAAAGCAATGTGGTGAGAGCGGGAATAATAGAGATGGGTGGACTGTACGCTGGGTGCAGTACAGTAGACAAAGCTCACAGACCGTCAGCCACTGTGCCTCGAGTATAGAATATTGCGTAAATCTCCCCTCTATTGCGTAAATCCAAAATGAATGGAATATCCGAAGGAACTCCTAGAAAGTGATTGAGTTTTCAGGCACCTTTTCGATTTACGCAAACGAGGGGAGTTTACGCAGTGTTTTATACTGGGATACTAGACTTAGTATAACGCGCTTGTAGTGGGTTCCTTTACTTATAAAGGTATTTAGATAATAGGATTGTTCAGTTTACAAAATGCTTGCATTCCATGCCGTGAGCTCGGGTTCGAATCCCACCGAGGGTGTTAGAAAGAAATTATTTTCAGTTTTTTTTGTTTATTTCAAAACTAAAAAATAAAATACCGCAAGTTTTACTCAGCCTTCACAAGAAATGAGTACCAGCCCCCTCAGGAGCTGGGAAACCTCCACTTCAACTGAAGTCCGGCCCCCTTACCTGTAAAAATAAATAGGTTTCACTCACCACATGTTAAACCTTTCAGGTATAACTCGGCAAGAAGTTACACTATATGTGTAGCTTAGTTGCGTAGTTGTTTTGCAAAAATTGTCTTACATACTTTGACTTTTTATGCGCCTGGTTGTTATGCAATCATGATTTCATTTTCTCAGCTATATTTATTTAATTATGACTTCCACTACTTCAGCTAATGCAGAGCAAATAAGACCATCAAAATCATCGTCATCAATGGCAGAACAACCCAGGGTGGATCTCAGCCTGATTGATCAACCGCAGCCCCCGCTGTCTGTCCAACGCCATCCTCCTGAAGTAGCATACTCTTACCGCATGGCAGTTCGTCCAGTCACATAAAAAATACGTTTTCCAAAATTGTTTTCTAATACACAATCAAACAAAAACACCCTGTATCTAGTATTTTTTTATTACGGGTTCTGGTTTATCTCAAAATCACTGTCAATCGGGATTTAAAAAATAAGCAGATTTTCAACTGCTGGAGTTTTTGAGAATTTTTATTCAAGATGTTCAGCTGACTATTTCATTTCTTTCGATCCTTGCATACTTCTTTCATTTCATCCAGAGCCATAACCTTTTTCATACAAGCTCTCCTTTTATTATGACTCTGGATATCCCATTCATTCGCTATTTCGAAAATTTGGTCCATCCATACCTTTCTCGGTCTTCCTCTTCCACGACATCCATCAATTCTCGCAGCATATACTTTCTTCGTCAGTCTTTCCTCATTCATTCTCTCCAAATGTCCAAACCATCTAAGCATACTTCTTTTAATCTTTACTTTCACACTTTCTCTTACACCACATTCCTCTCTAACAAAATCATTCCTTACCCTATCACTCCGTCTTATAATATATATTATATAATAATAATATATATAATAATATATATTATATATTAGATGTGTCTAAATGTTTCCTTGCATTTTTCTTGACATCAAATACTTAAGAACTGGCCGAAATCATAAGAGCTAAGTCCCTAAGGCTTGACATCTTCATGGGATCATATAAATGCCCGCCAGTTGGAGTTGGAGAGATATTTCTTCCAGCAGATTGCAACTTACCGACAAATCTGTCGGCATTGTAAAAGTTTCTCTGAGCTCATACAAGTTCAAGGGAATGAGACGACGGGGCATTGTGTGAGTGGAGGGGGGGAGGGGTCGGGGGCTGGGGGGAGCAGATGAGGTGGACGATAGAGAAGAATGTGGATGAAGTGGGTTGGCGCTATAAATTAGGCAAAATGAAAGACAAATCGAGGTCTGGAGCTGCCATTGAAGGATAACAGAGCTCGTAAATAACTCAATGAAATATAAGAGGTTTATATTTTCTGTTTCAGTCTCGCAGATACAGCTCAGCTTATCAATTACTCGCTGTTTATAAAAGAGCTATTCTCGTGTCGGGGCTACTTTTATACAAATAAAATAAATAAAGCTACAGAAAATACATAAGAGTACATTGGTAGTTTGAGTTACTTTGTTCACATGTCATGTACCTACTTGAACATAAGATTTTGTAGGGTTTGTGTATTCACACAGTGAAAATTCGTTTTTTTTAAATAAAATTATTTTTTCTTTAACGTACATAGTTTAATTTTCACAATAATATTTTATATCTCGAGCACTTTCGACTATCAATATTCAGGTCGAAAGTGCTCGAGATATAAAATATTATTGTGAAAATTAAACTAGGTTAAAGAAAAAAAAATATTATTCTACTTGAACACGTTTGAAAAAAAGTTGTTATCTATAAAATATTATCAAAGTTGAAAAAAATTATGACATTTAAGGCTCACACCTAAAAAATGCTCACAAATATGCGCATTCAATAAGTTCGCGCTTACACATGCTGCATGTGTACCTACAAAATAAACCAAACCTCACATGAACATACACTTTGTCATACCTGTCGCCCTTGCCTGAAACTGGGGAAAAAATGAACCAAGTGTGTACATCGTGGGGATCAGCCTCGTATTAACCTAATCCTACGGTCCGTAGTCTAGAGGGGACGCTTCGGACTCGTAAATGAAGGTTGTGTGTTCGAATCCCGGCGGAGCACAAAACATACCATTTATTTTTTCGAATATGCTCTTCGAAATTTTCATATAAAACGCAACTAAGCTACACATATAGCGTAACTTCTTGCCGCGATATCCCCGAAGGGGTCGCATGTGGCGAGTTGAACCTATTTATTTTTACAGGTAAGGGGGCCGGCCTTACGCCAACCACTTCAGTTGAAGTGGAGGTTTCCCAGCTCCCGAGAGTGCTGGTACTCATTTCTTGTGAAGGCTGAGTAAACCTTGCCGGTATTTTATTTTAGGGTTTGAAATAAACACCGAAACGGGAAATCATTTTTGACACCCTCGGTGGGTTTCGAACCCGAGTTTTCGGCATGGAATGCAAGCACTCTACCACCTGAGCTATCGACCGAACCAAAGACCGTTACCAAAGACCGTTCACCAAAGTTTCATCCAGCTGTACAGCAAATGAGTCTTGCTTGATAATTGGCGCTTTATACAGCGCTTCTTACAATACCACATAGGGTTCTTGAGGTGTGATTCACACTAAAACAGCGCTCACCAAATTAATCATCATAATATTACTATTATTAGTCAAAGAGTACGTACTCATTATCATTTTGGAACTGAAGAGTTCACAAATGTAAAAGTATTTTATATTTTAAGCAGCTTCTCACCGTACTATCCTTGAGAGCTGTATGCATGATGATATTAAGGCGTGTACTTCTGTGAATATGACTTGAGAGTTCGCTCATAAAAAAGCTCATCAAAAATGCACAGACACCTTACAAAATTAAGACTGAGTCCGCCAAGTTCCAGGCTAGAGGCAGTCCCATAGCAAGGAACAGCATCACAAGTATGTAACAAAACGTCCAAACTCAACCATGGCGTTAACAAAAAATGTATGGAATCTTGGCGCACTAAAAAATGCGCTAATTCAGTTTTCATCAGTTTTTTTTGTAAACGCTAGAGATGAGTTAAGACGTAGAGTTTATGGTTGTGGAACAGAGGAGCCTAATTATTTTTCAGGCAGCCGCGGCTAATGAAGTGTCTGCGGCCTTCCTTTACATTTCAGCTCCAGGGCTGGTATATGTAAGTCCGGCCCCATATGCGCCCACAAGAGACCAGGGAGGGATAAACTACCGCCCTCGGACATGCATGCGCTTTTCTCTCTTTCTGTTTCTTTGCTGCAAAAATCTGTTTGTCTGTAATTTTGTTTTGAGTTTTTTTGTCAGTGCAAACAAACAGAAACAAGTTGTGCTTGAACAAAAATAACTAATTATAGATAGGTATAAATGTTTGTATTGTAATGAAACAAAACAAATAGAAATTAATAAACTGAATTCATGTTGATTGTAGAGGCATCCACTTTATAAACATTCATTTTACAAGAGCCATCAAATGGATTGTAAAAAATAAATACTTGGTTTTCTGCATCTTCAGATGGCTAAATAATTAATAGTCACCTGATTTATTATTAGGCCACCTGAAGATGCGAACGAATTGTTTGCGAAATCAGTCGGCGAATTTTATATGTACTTGCCGTAATCTAAAACAAGGTCTTCTTTATCTTTTAAAATGAATTCAGGTCAACTGAATAAAAAATTTAGTAGCTGTCTAAATAGGAAAATTTGATCTTTTGGAAAATACAAAGTACACTTTTTGTACTAAAGTTTTCTTGTGTTCATGAAAACGAGATTATTTTGTCAGTATTTGTATTTTCATCCCCCCGCACCTCCCTTCATTGTGTTGTCCTCCCTCTCCCCCCTCCCCCCTGCAGAGTGCAGCTACAGTACCTACAGGCCCCGCGACTTGAAGTTAGGGTGAGAAATATCAATGCTGACCCTGGCCGTACATAAATCGCGCGGCAGAACATAAAAAATAATTCCCCGCGTCCCGTAAATTGATTTATATTTGTGTGTTCGCGGCAGTGGCGCTACGCCAGCGCGACTCGGAGTAGCAAGAAGAGCAGCCTCATATAAATAATCCCCAGCAGGCTGGCTCACTTCCCTGCAGTCGGGAGGAGGTGACGCGCACCCACTCACACACAGCACTACCTGCACCACGTGGACTACCTCATATTTGCTGTACAAACTTTCACCTTTGATTTACACCTTTCGTCTTCAATATTTTTTACATAAAGTAAGAAAACTATGAATGCCAAGAGTAATATTTCAAAATAAATATTGTCGCGAATGTATAAGTTCATGCCTATGTGTTTTTATGATTGTGTGTGCCTAGGTGTATTCACTTGCTATATTTATGTGTTTGTAGAGGTATGTGTATAAATTTTAAAGTGTTGGTACTTCTCCTACTCTCTGGAAACATCCATTCGAGAGGCGTCTCGTATGGTCTGGAACATGCGATATTAGGTCTTGGTCATATTTAAATTCAGGCAGCGGTTCTGTGAAGGATCAGTCACCACATTAACGCCCAAGCCATGAACCCGTCAATTCACAAGTTACAGAGTGAAGCATATATGTTACCGATTTTTTAAAAATAAAAACTATTTTTTTTTCTTATGACGTCATCGGAAAATCTCGAGAGCCTTGTATTGACTGGAGACGTTAAAATCTGGCAAATAAAAATATGATTTACAAGGGGATGGACGGACTAGTTGACGAAAATCATGGCTCCTTGATTAGGAAGCTTCAAAAGTGGCTCAGAGATGGACCAGGTTTTATGATAAATAAATTAATCGGTTTCAATTGAAAAATGCTTTCATATTTTAATCTCAGGAAATAACGCAACTTGTATTATTTCATATCACGTTTTGTATCCATAACATAAATCCACTTTCGGACAACCCACGTGAAGCATTGACGTATATTCTGTCTATAACAAGAAGTCCCATAAGGGGAGATCGCCGGGCAGAGTGATGAGTTTTTATTTAGCCCTCGTATTGCTCACGTGCGGACATAAAGACGGAATAGGCGCAAGATTGTCCCGCGGCCGTATCGGAGCACAGCCTTATGGCGGTAGTTCTGTATTGCCATGCATCAACCGAGTCGTCAGGAGAACTAGACGGCTGAGGGAGGGCGCGCAGGGGACTAATCGACGACTTATTCGGGAGGAAAATCTTTCAAATGCCGTATCAGGAACTTGGTATTTTTTTCATCACCAGCATTTGGAAAACTTTGACACTATTTTGTAATTTCAAAAATCAAAAAAAAATTTCAGACCCCGGCTTCATCATAATGTTCTAAGAAAGCCTAGATTGATAAAAATAGTAACAACAACAAAAACTTGTAAAACTCCTCTGGCAAGCTTTAGTGCGGCGTTTATGTAAATACTAGCAGTACCCGGCGTGTTTCACTACGCCATTTGGGCATATGGTATCAATTTTTTTCTACAGATAAAAGAGGAAACAACAGGATAAAAAAAAAAGTGTGCTAATCGGAATCAAGCTTCACACAATTTATCTCTAGGTTAATCTTCACGTTTTCTAAAAAAAAAGGTCTAGGTATAAGTGTTAAGCAGCAGAGCCAAGCATAGGGAAAATCGATTGCGGTGCTCCATTTATATTTAAGATAAAAAAATCGGCTATGTAACGTCACTCATCTAATCTATTCTAAGTTGCATGGATATAATTGTTACATTTGGAATTCACATTAAGTGCATGCCCACAAGCAGACACGTATAAGTTCACACTTGCACATTCTGCGTCTGAACCTACAACATAAAAACCCAAATCTCAAATGAACATACACCCTGCAACTCTTTGCTGACCTTCCCTGAAACAGGGGTGACATTGGCAGAGTGAATCATTTTCTATTTATAGTTGGTCAGATGCATATTGACCTATACAAGAAAAGAATATAAACAATAAATTAAATTTTATAATTATACAATTAAAGAACTAATCTATAAAATTCACTATACTCTTTGAGCAAAGTGAAGAAATAAATGTATTCCAAACAATCAGGAATATTTTTCAATGTAACCGCACTGTGAAACGTATGCAGTTGGGGAAAATGCTTCATACAATATGATGCACTTTAGTGTTTTTTAAACTATCTCCATAAAAGTGTTTAATTTATGTTGAATTTTTGACTCCCTGTCCTGTCTTTATCCCGGCCAAGTGAATTCACATTTTTTCCCCACATTTAAAATGTGCTCTATCCATTATTTCAATAAGTGAAAGTTTTAGGTAGTGCACACGGAACATTTTCTATTGACAACAAAATTGTAAGTCGCACGGCCGGGTTAGGTAAAAGGCAAACATTTTGTTTATCTTGGTTGCTTTGGACCATTGTCACATAGAAGAAAGACGTTTAACCGCCGAGAAAAAAACGATCTTTAAATTTGTGGTGAGTATATAATTTTACAGAAATGCGTTTTTTGAAAAAACAGCTATATTATGTATATTTTAATTAAAAGTATGTTTCAATAAAAGGTTTTAATAATAATAATATATTTCAATATGGTCTTCTAGTTATGACCTACGAACTTTCGTTTATCGTATTTTTTATAAGTGCGGGATATAAAAGCTTCTTACATTTCTAAAATTCAACTTGGAATACTTGAATAACATTTTTTAATTTGGAACTTTTGTCTAGGCCAGGGGTCGGCAACTTTTTGAGTCGGAAGAGCCAAAAATTACAATTTACAAATTTCAAAGTTTTTCCTTGACTTATAGGTTGGTATGAGGCTGACCACCCATACTGTAAAAACTGGTTCACTTTGCCAATGTCGCCCCTGTTTCAGGGAAGGTCGGCAAGAGTTGCAGGGCTTATGTTCATTTAAGATTGGGTTTTTATATTGTAGTTCCACATGCGGTATGTGTGAGCGCGAAATTATGCGTGTCTGCTTATGGGAATGCATTTGATGTGAATCTCAAATGATACATATCTTATTTTGGATTTGGATTTGTAAAGAGCCACAAATGTTTTTTTGCCAACAATAAATAGCGTCGATGGGGCGGGGGAGGGTGGGGGGTGAAAAGCGAGTACAAGTAGCGGAGAGATCGTTAATCGATTCAGAACGATTTAGTTTTTTTCGATCAGAAGTATAATTCTGTGTTTTTTTATATTTGCGATGAAGCTAAAGAGCCGTAACTTCACACCCAAAGAGCCGCATGTGGCTAGTGAGCCGCAGGTTGCTTACCCCTAACCAAACCGATATCGATCCACCATATTCGTCAAAATCGGATAAGCGGTTTATGAGTATAGGGAACATACATACATACATACATACATACATACATACATACATACATACATACATACATACATACATACATACATACATACATACATACATACATACATACATACATACATACATACATACATACATACATACATACATACATACATACATACATACATACATACATACATACATACATACATACATACATACATACATACATACATACATACATACATACATACATACATACATACATACATACATACATACATACATACATACATACATACATACATACATACATACATACATACATACATACATACATACATACATACATACATACATACATACATACATACATACATACATACATACATACATACATACATACATACATACATACATACATACATACATACATACATACATACATACATACATACATACATACATACATACATACATACATACATACATACATACATACATACATACATACATACATACATACATACATACATACATACATACATACATACATACACACATCCTTCTTTATAGATATAGATAGATAGATTGCATTCCATGCCGAGATCTCGAGTTAGAATCCCACCGAAGTTGTCAGAAATTATTTCCCGTTTCAGTGTTTATTTTAAACCCAAAATAAATTACCGGCAAGGCTTACTCAGCCTTCATAAGAAATGAGTTTCAAGCCACTCAGGAGCTGAATAACATCTATTTCAAGTTGGCGTACAGTAAAAGTTACTGGGTTGTTCATTTTAGATTTGGATTTTAAATTATGAGTGGGTACACATGCAGCATTTGTAAGCGTGAACTTACATGTGTCTACTTGTGAGCATGCATTTTATATGAATCTTTAATGTTAATGTATATTTGCAACTAAGATTATGTATTGTAGTTGAATATAATGGTCTTCTTCTATTGGGTGGTTTCAAAATTTACCGACCTCGTTGCTGAAATATCGAGAATTGAGAACCACTGTTTATTTGATCACCATCAAACTTCACAGGATTCGTTCTAAGAATATGTTACATGTTTCCTGAAAATTTCGTCAAAATCGGATGAGCGGTTTATGAGTCTATAGGGGACATACATACATACATACATACATACATACATACATACATACATACATACATACATACATACATACATACATCCTTCTTTATAGTTATATAGATAGATAGATTAATCCAATTACGAGTTTTATTGTTTTTTTTTCGCTTTATTGCACCTTTTTTGTAAAGCTAGTAAAATATTTGATGTAAATAAATAATGTAAGCACGCAATTGAAGGTAATTGATGTTTTTATGTCTTGTTCTTGTTCTTGCATCTAATTTTTGCAAGTTGCTATTGAAAGAGTGTTTTGTACATATCGTACTTAATTTTTTTTACATTTTTCTCGTTGCCCCGTTTCCTCCGCTACGTGGTTCTAGCTCTTGCACGTCTGTACGGAGCCTGGACACATCCAGAATGTCCCACTCTGGCTGACATGTAGGCGCGGCTCCTCTATTAGATTTTATTTCCCCATCTTGCGTCCAATATGAGATGACGATATCTCAGCAATGTCTTATAATGACGCCGGACTACGTGCCCGGCCTGCGTGCCCGGCCTGCGTGCCCGGCCTGCAGGACGGCTCTCCATACTGGACAGCGCCGTGTTGTCTCAAGGAATTAAAGCGCACAGCAGACATATTGGAAATTAACTTGTTGGTGTGTAATAATTTAATTGTCTTACTATAAAAAATGTAAATGTCGCGTTATTACTACATATAAATGAAGAACAAATTTACATAAACCTGAAGATCATTGGAAAGCAGTGGCGCATATTTTTCTATTATTATTGAAGAATCGTCTTGAATATATAGTTTTACATGTTTCTGAAAAATATGGATCTTAAATTAAAACTTTAAAGTAAAAAAGGTATTGGGACAACGAAATAAAATATATTTTAATTAATTTAAGAAGAAATATAAACTAGGTTATTGTTAACATATTTTATGACTTCAACAATTTTATATTCCAGCAAATAAAACTGACCATATTATTACTAAAAAAACTTTAACAAAACGTTCTCAAAGAATGTGGTTTGTATGGTATTTCCTTCCTCCCCGCTTTCTCCAGCCCACCTCCCCCTTCCTCTTCCCTCCCCTCCCACCCTCCCCCCTCCCCCTAATCACGGCCGATGAGCATGCACGTCACGCGTCACTCACCACCAGGATTCCGACATACGTCCTCGTGAGGAGGGTGAGGGGGGGAAGAGGAGGGTCCAGCCGTCGTCATGGCAACCCAAGATTGAGAAGGTCGAGGGCCGCCCCAGGAGGCGATACAGACGTGTGCACATGATGCCCACCTGACAGTTGACAGCTGACAACTGACAGCTGACATCATATCTACTGCTTTATTTTTATTACCACAAAACAGACGTGAAGATATAGACGAGCACTGAATGATTTATATAATATATCTACTGAACCTCTATCCATAAATAGCTCACATACAGGGTGCGCCCACCGAGTTGAAAGCTAGATATTTCTTTCTGAAAAAAAAATCAAAAACACGTACGGACATAAATATTATACAATGATCTCTAAATAATCAAATTTAATGGTCAATTTAAAATTGAAGACTTAATTTTTTTTTCTTTTGTTTTGCATACCTACACTGAAATTATCGAGCACACTGAAAAAATCATTGCTTCAATTGACTAACAATGAGATGAAATTATGATTCTCCGCGTAGAAAAGTATATTGTTATTATTGTAAAAATGTTTTGTAATAAGTCTGTCAAAAATATATTTATTTGTAGTTGGATTGTAAATTCGCTGAAACTGCTACGATGTTTTGCTACGAGAATCGAGTTGACGAGATTCAATAAATAGACAGGTGACTATTGGGTGTGAGGGGTTGTTGCGGGGGTGGGAGAGGGAGGGAAAGAAAATGGGAGAGGTCGGTGACCAAAGCACCCCTCCTCCCTCCTCCCTACTCCGCCTTCTCTCCTACCACCCCTAGCAGAGGAGAACATGGACGACACAAAAAAATAATTATAAACAAGTCGAAAAAAAACATAAGTTGTCACTTAGCACACATAAACGCTGAAGCTCCTAGCAATTGTTGGTTGAATATATACCTATTCTTCACTTTTTTTATAATTGTAATTTTTAATTTTGAAATAAGCCGTTTTTGTATTATAAATATTTAAAAATAAAATAGTAAAACATGGTTTTAATTCATTTGATTCTTTTTGTTTTACTCAAACATTTTTTGTATTGTTTCATTGAAAGTATACGTAGTTGTACAATTTTACAAGTTATACAAATTACAATTTACACCTTTGTTACATTTAGCTTTTCTGCACAAGAGAGACCTCACCACTTTTTGGAAAACCAATGTGAAAATAAGCTGCATTCAGATGGAGCAATGCTTGCAACTGTATAGAAAAAATAGTGAGGTATATTATTCAGTCGTGGAAAAGCGAGAGCTGAGAAGACTTCAATGGAAATGTTTTTTATTAAATTAAAATAAAGTTATTGTTCATTTTCCATTCGCCTTCCCTGGACTACAGCTTGCTGTCAGTCAGTCAATCAAAATGGCTAGCCCCGCCCTTCCAGGGACTTGATTAGTGGAAAACTCAAAGAAATACTTTTTTTTCATTTTCAAAACACTTATTTTTGGTTCCAGTAAAATCATTACTGAAGTTATAAACTATAGCCCAAAATATTCTTAATGTGATATATCAATTTTCAAAACAAAGGAATTAAAATAATCAGAAAAAAATACTAAAAATTCTGTATCTCACCAAGAAAAAGCTTTCATCGGTCGTTTTTGTGCGTCATTATGAGCTTTCATCGTTGATATTTCTAATCTAACCCCCTTACTTAACTTTGAAAAGGATTTCGTATTTTTTTATGAAATCAATGTTTGTAAAAAATGTCCTGCATTCTTAAAACGAGCTCAGACTTATCGATCTGTTTAATATTAGCAATACTGTACAGTACAGTGAGCGAATCTCCCCCTCCTCCCTCCCCACCCCACCCACTACCAGTACAGAAGTACACATGACCAATACCAAGGGGACAGTCCGTCAATACAAGGAAAACTCTCTGAAGGAATGCTACGACGAGCTACGATTCTATTTTCAGAGAAATTTTCAAGTATTTCTACTTAAATGAAAACATGCTGTATAGTACCTACTTCAAAGAAGTATTATTTTTATGAAATGCTTACAATTATGCTATTTTATTTTTAACTTGCTCTATACCTTTTTTTTTGACATTAAAAAAAAAATCATGGCTTTTCTTAACAGACTTCATTTCTTATTATCTAGAATATGAGTGGACTTTTCTACTTTAGATACTGCAGCTCTAAATAAAAATTGTGTAGTTTTGCATTAATTGTAGAGGTTTAAACCATTATATTGTCTCTCATGGTAGTTGAGTTCTTATCCCTTCAACATTTCCTTGTATGATCGTAAGAAGTACGTAAGCCGTATTCATCATCTTTATAGAAATACCTTTATAGTAACAACATTAGTGAAAAACTGAGCACAATATAATTTTTCATTTTTCGAGCTATCTCAAGGTGATGAAGTTGAAATATTAAAAAAAATCATTTATATTTATCTTTACTTTATAATACTTTTTTCACTCAAGAACTTAGTTTCACTCTTCGTTACCATTTCAGTCGTAGAGTCTGAATGCAGATCCCCAGATATCTCCTCAGACATTCACAATCATCTTAGCGAGTCTATGCACTGCACACACCACACAGAGCTCATACAAACAGCCGGCACCAGGTGGTGGTCGGTGTGAGGGAGCGCTGTCTGTGGCCGCCGCATTTCCCGGCCAATCAACTTACCTGTCCGGGGAACGAAACGATTCGCCAATTTGTTAAATTAAAAGGAGAACGACTCAAAGGATTTTCACTTCACTGAGAGCAGAGTCTGTGTGGGTTTCTATGGAGCTCCAGTATACCAGTGCGATCTGCGCTGCGGTGCATACAGGTACTTACTGATGGGGTGTCATTATAAGATTGTGTTATAGAAGATATCGTAGCAGGAGCTCCTACTTTACTTCTTTCCTTATACACTTCATAAAGTTGATTAGTAATCCTTTTTTATATCAGGGGAAATATGGAAACCAAAACAAATTTAACCAGTAGGTATGGGTATATTTTTTTCAGTTTCTTGTTTCGGAAAAAAATAAAAATTGTGATTTGTGATGGTACCTATACATATTTTAAGGATTTTTACCCTTGTTAATCAAATCTCATGATCACTTTTTCAAAAATAAGTAGGATTGGAAAATTATAAGGTTTATACTAGGTACCTTCACTAATCACCAATATATGTCATATCGATAAATATCGTTATCCTCTCATTCAGATTCCTTATATATATTTTTGAACACAAGCCTCCTGTTATGTTTAGATTGAAAGGTATCAGCAGGATACTTACTTCCGGCTAGCTCTCATCAGCATCACTCTCAGGGCGTGGGGTTCTTTCTTCGGCATTGCTTACTTGTATCTTGGGAAGGGTTTTATAATTAAAAGATAAGTTTGACATGAATAAATAAGGGTTTATTTACTTTAATAATATGGGGGAAAAAGAGGAAATAAGGGAAGGGTCTGACCTGCTCTTTGTCACTAAAACTGGAGTTACGAACTGAAGGCCTGGGGCAGAACCCCAGGCTAGCGGTGGCTCTCGAGGCGGACGCCTCCACACGTCGGAGCCCCTGGGTGGGCGCTCCTATGCACCCGTCTCTGGTCTACAAGGCGGGCACCTTGAATGGCGGATGCTCCAAGTAGAAGGAGAGGGAGCTCCGTTGCTTGGGTGCTTGGTGCTTTGTCGCCGACGTCTCGCCCAGGACTGCCGAGCGATAATCGACAGCCCGATCAGATCCCACGGCGCAGTCCGGCTTCTTCCGTGACCGTTCGGCTCTGTTCGGCCCACGACACATACTGTACACTTTGAGATTGTTTTTTATATGTTATTTTAAAATAACATAACACTCCTTCGGATCCCTTCTGTGCATGGCAGTACTGATGATATTCATACCATGATATTCGATACCATCATAAGAGTAAACTTCCAAGTATTTTCATTTCACTTGCAAACTTTGCACTCTGGTGATTTCATCTTGCAATTTAAAGCAATCCTCGTCTCATGTTCTCCTCCCAGTACAGACTAGAGACTAGAGACTAGAGAGCCCGTGTATGGCCCGATCTGAGATTGGGAATTTAAAGCGTAACGCTGATATTGTGGCACTTTATTAAATTTCCGCTGCCAAATGTGATTGTCTCAGAGACAGGACACGCTCACACTCATACAAGCATACACTCACACGCTCATGGAGCGTCCTCACCCAGAAGAATCGAAATTTGGAAAATATCCGGAAAAGTTGAGAAAGCGAATGTTACATTGATGTCCTAAGTACAACGCTTTGCGTTCAAACTAAGCCATGGCGTTGGCCAAAAAAATGGGCTGATACTGAAACAGCGCCCCTAGTGAGAACTTTATTTTCATTTTTGTTTTGTTGAAACTCTGTGTTTGAGTTGAACGTGAAGTTTTATTCTTGCAATATAGAGAAGAGATCCTGCACCCTGTTTCTGTATTTGTTCATATCGCATCAAAACTAATATAATGCTCGTGCTTTGAGAAAACACTGAACTTTGTGAAATAAAATCATCAAATACGAAGCTAATTTTGTTGTCATTTAAAAATGGCATTTTTGTTTCGAATGAACGTGCGTAAATATATGGAGATTGAACTTGGATCCTCCAATAACCCAAATCTCTTCATTTATAATCGGTTGGTAAAAATCGTGATTCCCGAAGCTTGCGAATCAGTAAAATAAAAACAAATTATGGGTCCTTGTATGTTTTAACGTTAATTTTTTTTTTTTGAAAAATTATACCATTGCATGAATATTCATGATTTCAGTTTTTGTTTAATGAAGCATTATTGGGAATCCCATTGCTTTTGATTCCACGCTATTTTTCAGGAGTTTTTCATACAAATCAGGCTGCATTAAATGGCGGGCCGTTACAATGCTATCAAAAACTGAGCCCGCTGCAATAATTCCAACATTAGCGGGGATTTTCATTCATTTCCAGTCACGGGAATGCTCGTAAAGCGCACTTTGTGTAAAGTGGGCTTCGCTTGTTATGCGTACATTATCATCAGCCCGCACGTGTTGCATCCATTACTCGCTGCTACGCCTGCACAAAAATACGACAGCCATTGCAGCAGGGAGTCATCCCTCTACGGCCTACGCCAGGGAACAGAGCTGCGTAGAGCCGAGCAGAGGACTGCAAAGGCGTAGCTCAATGTTTAGCGAAGACCTGCACAATACGCATACTACGAGGCTTTTGGAACTTTATTTGCAGAACTTCCGGAACGGTTTTATTTCAGTAATTGACATTTTGATTGCAGTTAAAGAATAAACAGTTTATTTTTACATTTGTTTATGTTGAAATCAAATTTACGAATTTGAAGTCAAATTATTGATGTCTCAATATATCTGGGTACTGTTAAACATTGAAAAACTTATGATTCAAGATTATATTTGAAGAGTCCTTTTATCAAAGAACTAATAGTTTTTATTTTGTAAGAAATTGAAGTCATAGTCAAATATACTGTAAGACCTAATACTTTGAAATATTAGTAAGAATTCCGTACAGAATAATGAGGTGGTGTGTATTGACAGAGGAAGTGTAAGTTTATCTATACGTCTTCTTATGAATCATTAATGCAGAAAAAATAACACTAAAACATTTTAAATAGGATTGAGTAAAGTAAATTATTATCAATCGGATTTTTGTTTGTTCATTAAAAACTTCATAATAAAAAGTCAGTTAAATTTCCGAATCGATGTTAAACTATTCGGACAAAAATCCCCCATTTGAATCCCACAATCGGAGCGAAATAAATCCCAGCAGGCCGCGGGCAGGGCGGGCAATCTGCATGCCTACGTCACAACTCCCCCACTCCCACCCACCTCCCCACCACCCTGCGGCCGGAGTTAATACGAATTTATTGAAACGATAAAAATGCAGTTTTACGGTGGACCTTTATGCGCCTGTTTGGCCGATATGCACTTCCCCTCCCCCCGCCCCTGCACTAACCACCCCTCAGCTTGCATACATGTGGTTCTCCTCCCCCCACCCCACCCCGTGACAGGCAATGCTGTTTGCGATCATTTCATTTCCAGCCGTCCTTGTAATGCGCTCCCAGTGAGTGAGGTGGACTTTTTGTGCGACTGGAATGCTGGTTTATATGGCTGATGGGTGGATGAGCTATTTTTATTCTCTGCAACCTGAATGGATATAATATGTACTTTGGAATTTTCTGTCAATGTATGTTTTTTTTTAAACATTATGTTAAATATTTAAATTTTGATAAAGGTTGATTCAATGATATTGCATGCAATAATTTTTTTAATTATATTTTTTAGTGTTGATCTGAGTAAAAGTCCATTTTTTTTAATATTTAAAAAATTGAAATGGTAAAACATGGTTTTAATTCACTTTATTCAGATAAAGTGAATTATTATATTTGAATAAAGTGAATTAAAACCATGTTGTACCATTTAAATTTTTTAAATATTAAAAAAAAATATATATATTATTTAATTTTGAGAATAATAACGCCCATTCTAAATAAATAAATTTCTCCTGTTTTGTAGTCACTCAAGGCTATAAAATCATTTTAATAACTTTGATCATTTTGAATCATACCTACTTAAAACATGGTCTGAATATTGTCATAGAAGCAGTTTCATAAATCTTTTATTTTCGAAATAAAAATAATGTTTTCAATAATCATGTGGCAAATGTGTATATTTTCGTACAAAAAACAACCTCTGCCACAAAACATCAGAAACAGGGAATGTTTCGTAATTTATTGTAAAACTGTATCGGGAGAAAAACATAGAGAATGTATCACTCAGCGCCTGAGCTATACACAATACACATACTGTACCGACGATACATAAAGCTGGAATTGGATCAGCAACCCTTCCTGATAACTCCATCACGCCGCGCCGCCAGGGCTGCTGGGAGGGCGGCCTATTCCCTAACAGCCAATATGGAAGATTGGAATCGGATCATCTTTTTTAGTCGCTTTGATTGACTCGAGAATGTTTTGTCAGAGTTTTTGAGAAAAACAAAAATATTAATAACATGGCAAATGGGCGCAAACAAAGTTCGTTGGACCCATTCAATCAAAATGATGCGCGTCGCAGTAACGATACGGCCGTTGTTTATCTTTCTGAGCACTTTCGTTTACAAATGAAATTCTACTCCACATTTTTTTATTGTTGAGTGGAATTGAGAAACTTTTAGTGTTGTACAATCATGAAAAAACTAATTTTCTTGCAGACATCAGAGAAATAATAATAATTATTAGATTTGCCTTTATGATGTTGGATACAAATAAAAATAGATCAAGATGATCGAAGTGACTATACACAGTACATAGGTTAATAAGAATACATTCACTATAGTTCTTGTTAGTCTTGGTGATTTTAAAGTTTCCTTCAATTTTTTTTTATTACATTTCGAGACAAAATTAAACTATAATTATTATTATCCATTACTGGTTCTAAGTAATATAATAAATAAAACACCGTGACAATATTTTCCTCTTGGGTGTTTGTAGTGCTGTTTAAATACTGCATATCCTTTTAAAAGCTGATTTGACATACTTGTAAAAAGCTTTTCATATTATGTTTGTATGTACGAGTATGTCTAAATTGCATTTCAAAGTATTATCGCCTGTGTTGGATTCTCATTGCAATGTCTCTACTGAGAGCACCGCCTTTATTGCAGCAAGACCATCAGGCTTGTTGTTTTCTCCTTGAGAACAATGTGGCAGGTTGCTAAGTAACGGCTTAGTGGGTAATCAACAGCTGGCTGGACAATGCGCGAGCAGGACAGGTGATTTCCTCTTCCGGAGAAGCCCGACACCGATAGGGGGCGACACCAACTTCCGAGTGACGTCACAGCATCCTCTGACGTCATGGACCACCACCCACCCACCCACCCGCAAGCGAGAAGTCAATTGTAAGGAAGGTCTGCTGAGCTTCCGTTAGTTTAATTATAATAGTGGTGAGTGAAGGATTTGGAGAAATTCAGTGATTGTTTGCTTCTGATGAAGGTGACATCTTTGTCCGTGTTGATTATTATAATCCCCTTTGACTGCAAACAATCAAAATTATCTCTGTCAATCATTGTGAATTATATGACAGGACTTCGCACGTTCATTTCCACTTTCGACAACGCTATTCATTTATTGAATACAAATTACATTGAGACAAATTCCAGGGATGGGTGCGTTAGATTAATTATTCAAATAGTTATATTTCTTGACTCAAAGGTTGGAATGAGTCATTCGGTAAAAATGATTCAGTTTGCCAATGTCACCGTGTTTGAAGAAACGTCGGCAAGAGTTGCATAGGGCTCATGTTTATTTGAGATTGGGTTTTTATGTTGTAAGTCAACATGCCTTTAGGAATGCATCTTATATGAATTTTAAATGTAATATTATATCTTAACAACATATATTATAGACTAAAGAAGTGAAAAAATGTTTAAAAAAAACATATTGACTTGGAAATATACTCATACAACGAAAAAGTAAACGCTAAATTTGGCTGATAAACTCACGTACGTGAAACATATTTTGACTTTGCATTGGTGAAAGTCAGAACACACAATTAGCCAGGATATCTCCCTGGTATAGCGCAGCTGCCTGCTGCTCTCCCAGCTCTCTGCGCGGGAGCCTCCGCTAGTTTTTGTGCGCGTGCAACTAATGCCGCTGACAGGCTTCCCGCGCTTTGTTGTTTTTTGAGAAGTTGCAGCGTAATTCATGCGCAATTTGACTTTTACAAATTAGCCGCTTCTCTTTGACTAGCAGTCTGTGCTTTCCCTGCCCCCCCTGCTGCCTCTACCACCCCTGAAATCATCGAATCAAACCCCGCACCCCCCCACACAGGTGAGCAGGAGCCGCTCATGCGAGGAAACTTAAATTAAAATTGCAGTTAGCGGTAAACAGCGGTCATGTGCGTAGTCCGACTGGGCAAAATTTGAGGTGGAAGCTTAAAAACATACATGGTATTACATAGAGCTATTTAATTAACTTCTTATTTGTTGTCTTTATTACCTCAAAGTCGAAAGAAATGTTTCATGATTGTCGTGCAAGAATTAAGATTAAGGATGAAGCAGTTACCGCCGCAATTTTCTTCAAATGTTCTATTTATTTCTGCCTACTTCTTATTTTAACACGAGTTGACCGAATGAGAAAATAAAACCTACATGTGAAACTTCTGTTCCATATAAATTATTGCCATTATGTTGTATCTCAATTCAGATCATTTTTCTTCATTTGTATTTAATAATTCAGAAACCAAAGCAACATCGTTCACTCCTTCAAAACTGTTACATTTTATTGAACTTTTGTGAGATCTGGTTGAGGTTTTCCCAAATAAAAAACTCAGCTTCAACCTTTGCTTCACGTGAGGTAGCTAGAGTTGTCAGTCGATACCAAGGAGGGGGGGAGGGGGGAAAGAATGCAGCGCAGGAAGGAGCGGGACAGCCTGACGCCTTCAGTCTCTCGTCACCTTTCTGCCACCCCCTGCCTCCCCCCCTCCTGCCCCCCCATCCCCACCCACCACCCCCCGACCTGCTTCCGTTGGAAAAGTGCATGGAGAGGGAGGCGCACGTACAGCTGGGCACACAAGGAACAGTCTGCGCCGCATCACGAGTGCAAGGGATGTGACAGCTGATGGAATTGCGCTGACATCTTTTGTGAACTTCTAATTTACATTATACAGTACCAGCGCTCGGCTGCAGGATACTGAAGCCGAATTGCATCGACGAATGGATCTCCTCAATTGTTGCTTTGAAAATAACTGGAGCATTTATAAAGGTTTTCTATTATTCTGAAGAGCTGAAAGATATCAAAATCAGAGTTTTATATGTACAATAGTGGAGCTGTTTCACGCACTTTAAAAATGAAAGACTCTTTACCAAGACATTGGTCTTTAATTAAAGGGTTACTATCAGGAAGTGTGTGTTGAAATAAAGACTAGAAGTTATTGTACAAAATGTGCAATGTAATCCAAGAGCCGTCCTCGTTATCGACGCTGATCCGTCCAAGCTCCCAGCCCTGGGCGGTGGAGGGTGGTGCATGGAGAAGTAGTGGGCGGAAGGAGAGTCCCCGTCAGCGCTGAGACGCGGCGAGTGACAGCTCTCTCAGGAGCCTCCCTCCCCGCCCACCCGCTAATCGATAGCTGCCGGCCCGTGTGACGTCACAGAGATGACCGGGTGGGGGCGGGGGCGGAAGGATGTCGTCTGCTGCAGCAGCTGCAGGAGGCTGAGAGATCCCCGCCTATACAGACAATGTGCAGCTCCACCACATCCCACCAACTGTCTCATCCCCACAAGGATCGCATACACACTCGTTTGGCAAATAAACGATTCACATATTTCTTTATGAAATCTGTTTCATTTACTTCTCGTAGAGAGGCGTGTTAAGTATTTTGTCGATCAGTGTTTCAGTGACTACAAGGAGAGCTGGTGAAATGTGTTTCTGATGCGATAGTTGATGGATATGTACGTGATGTGGGAATTGAAATATTTTAGACATAGGACTGGCAATAGGATAGGACATGCAATTTTTATTTTTATTTTATTTCATTTACTTTCATTTTGCACAGTTTACGTTCTTGCGAGGTTTGCTTTCTTTTGTATGTACACATGCAGCATAGGTTTTTATCAAATAAACAGATTTGCGCCCTTAAGAAATGCAATCCAAGAGGGAAAATATTGCAAAAATTTATCTTTCCATTAATAAAGTTAATAAATAGAATATGTTAACAATTCTAGAGATAATTTACACTTCAGTGAAGCGGACGTGAAACTCATTGCGTGTCACATTAAAGCTAATTGCCCGTTAACTTTTTCTTTAAAGATGACTATTTTATGATGAATCAAATTTAAAATAAAACTTGTGAAAGATCCCAGTCAATCAGAAACATCCGGCTAATTCTGGGGAACCGTATTATAATTGAGTAAGTTGATTGCGCGGGTTTTATTTCCTCGCTGTTTGTGTTCCCGCCACACAGCGCGCTCACTTCTGATGAAAACTCGGCGAGGATTCCAATTTGGGAATAATCTGAGTTGTAACGGCCCCGCGTTCCATTGACGTTCGCATATTAATTGCCTGAGCAGGCTCCCGGCCTCCAGAGATCCCAACAAAGGCAATTCAGGCATATCTCAAACACTTCAGAGCGCGCGCGAGAAGTGAGTGTACTGTATAGCAGGCTTATCTGCCTGGAGAGAAAACGCGGGACGAGTCAGTCAGGGAAAATTAGCAGCTCCAGCCAAATATCAGCCCGCTCTAAATCCACTGAGCTCGTGCGTAGAGTGTTATAAACATCAGAACTATTGCACGGGGGAGATTACATGCCACAGACTTATTATTATGTTATAAGTATTTCAAAATAATACATACGTTGGACAACACCGAAATTAAATACATCAGAATAAACTCATATATTTCAAGAATTTTGCGTATGTTTTTAAGGAGTTCAGTAAATATTGAATTGTGTTTTTAAGTCCATACTATTTTAACGACATAAATTAAATGTTTATTCATGAATACAAATGCTTGTAAAACAACTACTTCCTCTATTATAATTGATATGAAATTTTCATGAAAACAAGCACAAATGTTCATGACTCCAGTGTGTAGGTGCTGTGTAAGGGGTGGGGCTCGCTTACTCCAGAGCTCGCATTAAGTCGGTCTTCTCATTTTCTCGTCTATATTTGTTCCCCGCGTCCAGCCCTCCCCCCCCCCCGTCCCCCCGCCCGGCGAGGCTCGGGCTTTTATTGCCTTTAAAAATGAAATTATTGCCGGTTTTGCGCATTTTTAAATTAAAAACAAAGCAAACATACAGATTCCCGCGTAATTCCTGAATCATCGCCTCCGCAGCACCTTCCAGGGCGCCAAACAAAGAGGGAGGAGTAGCAGAACCAAGAAAACCAAATAACACATGACGGTGGAGGAGGAGAAGGAAAATCCTTCCCTTCTTTCCATTCAGTTCTCAGAAAAATCTTTGAAGCGATGAAACACGAGGAGAGAGAATCAAATTTTTAATAAAAAAATTTGGATAAATGTTTTTTCAGTTCTTTTTTAAAAAAAGAGAATATAAATAAGTGGCAATGAGTCAATCGAAAGGTCATCAGTTTGATAAGGTTATTTAAAATAAAATAATGTTTTCTTACGAAGACATCTGACTGCAGGTATTATTTGATAAAGAACCTTGATGGATTCGTTTATTTCTTATCAATTTGATATTTATATTTTATAAACAGCAGGTGCCTCCTTCATCTTTATTAATTATAAAATGAGCTGCTTGATTCAAATTATTAGCGTCAGTGTAATGTTGTCCTAAGCTGGTGGATGTTATTCACCTAATTGCAAGAAAAAATCAGCACCTTCCTGCTTTAGTGGTGCAAAATAGGCGAGTTTATTTGAGCGATAAAAAATGTGGTTGTAAATAAAAAAGACAGTACACGTTTTTAATGTCCCAAAAAGGCACCGCATTACGCAGCAAGAAACCGAAACCGAGCGTGAAAAAGACAAACCCAACATTTTCCTTCTATCATCCTAAATGGCACTCGAAACAAGGAGCCTGGAACAATATCTCCTCCCCCACCCTCCCCCTGATAATATCATCTCATTCACCCTTCTTCCATCCCTCCCCCCCCCACCCCCTGCCACCCAAACATCCGAGGCACAAAGGCCTAATTAGCCATAAACCGGTTGATTTATAACTGAGAGGGGATGGGTTGGGATGGATCAGGAGATGAAAGAGGAAAAAGAGAAAGACGGACGTACAATAATGTATATATAACGTGGCGTCTCGCATAATATACAGAGCTTCCTCCTGATATTTAAAATGTAACTTATTATGCGAAAAAACAGAGCGATTATGTAGCGAATACTTTGGATAATTTATGATTTGAGGAAAATTCCATTTTTTCTTCTGTGTAATAAAGATTGTGAAATATAGCCTCACGCTGTGATATTATACCAAACATAAGTAAGTGTGGAAATAATAATAAGAAACGATAATATAAGACTTTGTTTTCTACAGTTTTAACAAAGTTCATACCTACCAAAGTAAGTAAATAAAAGTCCTTACAAAATGTAATAGACATAAGTTGATAAAGTATTCAATTATTTAGAGAGTGTAAGTATCACCACTGCTAATTATATTTTGTAATAATTCCCCTTTAAATTGTTTTGAATGATATATTTCAGTATCTAATGATGTTAACCATTTATTGTTCTTTATAATGATTTACAGAGGTAGTGTGAAAGGGAAAAAAGGAAGGGACGACCGAGAAAAGTATGGAGTTATCAGATTGTGGAGATTGTGAAAGAATGGGATGTACAAAGCGAGCGTAAAAGAAGAAAATGCATGAAAAAGGTGATGGATATGAATGAATTGAAAGAGGTATGTAAGGATACGAAAAAATGGAGGCAGCTCTGTAGAAGCTCTGGCCACCCCTAGCGGAATGGCGACAGAATTACAGTTACAGTATAATGATACCATAAAATTTGATAAAAACAAAAACAACAAGTATTTCTTATCGACAACAATTGTATAACTCTGATTATACTAGTGACATTGATTTCTTATTAACTTTGGGCATGCTGAGCACAGACGAGTTGCGTATCGAGTTGAATGGAAAGAGTTTAGTACACTGTAGAGTCCCCGGGGGGAGCTGAGTGCCCTTTGAGGGTCCCCCTCTAGCACCCCCTAACGGCGTAAGAGGGAGGGAGAGGAAATGCAAATATGAAATATGAAAATGAAGATGGTGTGTAATAAAAGTGATATAGTGGGCTCCGCTGGGCCATTCCAGGCCGAGTCACTCGTCAGCTTTATGCGCGGCCGTCCGTCATGCACGCGACAGCCTTAAGGGGCGGGGCTAGGGGCTAGGGGCTAGGGGCCGGGGAGGAAGGAGATGCCAACAACAAGGGGGACGGGGGGAGAAACTTTCATGAATCTTTACAAAACTTAACGTTGAATTATTGCATGCAGATTGTCCCTGTGCGCCATTTGATAAACACGCTTTCAAGTACGTAACTAGTACAATATACATACATGTAAAATGTAATTTGACTGCTGATTATATTTATTTTTACATCAACTGCGTGATTTGGGTTCCTTTTTTGGGTTTGTACTTTTTTTTCCTCATTGAAAAAGGTCACCAAAAGCTAGGTACGAAGAAACCGGTTTTTTTTTATTGGCATTTATAACATGATGACATACTGACGGACCAACGAGTCCACTCCTCGGGAGCTACGCTTGTATGGCTGGACTCTGGCCAGAATGTGTATTCTCTAGTTCTTTAGACACGTTGTTTGTGGCAATGAGGAAAGCCTGTAACGACTGCTTATGATCGCTAATTTGGAGGGGTAAAGAGGAAACAATGATACCCCGCACGATGGACCGACCAAGCGAAGAAAGCGGCAGAAAACTCAGTGGTTGGAGCTCCCACAGTGGTCACATTCCTCGATTATCAGGAATAGGATGAAAAAGAACGTACTTGGCAAACAATGCAAAAATCAAACTCTAAACTCTGGGTACGGTGGAATCTGGTAACGCCACTCGATACTGTTCAGAAATATTCCTTCAAAAACCGCCTCTCACATGAGGAGAGCTCGTACTCCACGCTGCACGGTGCACAGCTATCTGGTTGTTCACAGGGGGTGGGGGGAGGGGGAGGGGGAGAAGAGGCAAGAGGTGAAGTGGCAGGGTCGTATTTAAAAATGTTCAGCGGCTGCAAGTGGCTCTTGCATGGGAGGAATTTCCTTTACGGATACTCCTGTGCTAAAAAAGACGTCTCTTACAAAATATATCGCGAGCGTTAATTCCCTGTTTTCTTTTTCTAATTGACTTCATAAAAATTGAGCTTCCCTGCGATAATATTTTTTGCACAAAAGAACTCTTTGTTGAAAAAAACAATACGGTCAAAGGATTAGCAAAGACTTTGCTACGAAAAACTCATTTTCGTTCAATCTAAAAATCTTAAGCATAAAAATATTTTTTATTTCTTCTCGTAATTTATACACTTTGAATTTTGTCACAGATTGAAACTTATCATAAATAGCTGCTAAATGTCAAGGCATTTAAATAAATCTGTTACATAGAACACCATTTTTTTATTTTATATTATCAACCGCTATCGATCCTCGTCATATTTGTAGATCTTTGACATTTACTCGCCGCAAAAAAAAAACAAATTTAAACTTTGTACCAGCTCCATTGTTAATTTATTGTAATCAACATTAAAAAGTAAGGATGGTAATTTTTGTTTATCTGTAAAGTCACCTTCAAATGAAACCTCCCCTGATATAAGTCCATTATTTCAGGGTTAATATTCCCTTGTTAATACAAATACTCGTATGTTCGCCTTGTCCTGTACCAAAAACACAAAAGTTTTCGTTTTAACTTAGCCATAGCTGTAACTGTAACTGTAACTGTAACTCTGTCGCCATTCCGCTAGGGGTGGCCAGAGCCTCTGCAGAGTTGCCTCCATTTTTTCCTATCCTTACATACCTCTTTCAATTCATTCATATCCATCACCTTTTTCATGCATTTTCTTCTTTTACGCTCACTTTGTATATCCCATTCTTTCACAATCTCCTCAATCTGATCACTCCATACTTTTCTCGGTCGTCCCTTCCCTCTTTTTCCTTTCACACTTTCTTTGTATACATACTTTGTCAGTCTATCATCGTTCATTCTTTCCACATGCCCAAACCATCTCATCACATTCTTTTGTACCTTGTTCAAAAAAATGAATTGAATCTCATACAGATACCAGTGGTATACCCTTATGAGCGTTTCAGCTTTTTGTAATCTTTGTTCAAGCATTATGGTTGAATTTTGTCGTTATGTCGTGTACTTCGGGGCCAGGTCTGCAGACTTCAGCAATAGGTGTCACCTCCTCCTCTCTCTCTTGTACTTCAAGCATTAAGCTTAACGTTCAAACTTAACCACAGCGCTTACTAAATATGTATATAGAGAGTCAAACGCTCCAGACACGCGTTGTTTAAGTGCCCGTGCTTTTTTTGGAACAACGCTACGGTTGAGTTTTAACGTAAAGCTTTGTACTTGGTGTCCCTGCCAAAGCACGGCTCCTGCTGGGCGTACTTTTAATGCAGAGACTCGCTGTGATGGTAGAGAGAATCTAAAGTAAAAAATAACCAAAAAATAAGTAGGATTGTATTATTCTTGAAGTGAAGTATTAGGGTCTACGCAACTAGATAATTATATTATTATGTTGGTACTAAGCAACTAAAAACAAGATTGCATAAATTTTAATATTATAATAACGGTGTTATGGCCGAGGGGGGCAAGTGGGTTGATCTTTCTAGCGTGTTTGGAATAGAACAACGTTTGTTTGATCCCCGCCTGGGTCATTTGACTATAACTTTGACCCTGGTTCAACAGATGTTATTGGGTAATTATTAATTAATCATTTATTAAAATATACAATAATGAATTATTAATTGATGATATTAATACCTGTTTCTGGCCAGGCAGAATATATAAATAGGTTGGTGAATTGCATTCCTCTTCACAAATCTGTTTAAAAAAAAAACACAAAACACTTAAGTACTTTTATTTTTGTTAACTTCTTTTAATTAGCCTGAAATGAAAAAGAATCACATCTAAATCTAAATCTAAGCTGCAAAGATATGTATCATTTGAGATTCATATTAAATGCATTCCCACAAGCAGACATGCATAATTTTGCGCTTACACATGCTGCATGTGGACTTACAATATAAAAACCCCAATCTCAAATCAACATAAGCCCTGCAACTCTTGCCGACCTTCCCTGAAGCAGGGGTGACATTGGCAAAGTGAACCATTTTTTACAGTATGGGTGGTCAGCCGCATACCAACCTATCAGTCAAGGAGTTTATATAGGAGGTACGAGTAATATGACAGTTTATGAAAAATCTAATTATTTTATTACGGATGATGATTTAAAAAAAATCCTTCTAGTTGGAATCAGAATGCAAAATCATGTAAGACAATAATTGTAAATTGATTAAGAATCGTCATATTTGGAGACATTGCTTGATCCTCTGTGCTTGCTTCGCGAGCCAGTCTCTGGCCTTTGCTTTCTGATGAACACCGTGTATACTGGCCGTAAAAGCTATAAAGAACAAGGGTTTTGCAAAATAAGGGAGGCTCCCTCCCTCCCCCTCACACCCCACCCACCCACCTCCAGGATCACCAATATCACCAACACACGGGAGGGGACAAACTCTCAAGCAAGCGCTTTACTAATTAAAAATATAATTACTGAACCCAATTATGTTGAAGTTTATTCTAAAATGCGATTGTGGGCAGTTCCATCAGTATTGCTTACGTTTCACGAATATGTAATGTAATGGGTGAGGCTGGACACCTCAAGTGAAAAATTTAAGTAGCCCAAGAAGTAATAAAACCGTGTTTAATTTTAACGTTACGGCGGTGTGTAGCTTCTGACTTATTGGATGGTGAAATCTAGCCAGCAGTTTTTTGTCTGTCTGAGTCGTTTTACTTTTAAATGAATAATATGTTTGTATGGCATTTTAGAGAATAATGGTTGTGGAAGAAAAATTCGTACAGTTACTGAAAATACCCGATTTTTTCTCTAAAAAAAATGACAACCTTATGAGAACAGTACACGTGTATATTTCTGGCGTGTGAACTCACATTATCCAACGTTGAAATAACTTACTTTTAGTGTTGTAGAAATAATTTAGGATGGTAAAAAAGTTTTCGTACGAGTGACAAATCTCAACATTGAGATTTGCTTAACATTTGATTATTTTATGCCGTTCTGACTTCCTACCTAAAAATACTGTTTCCAATTTTAATACAAATATTTAATATGAAAAAACAAGTTTGTTTTGTTTCCCAGTAGGGCGTATTCTGCAAGGACAACAGAGCTGTGTGAGGCCTGTAGCGTCCATGGCCGTGGCGCAGCTGAGTTACTCGGGTGTTATTTTTAATGCTGCGTTGTTTGGAGGAGCCAGGACTTGTAATTACGGTGTTTTATGGGGAAGAGAGATCTCTTAACTCTGCCTAACCCTGTTAGGGTAATTTTCCAAAGGGGCATCTTGAAATTTCATTTCCTTTTTATTTCAACACTTATTTTTTATGAAAAAAATTCTGTATTTGTATTTCATGGTTCCTTTTCAAATATTTTTGTGTTGAAAATATGCTATTATCTAGAATTTTATGGTAGAAAAAGTATCACTGCATGTTTTCCAACTACATACATACAAATCTTTCATCATAAAATTTGGAATTCAAAAGTAGGAAAAGACATATTTTTGGCTCGCAATGATTTGGAATGTAAACACCTATTGTGTTTGATGTTCCAGTATTTTTTCTACACCTAATGTGAGGTTATCATATGAAAGGAGACGTAGGGCGCGAGCATGCCTCACCATTAGTCCAGTAATGTAAGCTGCAATGGTTTTCCACAAATCAAAAATATGTTCGCATTAGCGCGGGGGGAACAATGAGTCGCTATCAAACATTCCAGCCGCGCTAATTATCTTTATTTATGGTTTTACATTAATTCCATACATATTTCATCCGGCGAGCGTTTATTATGGGCGCCAAACAGAAAACTCATAATGAGCGCGTCACAATACAAGGACACGGGCCGATGATTTAGCTGGCTATCTGCTGACTGCACTCCCTGCACCCTGCACCCGCTCCCGGCCAGCAACAAATCTATTATAAATCCTCATTTTTGACATATCTCATTATGTTTATTACCAACGCTTCACTGGCCACAATTTGAGAGCTGAAATAATACCTCACGCATCACTTCCCCATAAACAACATTTCTAAAGGATGGACCGTGTGCGGGGAAATGTTGCCTCGTCAAAGGAAAATGTGTTCATCTGTTTAAAGTGATTACACGTAAAAACACTTTATTGCAGGAGACCCCAGCAGTAATTACTAGGCATCTTCTTATGTAGTGGATAACAAAGACTGCGTCACTTATACGATTCTTATTCTTTTTATAAATAATTATAAAAAATTATAAAAAACACAGAGTTTTATTTTCACAAATTGAGTATTTATTTCAACCTCAAGTACTTTCGACTTATTCACGTCATTATCAAGAGGATACTCTTATTCTTTTTGTTGTTAAATGAATCATTATAAAAAAACTTCAAAAACTTACAATTCAGTTTCGACCATTTTATTACAGAAAATGCCGGCTTCTGTTAGGACTCAACAATCGCCATGAAGCTCTCGCAGCCAATACAAAGTAGATATTTCACTTACTGCCGCTGTGAACAGCGCGCTCCTAATTGATGTTGTTTTCGCGATGTTGTGTCGCACTCCGCACACGCTGCGGATGTATCGTCCACATTGACACCGATGCTCGCATTATTCCCAATATGACTCTCGGAAAAGTGGCAGACTTCTCACATTTCCCGCCAGAATAATTCATCTGAATGTACAACAGCGAGCCGGGGCGGATCCGCTGTTGGGAGATTTGACGACAACGCACAAATAAATCGATTTTAGCTTCATACATAAATGATGACTTATTCCGCACAGAGTCAACACGCTTTGATTTTGTTCATTATACTTTTTTACTGACATAAACATTTTTCTTAAGAACCAGCTTTATTATTTTTCATTTGTTTTTATTATAAACCTCATGGCTTTTATTACATTACGGATCATGGGCGTTACCGTGTTAGGATCAGCATTTGATGGGGCTTCCACACGCTTGCGGCAAACGCCTTGAGTCAAGGGCTTGCAAGCGCTTGCAAGCTCTTGGAAAACCAAACAGGGTCATCCACACGCTTGTGCGTGCGTCTGTGTGTGTTAGAATAAGCAAGCATGGCGGACGTCCAGCTTTTAGCTATAACATTTGGATAAACTTATTTTTATTTAAAAAAAAAAACAAAACAAAAAGAGAGAAACTAAAAAGAAACGAATAATTCGGCAAAGACGATGGTGGATGATCAAAATTCATAGAAACCGTACCGCACCAGAATGCGCGCGCACAAGTATGTGTGTGCCTGGCATGCGCATGCGTGAATTCCCTTTGACTTGCGTCAAAAAACCGACTCTGGTCGGATCGGCGACAAGCTGAGCCAAGGCGGCTTAAGCCACGCCCCCAGCTGAGCCAAACGGCCGTCCACACGCTCGACTTGGCCGAGGTTGGCAAGCGTGTGGAAGCCCCATGAGAACATATCGCTTTGATAAGTGTTTGCTGATTTCATAACCCATGGACACCTTTTTTAAGAATATCGATTTCTGAAACTCTTGCTTACAAAAAACATATTTTTTCTTATATTTTTAAGGGTTTGGTGGTTTACACAGTGAACGTCCATTGTATATTAATCAAATAAAACACTGTTTCAATTCACATTTATATTCTTTTAATTTTGTCGTTTAACGTTTTCACCTAACAAGGCATCATCAGGACAATGACAAATCAAATTTACAATTAAATTCTCTTCTTCCTCATCTCCCTTCACATTACATAGACAATATAATTATTTAGGTATAAATTGAAAGTCAAAATTAAATAAAAATCAAATATAAATGTTTAACTAAAATTGTAAAATGTAAAATGATTTTTTCTTATGTTGCAAATAGTGTACAAAGGGTTTGTAGGATTGAGGTGCGAGAGGCTAGTGAACTGGGGAAAGAAAGTAAGAGAATTGACAGAAAAAAAAATTAAGTTAGGTTGATTTATTTGGTGAGCGCTGTTTTGTGCGTATCACGCCTCAAAAGCCCTCTGCGAGCTTGGTTGTCGCTGTAGAAAGCGCCAATTCTCAAGCTAGACCCAGTTGCTGTAAGGCTGGATGGACCTTTTGATGACGGTCTTTGATAAAGGTTTATGAATTTTTCAACCCAGCGAAGAGCAAATTTGAAAATTTAAATGGTATTTTTTTGTGCTCCGCTGTGATTCTAACCCACAATCTTCCATTTACGAGTCCGAAGTGCTACCACTGGACCACGAACCGGTCTAAAGGGTGATGTGTGTGCCGTAAGGAAGTGTGAGGAGTGTCGGTGTGTATTCGCGCACATAATGAATTGATCAGCGCGCCGCTGCCCGGCAGGCGAAATAATAATTGCATCACAAAAAGCTACAAATGGATATTTAAAATTTATAGCCTATAAATCAGTCGATGGCTTTTCAATGCAAGCTAATCATTTTGAAATTCCGCCATCGCGCCGTCGTGAATCACGGCTCCCGCCATGCGTAAACAGCGTTTTATAATGGAGGGCGCCCGCACTACGCGCACTTTCCACAGCGCCACAGCCAGCTGAGTTATTGTGCGGCCTAAACTCTGTTGTTGAGAGCACATGTGGACCAGTTAGAGATTAAAAGATGGAGCTGGCCGCGTGAAATCATAAATGTCATCGTACATTCTAAACTAGATGGAATTCCAGGCTAGACGCGCTAAATCAGAGCGCGCTACACTTCTCTTGTATTACAAAACCGTAGAGTGGAATTTATACTCTGATAGTGCTTTAGACAAAAAACGCTGTAGACTCTCTCATTCCCTTACATATTTGAATGTAATTTTCAGTAAATTGTGAGAGAAAGATGTAATTTAAAACTATTGAATGTCTTATGAGTTTCATATTTAAAAGTGGTTTATACCCTAAATCTCCCGTTTTTGTTTCTTACACTATATGGTCTTAGCAAAAAAGTGACAGTAATGAAAAAAATCAGGCGTGTTTATTATTATTATTTTTTTTTAATTATAAAGGTCAACACAAACAGATAACTCAAAAATTGTTGCCACAGAAAAAATATTTAAAAAAACGCGTTTTTTTACATTTTTAACACTGGATATTTCTGTAATTAAAAATAAAAAAAGTATTTCCAAAAAGTATAAAATGTAATTTGTCGTGTGTGTGTGTTCCTTGACTTATAGGTTGGTATGCGGCTGACCACCCATGCTGTAAAAATGGTTCACTTTGCCAATGTCACCCCTGTCTCAGGGAAGGACGGCAAGAGTTGCAGGGTGTATGTCCATTTGAGATTTGGTTTTTATGTTGTAGGTTCACATGAGGCATGTGCAAGCGCGAACTTGTACGTGTCTGGTTGTGAGAATGCATGTAATGCGAATCTCCAATGTAACATATCCTTGCAACTTAGATTAGATTAGATTAGATTAGATTTCCAAAATATAGCACACACGAAAAAAACGATGAAAATAAAAAAACGCGTTTTTTTTAAATATTTTTTGTGGAAACAATTTTTAAGTTACATATTATATTTGTTATAACCTTTAAAATTTAGAGAAAAACATAATAAACGCGCCTGATTTTTTTTCGTAACTTTCACTTTTTTCCATAAAGAGACCATAAAGTGTTAGAAACAAAAACGGGAGATTTAGTGTATAAACCGCTCTTAAATCATTATTATTAATTTATCGCACAACAGACATAAAAACATCCTAACTAACGTGACGAACGCAGCTTTGTGTTTTTTCTTTCAATAAAATGTGGAAACAAACGCGGAAAACTGATTGATTGACTTATAGTGACACAGTGATAGCTTAGCACGCATACAAGACTACAGACTTGTTTGTAAATTCGAGAATGCAGGGCACTAGTAATTGTCTTTCCAAAATAAGTGCGGATAAAATAAGTGAATACAGATAATATTATTCTCATGCATGTAACATGCTAAATATTATGCAATATTTGGTTAGATAATTGTGTAGACTACTAGCGCCTCACCAGCACAGCCATCTCAGTAATAAAATGATAATGAATCCTCCCGCTGCAAGACTTCCTCGTATATCTGCATGAGCGTGCAGCGACTTCCTCTGCGGACCAGAGAAATCAGCTGATTGTGTGGGAGACCAGGCGGGCGCAGAAAAACAGCGGATGTCCATGGCGGGGGGGTGTGGGGAGGAGGGGGAGGCTCTTCCCCAGGAAGGAAGCCAGCAGTAAATAAGTCCCAGGAGCAGCCATCCCACGGCCGGTCTGCAGCATCTGAGGAGCCGCCCGCTCACTATTACTTGGCTGTGGACTGCACCAGTCTGAACAAGCACACACACTAATTATATCTCTCTGATTATAATAATAACGTTTCAGGAAGTCAACAATAAAATCAGCTGTGCATTTTGCTTCTGTCCCAACTTTAATGCGGGGATTTAAATAATACAAGTTCTCTACTTTATTCATTAGCAGCGATTTCCTCTTAAGACAATTATAACTTTTATGAATTCAAATATTCAGGTTGAAGAAGTTTGTATAACAATAATTTAATAAATATTGAATTGAAAAAAACCGTATCTAATAAAGTTTCCCGCGTAGAACATGGATGCCTTCTGACGTCACTCAAAGTATGAGTGTTATGAATCGAAGAGGTTCAGGTTTGCTGCAGTTGTTTTTACAATAACTGTTTTTGTTGTTAAACTGCAAGTTTTTTTACATGAAATTAACGAGATGTTACAAATCTCACCATTTTTTGTGGAATACTTATGAATAACTTGTTGACGTGCTTTGCCACAGGATACGTATTCCCTGCATCTCTATATTCGTGCGCTGAGATAAGAAGTCCTCCACGCGATCAAATGTTGCTTCATGGTCAGTACACTCCTCCGCACCTTCAGGGTTTCTGTTTATTGAGGAAATGAGGAGTTCCGACCCACCAAACAACGTCATTTTTACTTTTATTTATTATTATTTCATTTTATACCTGCTTATATCTTTTGAAATATGATATCAGCATTAAGAGAAAAAAATAATTGTCCTTGGTATTTTTTTAAGTACAAAGTTCATTAAAGTGCTGGATGTTTTTTTTTTCAGAAGTAGTATACTTCTTCTATGAAAACAAATCTAGCATTTTTGCATTTTTACTGTCAGTAAAATTTAGCTGGATGATTTTTAATTGACCTTTGATAAACAATTTGAATGTAGACAACACTTGTAAAATAACAAAGCCCTAATCTATTTGCCAAATTCAAATTCAAATTGTAATATTTGCAGCATTTGATTACTTTATTTTCTTGAAAATTGTATCCTGACTAGGTCCTAGGTTGTTTATCGAGCTACACTTAACTTCATACACAGGTTTATAATCCAATACATATTTTTGTTAATATGTATGGCTGTTTGTAGTCCGGCCATAAATCCGCCAGCATTTCGGCAGCGTCCCCTTAAAAATGCTACAGAGGACCGGAAGAGCGCTAGAACAAGTAGTGCAGTGCGAGCTACGTACCGACAATTACATGTAACGCTATGTCATATAGACCATCGGGGAACATTCAACAGTTCTGCGCGTCAGCCCGTGGAGAACACTCAAGATCAACTGTGTGGCAGAATGATTGTTGCACTGACATCAAAATGCTGAAGTCTATCAATCTTGCACAATGAAGATCTTGTCAAACAGATTTTAAGTGACTTCTCTTGATCATTTACCTCAATGCATCATCATATATTGGATTGGTAATATAGCAAGATGGCCTAGAGGCCGAAACCGGTCAACTCGTTTATTTTGTTTGTTTTTGTACCAAATTTAAATAAAAAGAATAGTAGAAGAAAACAAAGGTTATTTTTTTTTTAAATTAGCAAAATTAGTTTTACAAAATGCAAACATACTCGTATCTTGCATCTTTAAGCAAACAAAACCTTGCCACGTTTCACCCTAAAAAGGGAATGGACTAGCGTATGAAATTTTGGAATATAACGCACATTTCTTTCGTTTTATGTTTATAAAAACAGGCGATGTAGGTTTCCATTTACTGCAAAATGTATTTTTACAGATACCACATAGGTTACAAGAAAACGAATCAGCTGGCAAACATGTCTAACACCCAAACAACAGTAAACCACTGATTTTCTTGCTCACAACGCAGAGATTTTGTTAATAGACCAAAGGGTTTAAGCTCTTTTAGAATATTTAACCAAAAATTATTGCAATCAGCCGTGGCTGATTCATTCAGTTCATATCAAAAGACATATCACTAATGAGTGTTGCATGTTGCATGTTGAGTGTTGGTGTGTGGCGGCATGGCACAGCTCGTGCCGTCACTATAAATAAGAGCGATCTGCTTTATGGTCCGGAATGGAGAATCTTAAATAATTATATCTCTTTCATTCACTCTGCCGCTCTCCTCTCTCCTTGGCGGGCTCGGCGCTGCACGGTCGGCTTCCTCCTGTTTACAATTAATTTACAATTTTTCTACCAAACAACATGATTTACCGCGGCTTCGTGCCGTTTATTTGCACTTCTCAGATACTCAGTGCATGGTGTGCGCGCCCACTGCACACACACACTACACATCTACTAGTGCAGCCGTATTTGGCTATTTAATTTCTACGCTTATTTTATTTCCTTGACTTATAGGTTGGTATGCGGCTGACCACCCATACTGTAAAAAGGTGGTTCACTTTGCCAATGTCACCCCTGTCTCAGGGAAGGACGGCAAGAGTTGCAGGGCTTATGTTCATTTGAGATGGGTTCTTATAATGTAGGTCCACATGCAGCATGTGTTAGCGCGAAATTATACATGTCTTCTTGTGGGAATGCATTTGATATAAATCTTAAATGGTATATATCCTTGCAGCTTAGATTAGATTAGATTAGATTAGCTACTGAAAGATTTTCCTCTAAACAATTTTTTATTTTCAACATTATGTAGACCGTAGGTTTTTTTGTCCCTAAGATTTTTTTCAATTTTTCAAAACCAGAGGGTGTTTTATTATTTCAATCCAAAAACAGCTGTTATAATATTTAAAGTAATATTATACATATTGTTTTAAGTTATAGCAGACTATAAGTATCTTATACCGCTAGTCGAGAAGATGCTAATTAAATACAATAACAAAAAAATATTATCTTTCCAGGTATATAAATTGCGTGATGAGCAATAACTTTGGCATTCTCTTAATTAATATTTTGGAAATCAATTAGTTAGTCTCCCCGCTAGTAGAAACTCAGATCCGTGTCCAAAGGAAACTTATCTACTAAAATATGACTATAATAAATACTGGCCAGCAGATATAAATTTGCATAACTTCAGCAGTGTGCTATTCTTCCACTGTGGTCAACAATAAACAAAGTGAAATCTGTTATTTGTGTATTGGATGTGCCTACCTGTGGTTAATATGTACAAATAGTTAAATATTTTATGGATGATAATTTACAAATCATTTTTGGAGGATTGCTTAAACTAAGAAAATTGTTAAAACTTGAGAGAGTTTATCATTCAAGCTGTGAATTATTCAAAATAACTAAATAAATATATGTTTGTAATAATATATGTGTTCACGACAGTTAGATCACCTCCTTGTCTATAGTACACACCGCCTTGAGATGATGATGATGGCAGGAACAGGTCAGGAATTAATCAGCGGTGCAGTTAGATTTGCATGTAAACAGGCGCAGGTAAATCACGCGCACGGACAGGTGAGATGCGAGGCATGTAAAACCCTGTCTGACCACTAACTCGCACCCTTGCAGATGAGAAAATATATGATGAATGGTAATTTTTTACTCTGAACTATAAGACACGTACCAAGACACTGGTGTGGGCTGCATTGGCTGGGTCACTTGCAGTGAAAAGACCATTGGAACCTGGAAAAGATGGTTGTGATGATGGTCTCAAAATCGTGCAGCATTAAGAGTATGGGACTAGAGGAGGCAGGTGTTGACCTGGAGTGGGAACTGTGGTTTATCAAGGAAGCGAAGACGTATCCTGGGTTGTTGTGTCATTTACATATGATGATTATACATAAGTTTCATGAAATTATGTACTACCAAAATGAAGTATTTTCTTATAATTATTGATAAATTAAATCCCATCTTCCTGCTGGAGACTTTTGTAAGTCTTTCTCTTTTTCCTCTTTTTTAATACGTGCCAAACTATTGAAAAGTTATTCTTGATGATGTGTTTTCTTCTTTTTATGTTTTAATGATCCTAAAATTACCGTGCTACTATAGGATTTGAAATGCTCCCCCATCAAGTCTTCCTGCCCATTGCCAGCGACAGACGCCAGTGGAGGGAAGCGGCGATCTGTCCGCAAGACGCCGCTCCGGGCAGACTGTCCGTGGCGTCATCAGCTGAGCTGTCCAAGGTCCTACCAGCTGTCCATACCCGCTGGGGGAGGATTTACGAGGTGCCCCCGTGGACAAAGCCTTCATCCTGCGCCCTGAATAATTCACTCAGCATTAGTGGCGGATCATTGTGTTCTGTTCACTCACTCATTCACTTGCTCACTTACTCACTTATTCACTCACTCACTCATCGGGTGTGAACATCTCATCATAACCCAACATCACTTTAGCAAGACATTGGTTTATTATCAGGCTCAAAATTCATGATCAATGACACTTAAAAAACGTGTTTCTCTGTTTTCTATGGCAATTCTATTCTTCACAAGTAGGTAAGAATATTTTATGGAAACTCGGCAACTTCCGCGGGTAAAACACATACTCAGATTATTAGTATGAGCGTCAGTGGAAACAAACAAACAGTTACATCCTAACTTTTAATTGCCTTTGCGTTAACACTGAAAAATAATTTTCATTTTTAATTTTTTTAAATATATAACAAATTATCCATTACTCGTAACACTACAATATTTAAAATAAACAGTGTTACGAAGAAAAAATGGCTTCTTATTTATTTTTATTCTTTCGAAATGAAAGGAGCATTTATATTTTAGTTACCACTTCATGGCTTACTTCTTCTTTAAAGTTTTCATATTATTAACTATTCGAATATTTTAAGTAATTATACAACTGTAGATAATATCACGTCGTTTTCAGCCCAAAAAGTGAAGAAGATAAATCATGTATAAATAATAAAATGGCCGTGATATTTTCATGAATGGGAAGCTGCTTCGAGTTGGGGCTAGTACTGCCATCTAGCGGCCAGTAGACAAACTAAAAGTTGTAAAAAGTTACCCGCTCTTTTCCAAGCGCGCCACACTTTGTTCCAGTCATACAAAAAACTGTAAAGAAAATATCACAAGAAACTCATTTAGTATATTCCTCGTACTCATTTAACTATAGTACAGTATACATAGTGTGTTTGAATAGTTGAAATTATACATCGTCCACACTATCAACATAAAGATCTAAGATCACAAGTTATTAGTATTAATAATTATAACGTTTAGGATGTTCTATAGGAGGAAGCTGGCAAGTAACCAATAACACTAAACAATATCGCATTATAAGCACATCCATCATGCCACTAACTGCACTTGTCTCAACTGTGCCGCTGCTTTGTTCACATGGTTACATTGGAGGAAAAATAAAATAATAAACAAGAGCTGATGTCATATCATAAATGAGCAAATATTACATCATTTTGTAAGTTTTCAGGTTAAAAGGTACATACGCGTGAATGTGAGTTCATAAATTGAATGGTTGATTAAAAAGTCACTCAGTACATTGTGAATTATGCATTTCGGTATAACAAAAACTGACTGTATAATTCTTGACTTGTTCCTTCATTTTGAACCTGTCGATAACATTTTCGTTAGACAATTTTTTCAAAATAACTTTTAAGTTCTTATAAGTTAGCTCCTGAACATTTATTTTATCGAGTTTTTAAGTTGTTGACGGATATGTATAGAAAAAAAAAGTATCTTCGACATAGGGCTTATTTTTAATATTTCCTTTAAATTTATTAATTTTGTAGCTACTTAAATACATATATTTTTTTGACTTTATTCATCCTTATCAGGAGACCAAAAGCCACAGGAAGTCTATGAACTGGATCTTAGTCGTCCAGTCAGTGAACTCTCAGTCAGTGGTCAGTGCCTAAATGTAAACTGGCAATGGATCTCACCTCTGTAAGCTAGGCACACCTCCCACCCCGCCCCGAGTATCGTGACCCGCTAATAGTGTCATTACGGGCAACTTGGGGGCGGCATAAATTGTACGCGCAACTTGGCCGATAAATACCGCATCGCTCCGTGTGTGCGTCCCCTTGCAGCGATAGTTCATGCTATTGGTGCTCGCAGAGTGTCCGGGCTTAGTAGAAGTTCACGGGAACCTGCAAGACCACTTCATCACGGGCAACGCCTCCGCGACTCCTCGGCGCACTCGGGCAGTTGGGGAATTAGTGCCTACCTGTGCTGTCAACCATAATGGTATGCAGCACATTACTGGGGAGACTGAAAATTGCCACAATAAACGGAAAAACCACCAAATCACACGCGACGTATTGTTTATGTGTAAGTAAAATGCCTGCACATTGCACAAGTTCATTGTTACTGTGTCAAATGAAATACAATTTTTAAATACATTGATGTATCCAAATGAAAAACATTTCTGAATATTGTAATAATTACAAAATATTTTAAATCTGTTGATAGGGTCTTTACAAACATTTTTCCGTCAGTTCGTAGGCATTACGAGTATATCAAGAAAAAAGGCTACGCTTGTTTGGCGGCTATGTTCAATAGTTCACTAAACACACAATTTTAAAATAATGAAGATTTGTAATACTTTTCACGATAAAGACTCACCTGTCTTAGAGAGATCGCTAGAGCTAGTACTTACTAGTATACAGTCTGGGTCGTTTGCTGGTCGTAAGTAACCCCTTCCTGTGTGGACAGTGAACAGTACAGTGGACAGTCCCAGCAGGAGATCTGCCCTAATGTACCGCTGTCCGCAATAATGTTATTTATCCGCTCTGAGACACAAATCCCTTAAACACGCGCTCAGCAGGGATGACTACTTCTACTGCTGAACCCCGCACCCCGGGCTGGGAGACGAGACACAGTCTCAGGCAACTCTTTCTTGCTATGTTCATAAAGTTAGCAATAAAATACCTGAACTATAATGTAAGGATGCATCATAAAGCAGACCTTATCCTTCAATGAAAGTTGATGTTGATCGTTTATGAACGTCAGTCGTTACAATGCACCAACTCAAGCTCAGTTGTTAAAGAGCTGGGTGAATCCTTTGCGATGGCTAAATGACGACAAATCAAGTTATTTTGGTCGTATTTATATATTCCTAATATACTTACATATTTTTGATAGTTAGGTTTTGATAATAGGGGCATCGATAGATTGCTTATACATTTTTTCTATATACGAGTACTAAGCCCACATGCACTCAATAAACTGTTGAATAGCTCACATTTTAGCAAAAACTGAAATTCATGAGTTGCAAGAATTTCTTTCGACAAAATTTTCATTCAATCCACGCTGCTAGAGAAATCAATATTAAACACAGTGATATTATATTGAATTATAGGCTAGTCTCAAGTTATTGTATATGCATTGAGAAGCCCCCACTATTTTCCGGCATCTTCTACATGCCCCGTCTTCTACTGTCACGTGAGTACACGTCCAGGCCGCGGCAGCACGCGCAGGGATGAGGAGACCGCCGCTGTCCGTCCCCCATAAACTGCCGACTCTATGATCGCTCCTGCCTTCTTATTGCCTGACCGAGTGCGGTTCTTTTGTGTGTCTTTATGCGGTTCCTCTCCATGTTAATGTTTACGAGGCTCGTACTTACAGGGGATTTGCTGGAACAGATACATGTAATATGTATCTGATACAGAAGTAGATCTACAAGGAGCTCCTGCATCTACCTGCATTAACCTCCTCATATATTCACTACACCAGGTGGACACCTGCGCCGCTACAAGCTTTATTTAAAAAATAAATTCCAAATATTGTTTTATGAATGCGGCGATGATCGGCGTACTTTATAAAATGTGTCAACATTCAGTTTTACTTTAAAATACCCAGGGCTGGAAGTCTCATCACCACGGTAATTCTTACCTACCGAATATCGGTAATATTTGTATGAAGACTAATGAGACTGTTTACTTGCGGCCATCTTGGATTGACAGGTCTTCATACAAATATTACCGATATTCGGTAGGTAAGAATTACCGTGGTGATGAGACTTCCAGCCCAGGCTTCTATTTTATCGCCGTTCTGCTTTTCTGGCTGCAGATTCTAATTTTAAAAAACCTGACCTATTAACAATTATAATAACTTCACAGTTGGAAATTATTAATCGGATATTAGACGAGCCGTGTGATGATGTGATTTGAAGCGCGGCCCTGCTAGGCCTCCCGCAAACCGTTACCTTTTTTGAAGTTAGGATTTGAGGTTAGGTTGCGTGTTTTTCCAGATGCCCGGCTAGAAAAAAGAGACTCCTCAGGGTGGTGTTCGTAACCCAACACCTTGCTCGCTTTCCACTGATGCTAAAGAGGTTCAAAATATAGGTTATTGTAGGTACAACAATGTAAAGGAAAGAAGTGGTTTATTTTAAATTAAAACAGACAATTGAGATTATCACCACGACAAAGCTGCAAGACTGGACTGTAAATCTAATTTAAGTTAGTTAATGAATTAAAGGCATACGCTCACTGTGATGGAAGAAGTCCTGATTCTTGGAGGCTGGTAGAGTCGATGTTTGGAGCGCTGGCCTCTAGGCACGGCGGCGCGTTTGGCGGGACGAGGTCAGGTGCTCCACCCTCCGGAGGAATTCCGGCACGAGGCTCAGCCCGGCAGACAGCCAGGGACAAGGCGGGTGCTCTCGGCTGGACGGGGCAGGTGCTCCGCTCTCCTGAGGAACTTCGGGCACGGGGCTCCGGTTATAGAGCAAGTAGCCAGGCGGGCGCTTGCGTCGGGTCGAGAGCAGGGGCTCCGCCCTTCAGAACAATCCGCCACGGGGGACCCAGGCACGGCCAGGGGCTGTTGGTGCAGGCTGAGGGTGCAGACTCAGACCTCCCAAGAAGGATCTTTTTGGCCACGCCTGGTCCGTGCTGCTTGTCCAGGCTTCAAAGAGATTGTGTCCCTGAACGTTGGGCGTCGGTGAATTTTATAAACTCCCACCGGACCTGACGCGAAGCTTCGCCGGTTTTTCCCCTTTCCATTGCTCTCCCAACTGTCATTCTCAGCCTGTCTTCTTCCTCTAATTTAGAGCCGGTTCATTTTCTGTGGCTAAAGATGTGCTTCATTTTCTTTTCACTTTGTTAATGACAGTTCATAGTGGATATGTCTTTTTCTTCTTTGTAACAGGTAGCTATCTGACATTCTAGCTACCTGACAACCGTTAAAAGAGAACTTGCATTACTCTCAACGTTTTTTTAGCGACCTAGCTAACTTCTTCAGGAGACACCCACTCTGCACAACTCTATCCTTCAGAATTTTTCCTGTCATACTTCTCAAATGTTTCATTTCCACCATACATAATAATCTATAATCTAAGTTGCAAGGATATATTCATTTAAAGCTCTCAGATGTATGCCCACAAACCAACAAGTGTAGTTCGCGCTTACAAATGCTGAATGTGTACTTACAAATAAAATCCAAACCTCAAATGAACATAAGCCCCACAACTTTTGCCGACCTTCCCTGAAACAGGGGTGACATTGGCAAAGTGAACCATTTTTTACAGTATGGGTGGTCAGCCTCATACCAACCTATAAGTCAAGGAATACATACTTTATTAATTTCGTTTTCATTCATTGCTCATGCTTCACTTCCATACATCAAGGTTGGTAACAATATGCCATTGTGTACTGCCATTCTCGGATCCGTCGTTAAACGCTTGTTCTTTGCTATTCTTCTTATTGCACCGACCACTTACTTTACCTTACACACTTTTTTCTCAAGTTCCCTAGTCATCTTTCCATTCTTTTCGAGCATACTTCCTAAGTATCTAAATTCATTTACAATTTCAACTTTTGTAACATTTAAAATGAACGTGTATTCTTCAGTTTCATTTTTTCTGTCAAAAGTCAGTAATTTCCTCTTACTTGCATTAATTTTCAACTTGTCTTACACAGAGCATGGTTCAGAATAGAGAGCATTGCATGAAGTTCCGCTGCTGAATCAGCAATGAATACTGCGTCATCAGCATAAAGCAGAACTCCAACATTTCTCATGTCCTTACAGATTCGCTTGTTTAACACGATGATTCATTTATTTTTATGAAAAAACTCAGTTTCAGTGCACTTTTTATTTTATATGCTTTAACGTTTTCGCCTCAAAAGGCAGCATCAGAAGCAATGATTTGCAATTAAAATTAATGCCATTAAAAGTTAATAACATTAATTAATGACATTAATGTTAATTGCAAATCATTGCTTCTGATGATGCCTCTTGAGGCAAAAACGTAAAAGCATATAAAATAAAAAATAAAATGTGAATTGAAACTGTGTTTTTTTATAAAAATAAATACAATGAACTTTCACAGTGTGAACCACCAAACCCTAACAAATACAATGATTCATGATTACATCGAATAACCATGGGCTCATTATGCAACTTTGTCTCAGCCGGATGATGTATTTTTTTTTTTTTTTTTGCTCCAGGTTATATGTATTCTCTTAGTACTTCTACTTGTAGAGTTCATTATGATAAGTAGACGTCATAACAAAATTATTATTTCATTTTATGTTTTCCTTATCAAATAATATTTATCTGTTGGTGCACAGGCCTTGAGTTGTGTGCTCACTGGAATCGCTGCTATTATGTTCCTCAATCGTTACTTATGGATATCGGAGCTGCGGAGGTTAGTGGAGGCTAGAGGAGGCTAGAGGAGGCTAGAGGAGGCTATGGGAGGTACAGAAGGTATGTGGTTCGATACCCGCGAGACGCACACGCCATATTGTAGCCAGGAAATGGGACATGGACCAGGGGAGGAAGCAAGGGAGGGAGGAGACGCTGGACAATACAGGGCTTCTTCCACAATGAGACAAAGTATAGGGGTGGGCACGAGCTTAAAGTACGCGTAGGATTTTTCTGAAAACCGTATCCTTTTCCCATCTCATTTCTCTGTGCATGACTTATCCTAGATTTGAAGTAAATTCTTGTTATTTTATTTCTGCATATAAAACATTGATTACGAAACGTATTCAGATATTTTTAAGTCAAGAATCTAATCTTATACCCACGAACTTTTTCTGTTAAGTATGGTCTAAAATCTAAATTAAGAAATTGAACGATCCCCTTGTTATAATTAACATTTTAAATGAAGAAGAAAGTATGCATGAACTTTTTTAAATACTTTTATGTTCCGTATGTAACTAATACACCTGGTAGGATCTGTGTTACACCTCAGCATTACTTGCTGCGCGGCGCATCCCTAGTCCGCCCTCGCATCAGGGCCGCGGGGGATATTTATAATAATTTGGAATCTTCGTTACACGAAAGTTTCGCGTGGAATTGCTTGCGTAAAGAATTGTATTAGACAAGGCCAGTATTATTGAAAAATACTATTTCTCTTTCGCCCGGTAAACCTTTCTTATGACCGGCAAGGTTTACAAAGTTTCGGTTAGTTTGTCCCCGGGTGGATAATGCCTCCGTGAGATATACAGCAGCGCGGGAATAATACAAGGGGAGCCAAGCAACCCGCACACAACTCGCATCTTAAAGACATGTTTATTAGTTTGTTTGTTTTGCAATTTGATACGTCAGTTTGTATCAATAGGAAACTCATAGTAATTACCAAAAGGAATCCACAAAATAAAGAAAAATATGTTATATCTACAGCAAAAATGCACATGGTCCCACTAAAATTATTTACAATGTTTTACCGGTAAAATAATATATTCCTTCAGATACAACATTTAATAATTCATTTAAATTTTACGTATGATTAGAAGTAAAATTTAAATTGACACTTTTTGTAGCGCCGCAGAGGGGTTGTTTACGGTTGGTCGTCGCTAAAACGCACCAATACTCAAACAAGACCCAGTTGCTGTAAGGCTGGATGGACCTTTAGTGACCGGTCTTTGGTAATGATTTTATGTTTTTTCAACCTAACAAAGAGTACATTTTAAAATATAAATGGTATATTTTTTCCATTTCGGGATTCGAACCCACTTTTTTTTTCAACTAATCTACACATATAGTGTAACTTCTTGCCGCGTTATCACCGAAGTGGTCGCATGTGGCGAGTTGAACCTATATATTTTTACAGGAAAGGGGGCCGGTCTTACGCCATCCGCTTCAATTGAAGTGGGGGTTTCCCAGCTCCCGAGAGGGCTGGTACTCATTTTTTGTGAAGGCTGAGTAAACCTTGCTGGTATTTTATTTTGGGGTTTGAAATAAACACCGAAACGGGAAATCATTTCTGACACCCTCGGTGGCATTTGAACCCGAGCTCACGGCATGAATTGCAAGCACTCTACCAACTGAACTATCGACTGGACGTCACAACCTTCCATTTACGAGTCCGAAGTGTTGCTACTGGACTACGGACCGGTCGAAAGGAGCATTTCAAAACTAGTTACTATTTCATAAACACCGCTGATTTATATTTCCCTTGTTACAGCATAAAGCCTCAATGAAAAATGTATGATCCTTGGTTTGTCTGTAGAGCTCAGTTCCCTCTATTAATCATCCTGGAGTCCCTTTAAACACCTGTCACGCGGCGTTACCCCTCCCCCTCCCCCTCCTGCATGATTTCATAGCCGCGCTGACAAATGACGCGGAGTCCTCAAGCGCCGGCCCGAGAGGAGCAGACCACGCACAGAGGGACTCGCAGAACACGCTGAGTAGCAGATGGGAAGCGGGAAGTGGGTTTCCGCAACTAAGCTACACATGTAGTGTAACTTCTTGCCTGCGTTATCCCCGAAGGGGTCGCATGTGGCGCTTTGGGACCTATTTATTTTTACAGGTAAGGGGGCCGGCCTCACACCAACCCCTATCCAACCAACTATCCATTGAGAACTACAACTATTGTATCCATTATAAAAGTAAGAGTATTGGCCAATTTTACATGACGCTGTTTACCACCCCAAGGTCGCTAATTACATAGTGAATAATTGCAGAGCTTATGTTCATTTGAGATTGGGTTTTTATATTGTAGGTCCACATGCGGCATGTGTTAGCGCGAAATTATACATGTCTGCTTATGGGAAAGCATTTAATATAAATCTTAAATGATATATATCTTTGCAGCTTAGATTAGATTAGATTAGAATATGTGACTATGAATGTTAAAAATTGAGGATAACACCAATGAAATTTAAATTTATTAGTTTTATTTGAAAAAATGAAATGCTACGACATTCTACCAATTCTTAAAGCTGCATCTTGATGCTCGGACAATTATCAAACTACGCAATCTGAGAGTCTCCGTGTTGTATATTATATTGCATTGTATTACTGTAGTTTGTGATAATCCAATTAAAAAATGAAGCAATATTCTTATGTGACTTTCATGTCATTAATTGTAGGTACTTACAGTTTACGTGATGAAGGCAAAATATATTCTATAATCTATAATCTATAATCTAAGTTGCAAGCATATATTCATTTAAAGCTCTCAGATGTATGCCCACAAACAAACACGTGTAGTTCGCGCTTACAAATGCTGAATGTGTACTTACAAATAAAATCCAATCTCAAATGAACATAAGCCCTGCAACTCCTGCCGACATTCCCTGAAACAGGGGTGACATTGGCAAAGTGAACCATTTTTTACAGTATGGGTGGTCAGCCTCATACCAACCTATAAGTCAAGGAATACGAGTAATAAATGACATTTAAGTTTACAAAAAAAAAATAACAAAACCTTAAAAATAAATCTATACAAAAAAAGTCAAAAATTTCTTATGCAAAAAATGTAGCAAACTAATAAACCAACATTACAAATCAGCATTGCAGATTAGCCGCCACTTCTTCCTGTCCTTGCATACTTCTTTCATTTCATCCAGAGTCATAACCTTTTTCATACAAGCTCTCCTTTTATTATGACTCTGGATATTCCATTCACTCGCTATTTCGAAAATTTGGTCCATCCATACCTTTCTCGGTCTTCCTCTTCCACAACATCCATCTATTCTAGCAACATATACTTTCTTCGTCAATCTTTCATCACTCATTCTCTCCATGTGCATATTGATTGCTTTAAATAACTAAAATTGGTGAAAGTGCTTCATTTTGGAAGAAATTGAAATCAAACGATTTAAATACTTAAAACACAGTTCGTGGCTGTCTTTCCTTCTCTCAGGCATCTACAGAGCGCCGGCTCCTGCCCACTGAGTGATTATTCCTCACTCCAGCAAACACAGACATCCCAGCGCGAAGAAAAAATCACAAAATTCCTGCGTCGCTTCCAATAGAACCTCTCCCTGGGAGCGTGATGCGAATGCCCCATCAGATCTACACCGCAGAAGATTCCTGGGCTGGGTCTCTGTAAATACTTCTGCCTGGAGTATAGAGCGTAGCGCTCAAACTTAACAATGGATTTTATCAAAAAATGTATGACAACTATGAAAGTACTGTCAGTGAACTTTATAGTATCCATACATTTTTCTGAAAACGCGAAAATGTTTGAGTTGAGGCGTGATGTTTTATTTGCGCGCTGCTGAGAGCGATATAAATGTTGGGGGATTATCACAGCTGCTGAGGAATGGATGACGAGGAAATTAATGGACTCTCTAAATGATATTTTTATTGCGCCTGATCCATCAGCCACGGCTGTTTTCCTGCGGCAACAGCTCGTGGCACTTTGAGTGACTCAGAGCTGTCATTGCGGACAATTTGTCTTTTAATCATTTGTCATTTTCTCCGACTGCTAACTCCACAAGCTGGTTTTAATATTGTTCTCATAAAATAAAAGGAAGCAAAAATCGAGTCAAACGTATATATATTGTATATTTTTAATTCAGCAGAATATTCTGATGCCACTAGTTTTTAAATTGACTCACATAGGCATAATACAAATCACTAGCGAAACACAATAAAAGCAGATGTGTAGGGAGTTGCTGCAATACTTCATTAATATCAAAATGTGTTCGATCCTAACTCTACATTTTTCTACTTTTCGTGACAAATTTAAATCTTCTCTTCTGTAAATCGAATAAGTCTAATATCGTTGCTTACCCATGGCTAAAATGCTGTGCACGTCACTGACATAAATAAAAGAGCAAAATATTAAAATTGCTGGTTATATTAAAACTAATAAATAACCGTCAACGCCAAAAAAACAGTAGTTATTTAAAGGAATATGTATGGAAAACCTTGAACGCATTGTTGTCAATAGTGGGGCTGGGGCAAGGAAAATTCAAAGAAAAGAAGAAATGGGAAAATCGGCTCATAAACTATGTATTGACAAAGGCTGTCTAATATATCATGATTAAAAGCTTTCATATGAATCAGTTAAACATCAGAAACGCTGTTATCATCAATATTCGCCGCATAAATCATCATAACGGCATTCCACGATCCATTTTCATTTCTTAGGCTATCTCCGTCCCCCTCCATCACGCGGACAATCATCACTCTGTCCCTCTCGCTTCCAGCAACAATCAAACATTATCTGCTAACTATCAGTCCTAATAAATTGTGGATCAATTTTCTTCCTCCCTCTCCCCCTCCCCCCTCACCCCATCCCTCCTCTGACCCATACGTCACAGTGACCAATATGGGAGGAATAACAGAGCGCTGAAAAGTTGAAAGATTTCAGGGGAGGACTTCTTTTAAAGTTGAATCATAGTTACCTGAAAAATATGACGTAGACATGGTTTTTAAAGTCAGTTATGAATTTATTTATTATTTGCACTTTATTTTCGAAGATAAATATTCATATTGTTGATGTTCCACAAATATTAAATTATCATCTCCAAGTAAATAATAAATAGAAGAATATTTTTGGCTGTAAAAGAAAAATTTATACCCTTTATATTTTTTATGGTTTGTGTATTAACACTGTGAAAATTCATGTTTTTTTTATTGTTATTTAATTAAACAACACCTTTTTAAACTTTAAACCACTGTTTATTTTCACAAATATATAATATATTCAAAAATTACTAATTTTTAAATATTTCAAATATTACAAACGTTTTCGACCAATATAGTCATCTTCAAGTAGTCTATAGTCTATAGTAATGTCTTTAGTAATGACTACCTGAAGATAACTATATTGGTCGAAAACGTTTGTAATATTTGAAATATTTAAAAATTAGTAATTTTTGAATATATTATATATTTGTGAAAATAAACAGTGGTTTAAAGTTTAAAAAGGTGTTGTTTAATTAAATAACAATAAAAAAAATAAAATATATACCCATGTTTATATATTCTTTGAATTGAAAAAAAAATTACAACTGCGTAACCAAACACTTTGTAAACCCTTTGAAGCAGTGGCTAGGAACCATTTTTGTCTGGATTTGATTCTTTTCATTTGGGGCGTTTCGTTGTTTTAATGAGAATTAGATATTCCAGGGGTGGCCAATCTTCATCCGGCGCTCTTCTCCTAAAGTCTCAACATCACGACGTTATATCTGCAATAAATCTAGTGTATTGTCATCGCGGGTTGTGGGCGGGGTGTGGGGGAGGGGGGAGGTGGGAGGAGCCATAACTCCTGGGGGGCCGTGGACGGGCGACACTGCGCTGAGGCATTATTATTATGTGAATAAATACTGGAAATGTCACGACTAAATGTTCTTCTTCGGGAGAGACTGAGGGCTGGAAGCCAGTGGCGCACCAGGGGCTCAGCTGGGAGCTGCGCGCCGTATCGACACTGACATGATGCTTCACTAACAGGAGACACCTAAAGTGGCATTGTAGCTCGTAAATTATAAAATAATACGTGTACCCAATTCACGTCATACATTTTATGTTTCATTGTTATTTTTATAAACAAGACAAGAGTTACACAAATAAAATTAACATCTTCAGAAAAACTGATAGTACACTCAAGATAAGATAGATGTAGAAGAAAAGTGTAGCCCTGGCTTAGGAAAACACTCTGCTCTACTGTTTCAAGCAAAGACTATAAGGCTTTAGTCTACAAGTTATCTCTCGCTGTTTATTTCGTTCAAGAGAAATGAAGCGATCCTGTTTTATTGAAATAAAAACGCAGCGATCATTTCTTAAACATTGTTTTTGTCTTTAGTCTGTAAAATATTTTCATGTGTAATTAGCATTGTTATCATAAAGCATCAAAATTGATTTAATCTTCACAGAACCAAAGCAGTTACCCCGCTGTCCGCGTAGACTGCCGGGATCTTAATATCTTCCTATGGCGATCATAATTCAAAACCAGGACACCATCCCTCTAGTCCGGGGGGGAGGGGGGGAGGGAGTTATTTTTTTAAGTAATACCCCGGGCCACCCAGGAGCCCCACATAACGCCAGACACATAATCATAATTCACTCACTTGAAATTACTAACAGAATTAAGGGATGGAACATTGCGCGCTGCATTTTAGTATTTTGCGTGATGCTGTATCATGATTTATTTTGTCGATAAAAACATGTTTTTTTTTCGGAAATCCGTTTAGTTTTGTAAAAAATGATTATTTGCAGTAAAATAAAATAAAAGAAATTTCGTTTTTTTTAATTATAAATGTTATTTGTTTTCTGAATATTTTTCATTTATCTTCAATGTTGTAATATGGTCAAAAAAAAAATCTTGATTTCAATAAAACAGCTTAAACTGTCGACCTTACAGTTACGCACGTCATGTTGTACCTACATGCCACAAAAAATCTTAAAATGCCATCGTGCTGTAATAATATTATGTTTTATAATATAAGCGTTGGTATTGCAAAGCTGAAACAGTAATAATGTAAAGCTCTCTATCCTAAAGTATATTTCATTTTACGATTTGGAGAGCCTCGGATCAGAGAGCAGACTTACTCTTATATTGCCTCCCGAAGAAAAAACCCTCTCAATTTCAAACTTAAAAAGCGCTGTTTGGAAAAGTACCTTTTTCCCGCATCTCAAAATATAATCTAGAGTAGGTAATGAATGGAAGACGTCTGGTTATGCCCCTCCCCTCCCCTCCCTCCACCCCTCCCCCCACAACCCTTACACCGAGCTTTCTTGCCAAGCTCACCCCCGTGGGCAACTTAACTCCTACATATTTTCTCAACTAAAATAATACAGACTTAAGGCGAAACATTGCTTGAATTTTAGAAATGAAACTATTTGTGTATTCAGAACGTGAAACCTGTTCAAATAAAATTTTGTTTCTTAAAACAGAATTAAAACAAAAACAAAACTTTTTTTTTTACAACCTGCAAAAAATGAATTTGTAAATACTTATAAACGCAGCACAACCTCCTCAGTATTCCTTAAAAATTATTGTGCTAAGCTAACTATTATTTAAAATGTACAATAAAATTTAAAATAATATTTAAATTGTTTCAAGAAAATTAAAATAACAATAGGATAAAATAAATTAATTTCAATATTTCTTGATTCCTAACACTGCAGCTGTCTTTTAGGGATATCTTTGCACTACGCTTGACGAGAACAATGTTTTTTCAATGCGTACAATTTAATGAACAACATTTAGTTCCAAGTTTGTATCTTAATGCACGTTCACCTACTTTTGAGCAGAAGTTATTCCCTTATTTACATTTGGCAAATGCGGGGTCAAGCCTACAAGTTTTGATAATAAAAGCAACATTGGGCGTGGTCAGTGCTTGGATGGGTAACCGCTCAGGTACACCGCGTGTCGTTGGCATCTTGGACCGGTCCGTAGTCCGTAGTGGCAACACTTCGGACTCGTAAATGGAAGGTTGTGGATTCGACTCCCGGCGGAGCACAAAAATATACCATTTATATTTCGAATATGTGCTCTTCGCTGGGTTGAAAAATTCATAAACCTTTACCAATGACCGGTCACCAAAGGTCCATCCAGCCTCACAGCAACTGGGTCTTGCTTGAGTATTGGCGCTTTGTAGCGACGACCAAGCTCGTACACCTCTGCGGCACTACAACAAGTGTTATAGACCCCTAGAGTCTTTAGAATCTAGGGAGTCTCCCGCACAGGATTTCTTAAAAAAAAAATATAAATAAATAGTTGTATTCACAGTTGATTGGATGAATTCCGACCGAACTCTTCAACACGCGGGAATATTGTATGTTGTTGGCCGGCAGCTCGTTGTGCCCGCGAACAGCTCGCCATACCTTGGGCTTTCCTTCCGCGCGTCGGTTAATAATCGCTTAAGTTTTTCCGGTCAAACGGTTTCTTAGTCGGCAAACTCCCGACGAGTTTTCTTTTATGAATATTTACGAAATCATTAATTATTTTTAACTTTTCTGCTTCGCGCCTAGCCACCTCGCATTCGTATTTTTCCGTTATTACTCTCGGCTGCTATCAGCCCGCCTGCAGACCGCATACATGAATATAACTTGATTATTTCTTGCAGCTTTTCCCTCAAATTAACGGCCGTCTAGGAGGAATTTTAATTTTAACTTATCAAGGTAGACGTTCTCTGCCCGCTGAGTTTTAATTGATTTAGCTGCATCGACAGCGAACTGTATGTAGGTATATTAAGTATATTAAGTATATTAAGTATATTAAGGGAACAACACCTGTTTCATTGTTAGGAAAGCCTATTATTATATAAAATCATACAATTTGATTTTATTTACACAAAAAATTGTCCATGCTCTAATCAAAAACTAGTACTATAAATTTAAATTAAAAACCTACTTGTATATATAACTATCTAACAAATCATAAAGTTGATTTTTATTAACATTTATAAAAATGAACTTTCACAAAGTTACTGCTATACATCTGCATAATTTATTTATTAACGACATAAGTGTTTAATAAAAGATTTTATAAATACAAAAAAAAACTATTTAACCTTTAAATACATAAACAAATAATATTAGTTGGTTATTCAATAAACAACACCTTTAACTTTTATTTAAACACTATTTTTATTTCACAAATATAATATATTTAAAAATTAATAAAAAATTAAATTTTAAATTCTTCTACGAACGTTTTTGACTATTCAGTCATCATCAGGTACCTGATGCTATTAGATACCGATTGCTACCTTGAAACATCACAGTGTTAATACACAAACCATAAAAAATACAAATAATCTTGTTCAAGTGTAAAAAAATGGACAAACGGCAAATGAAATCTTCCTTCATTTAATATTTGCACTCACTAAATTGGTCATCATAGAACATAATTCGTGAAATTAAACGGCCACATGTGTCGAAACTTTCGCATAAGGCGATTCAAAATATCATGAAAAATATAATATTTACGGTTTACAACATTTTTTGACATTCTATAAATAATAAACGTTATGAAAATAATACAGATTTTTGCAACATCATCGAAACAAACGTAATTGAATATTGGCCTGGCAATAATTTCCCTAGATGTGCGAATTAAGTCATCGGATGCAGATGAAGAAAAAGTTATTAAAGTCAGAGTAGGTACTACGGCGCGGTCTGCTACGACCCGCGTCCCGCCTGGATGCGTAGCGGCCACCATTGTCGTTACTTTGAATGGCCTCAGGCTCGTAGAGGAGCGGAGCTCGTAGAGGAGCGGAGCCCGCAGCCCGGCCGGGTCGAGTTGACGTTAATATAAAAACTTTGCCTAGCGCCGCTGTTGTAATTTTGGTCGGCAATCGAGGTGAAGATTTTTAGGGGAAAAACAAGTGAATATCCCCGCCACCTCAGGACAGACCACCCACGGATATCGGTTAAATAATATTCGATTTTCCATCCAAACTTTCCTATTAAAAATACCAATGTGGGACAACGAACTTTTATATTAAACCATTATTAATAACATTACTATGTCAGTCGCACACTGGTGCATGGAGAAAATTAAAGATATCTGCTCTCTCCATAACCGGGACAAAAAAGAATGCAGAAAAAATATTCAGAATTGCGCTTTCATATAATGAAACAAGTAAATATAATTTTTTGTTTCGATAAGATTTTATATGAAAATATTTTTTATTATGCCACCTTGCATATAAAGTATTGTTATATAAATGCTGAAAAATTATAGCTGTAAATTTCTTAGTTACTTTATTTTGTATGGAAGCAAGTGTAATAAAAATATTGCTTCCTTTGTAATTTCTTATGAAGCTCCCACATACATACATTTGTGTTATTTCACCGCACAAATAATCATGCAATTTCTCGTTATAGCGGTACGTACATAATTAGCATTTATTCTCCCTCCCCGCCCGCCTCACACGCCCCGGCCTGTATTTTTTAATAATCCCCCGCAGCCGAGTGACACCATAACTCCCGCTTAGGCTCCCCTCAAGACATTCGCGAATAATCCAGCCCCACATCGGAACAAGCAGACATTACATAGCTCTCCAACTAAATCCATTCCTCGCACCCACACCTTTGTAAGTGGCTGTTATTAAAGCAATAGCTACGCGTCCTGTTTGTCACTTATACTGTAAATGATTCCACGAATATTCCTGCTCATATTGTAAAATATACACGAAGCACAGAGAGCAAACACGCGTAAATTATTTTAGATGGTCTCGTAGGTACTTTGCAAAGCATGAGAGGTGAAGAGAACTGTAGAGACTTCTAATGAACTTTTGAGCATGTTTTATACAGAGTATTTCATATACGTAGATGTCGTTGCCTTAAATATATTTTTTCTCAACAAATTTATATTTTATATTCATAAAAATGTATCAATGAAATAAACATAAACATTATTAAAGAAGAAAATACTGTAGTTTTCAGTGGATTAGCTCTGTAAGTTCTTCCTATTGCATCCCAAGTTACAGCATGTGGTATCTTCTGCAGGAGCAAGTAACCCATCCCACCCCACCACCCTGTACCACCCCCTTGACCCTGTAGACCCCCCCCCCCCCACAGGGCATCAGCCGCCCACAATTACTAATAACCGCGTAAACTAGGATTAAGTGCGACTCATTCCGCATATCTAGATGGCGGGAGAGCGGAGTCCCTGTTAAGTTTGCCCGCGCGTTAGCCAACTCCGTGATGACCTCAGTCAGGAGCTCTCCTTGCGGTGCGGCGGGCATTAGTGGGGCAGAACATCACACAAATTATGATGCATACCTCATCCTCAGCTCATTCAAAAGCTTTTAATGATGATGATAACAATGCGTTAATTGATATATTAAATTTGATTTATGATTTGCTTCATAAAATAATATCGTCAACGAATGCACTCTTTGTTTAGTTGTCACAGTCCTAAAAATATGGATAAAATATGTTAAACCATAGAGCATTACATAAGTATTGTTTATGAGTGTGCAGTGGGGAGCGCTGATCACAGGTTCGTGTCCCGTGATGCGATGTCCCTGGCAGATCAGCAGCCATTGACCAACTTGTGGCATAAATAATAATCGTGGCGCTGCGTTATGTCCTGGAGTTACGCCACTGGCGCCATGCCTCCCACACAGCTCCCTGATACTCGTGACGCGCCTGCAGAAAAGGACTCACTTTGAGTTAAAAGAAACATGATTGTTTAAATTAATGATGCCGTTTGATTTGACTAAATAACGTTTTTTTTAAAGACGTCATGAAAAATACATATTACCTATTATGTAAAGTCTGTTAGAAAAACATGAAATATTTATCTATTAGAAAACTGATGGTAGTGACGTTTATGTGAATCGTTGATTAAAGAAAAATAAAAATCTTTGTTTGTGAGTCAGTACTCACTGCAAGACACATCTTAGATGTAATCGCTTCAGACAAATTTTATTTGAAAGTAGAAAAACAAACAACATAATCAGCTGTTAAAGTTTGTTAATAGTTTGGATACGTGGAAAAAACACATTTTTATTAGGAAATTATAAAGAAATATACTTAACTCAGAGTTACTCTGAAGATGGCCTAGAGGCCGAAACCGGTTAACTCATTTATTTTGGTTTGTTTTTGTAACAAATTTAAATAAAAATAATAGTAGAATAAAACAAAGGCTATTTTCATTTTTTAAATTAAAATGGAGTTCTACAAAGTTTCCGTTGAAAAATTTTAAAATAAGAAATATAACTATTTTTCATATTGATAGTGTAGAAAAAAATATGGATCACGTATTAAATGTCATTACTAGCAGATGGACAACAGTTTTACTTAATATTGTTCGTAAAATAACTGCAATGAATTGTTTTGATTAGAAGTTACAAGTTGATTTAACTGTCCGCGCCCCAACTAGAGCACGGTTTTGGCGCGGCTTACAGGGAATTGTCGTCGGTTGCGCACAATTACTGGCACAATTACCGATGATAAAGTTATGATAATATCAGATCATAAAGTAAGCAAAGCCGGGCTCGAGCTCAGTCCCTGCGGTGCACGCGCCTCCCTCCCAGCACAATGTTATTGCCGGCCGTGTTATTGGATACAGCTTGAATTATCATTTTTACTGTGATCTGCGGCTCGGGTAGACATGACGTCTGCTTGTACACGCTCATGGGGGACAGCGTGAAACAGTATGTGGTGTACCTACACATGTGTAAATACTCAAACATTGAAATGTAGGGAATGATTTTTTGCGTCTTGTTTATCGGCATGAAGGGTGTTTTTTATTTAATTAAATAAGCATTGTTTTTTTTATTCTGTTTGAAAAAAATAAAAATTGCTACAAATTAAATGCAACAAAATATGTAATTGTATCAGATGAGGTACATTCTCTTATTTAGGGTATGAATTTCTTGCATTTTCGGTTTCAGATAAAGGCGGCAGGAGTTGAAAATTTACAATTGCGATAACTGCACAGCTTTACCTTCACAAGGAGTTGCAAAGTTTATGTTCATGTGAGGTTTGATTTGTTTTGTATTTCACATGCAGCATGTGTTACCGCGAACTTATTAGTGCTTTCTTGCGGGTATATATTAAATATGAGCCATAAATGTCAATAAATCTTCACAACTTAGCATAAACTGAATTTTACTTTTCTGGTTAAGGCTACATTAATTATTTAAGGGCTTATTCGATTGTCGACCAGGAGTCTGGGCAGAACTAGAACAGTGGCTCAACGATTGGTTACATTCACAAGTGTTTAGCGAGTTAATTTCATTCGTAGTTTTTATTTCCGTTTTCAACAACAAAAAGTATTTAGTAGTACATATTTTTTAATTTTTTTTTTCATCAAATATCATAATTATTAGCTTCATTAACTTATGTTCCTCAGTCATTCCCTTTAATGCTCCTGCATGCACTTTCATCATCCCCCCCAGCATGACTGCGGCACCACCAGCATCAGTCACTAGAGGAAGAGCCCCGCGGCCCTAAGCCCGCCATACGTTTCAGTATTTTGATTGGCCGTTACAATTGACACAATCGCATTAC